>OX457036.1:82611504-83129004 GCA_949752735.1 Lumbricus terrestris
TAATAGTGTGCTTATTCGTACGGCGCCTGCCCTTCAGAGGTTGCAATGGTCATTGGTCGTCTCTCCCTCTCCAAGAAGCTACTGCAATGGTCACCGGAGCAGCGTCTATCCGGACCCCAGCGGCTCGTAATTATGGTTCTGCTGAGCAGGTAATTCAATCATTCCGTCTGGATCTTCACGCGGAAGAAGGAAACATGTCGAGCTACTGAACAAAAAGATCCTTAATTAGTTATTAAGACCACAGCTTGTTGCCCTCTCGTGTAGTAAACGCTGCTCTCATCCCTTAGAAAGGCTTAGAGTCTTAGGCGCTTTGAGGTGTCGAAAGGAAATGTGGAGCAAGGTGTTGATGTCGAAGTGAATGAACGATTACAAGGTCAGACTCTCTCGCTCATCCAGTTATTTATTCAGAGCATTTATATAGCGCCACCGGTTAATAAATTCTACTCGAAAATTCATTGAAAGTTTCAAGATGAAATTCTGTAACGATTCGCAGCATTATAAAAAGTTCTGCAGGCTGTAAATAACGAAACTAGATTCAAACAAAAAAGAAATCTTTTAATTGGATGTTCATTTCGAATTACATCAGTTTCTGTTGTTTGTATTTAATCAGGTTTGATTATTGGAGTTGCTCCTTGCCATACCAGACTAGACAAGGCAAGAGTAAGCCATTCGATAAGTGTCGTTAGTTATAGAGTATACTAATACTAAGTATGCTAATACTAGGTATACTAATACCAAGTCTACTAATACTAAGTCTACTAATACTAAGTATACTAATACTAAGTAGGCCTATGCCGAGTATTTCTGGGTAATGCTACGAAGTTTAATCTGATTATATCACAAATGTTCTGTAGAAACGTTGACTCTTTAAAAGTTCCGTGACCTCACATTGAACCCGAATCTGACCCCATTTTGAGCTCATTTTTTTGACTGCCGGTAAATGAAAGGCTGTCATGGCTGACCTTTAGTTGGACTCTAATTTTTATCTAAACAAACGAGCAGCGTCTGAATGTCTTTACGTCTTCGTCGTCATTATCATTGCTGCTGAAACCGTGGAGAAATGTTTGTCAAGGGTAAATCCAACCAAACAAAGTCGATGAAGGGTGGATGCGTGTGAGTGGAGGTGCGTGTGTGCGCGTATAGGTGATAGTGACGTCAGAGTGAGTCACCGGAAGTGCCAATAGACGGCGCTGAGTGTCCATTGGTCGTTATGTGTGCGCGTGTGCGCATGCGCTTAATGTGTTTGTGTCGTCTTTGTAAATATGTCGGAGTTGCGATGCGCTGAGTAAATTTGCTTTCAAAGTTCTAATAAATGTCTTTGTTGGATGCAATCGATTTCATCTCCACGTTGGAAGGCGAAAGGACGGACGGACGGACGGACGGACGGACGGACGGACGGACGGACGGACGGACGGACGGACGGACGGACGGACGGACGGACGGACGGACGGAACAGACAGGTTGAGCGATGAACTGAGAGGCAGACGGATGGATAGAGGGAGAAATGGAAGGACTGACTACAGGCAGAGGGGCAGAGGAACGATTAGATGGACGGTCGGAGAGGTAGAGTGACGGACGGACGGACGGACGGACGGTGATATGTCGAATGACGACTGAACTGCCGCAACTGCGGCACGGATGGATGGATGGGTGGATGGACCGACAGAAGAACGCGATATTTGGACGGAAGGATGAACATGGGACAGACAGAAGAGACAGATAGACACAGAGACGGGCGGTGGACAAAACAGTTCATGAAATCGATCTACATGATGATGATGATGATGATGATGATGATGATGATGATGATGATGATGACGACGACGACGCCGACGACGACGACGACGACGACGACGATGACGATGACGATGACGATGACGACGACGATGACGACGATGACGATGACGATGACGATGACGATGACGATGACGATGACGACGACGACGACGATGATGATGATGACGACGACGACGATGATGATGATGACGACGACGACGATGATGATGATGATGATGGACCTCTGTCTGCATCGTCAAAACTGTCATGGCGGCCACTGTTAATACCGACGGTGAATTGGAGCGTAGGAAGGCGTGTCTATTACAGAGGCATGCATGTGATTATGTTCCGCTGCTATCTACTTCCGTTCTGTGATCCACCCTCCCTCTCTCGTCTACTTCCGTCAACTTTTAGGCATTTCCGGTGGACGAGTAGACCAACAGTGATTGCGTGCATGTCATGGAGTTGGATGTGGAGGAAGACTCTTCGACCCACGACGTCACTTTCGCTATATCATGCGAGACAGCAAAACGGTCACTTTCGCTATATCATGCGAGACAGCAAAACGGTCACTTTCGCTATATCATGCGATACAGCAAAACGGTCACTTTCGCTATATCATGCGAGACAGCAAAAACGGTCACTTTCGCTATATCATGCGAGACAGCAAAAACGGTCACTTTCGCTATATCATGCGATACAGCAAAACGGTCACTTTCGCTATATCATGCGAGACAGCAAAAACGGTCACTTTCGCTATATCATGCGATACAGCAAAACGGTCACTTTCGCTATATCATGCGAGACAGCAAAAACGGTCACTTTCGCTATATCATGCGAGACAGCAAAAACGGTCACTTTCGCTATATCATGCGATACAGCAAAACGGTCACTTTCGCTATATCATGCGAGACAGCAAAAACGGTCACTTTCGCTATATCATGCGAGACAGCAAAAACGGTCACTTTCGCTATATCATGCGAGACAGCAAAACGATTGAAGAAAAAAGAAACAAAAAATGTCAACTCTGCGAACATCGACATTGAGGTATAGACTGACTGAAGAGACCAGTGTGGCCAGAATATTGTCTGGTTATGCAAAAAGAGACCGAATACGCTCTCTAACCAGACAACAGTGCTCAGTCGGATGTCTTAATTTCTGCAATTCTGAAAACATACATTTATTGTACATTACGTGTGAATATAACATATAACAACGCAACGAAATTTGTTCATTGATTCAAACTGACGAGTAGATTTAGCATGAGACTGCGTAATAAATTAGTAAGAGATGACAAATGTAACAAGAATCGAATTTAATTGTATGTATGGCAGTCTACAAGTCGCTCTTTCTGCTGTTCTACCGCCCCAATTGGAAGTTGAAGCTCAGCCAACCTTATGTAGCATTTTACGGCTAAGGGTAATCATTCTGATCTTTATACCGGCGTGCTGCCACCCAACCCTCTCCCCCAGCGCATATGACCCCACTAGTATCTGCCGTTATCAGACACCGCTTCTGTGAGTGAGATTGTTTCTTTTAACGAACTCGACATCTGTTGACGAAGACATCGCGGGTTCGGAATTGATCGGAAGCTAAGATCGGAGGATGCTCCGAGCGCTGCTCTAGCACCAGCCACGCCCACACACACACCACACACACACATGTATTATATAGAAATTATATATACACATTAAGTATATATATATAAATTAAGTATATATACATTATACATACATATATACATTAAATATATATAAATTATATATAATACATAATATATATATAATTCATTGTATATATATATATATATATATATATATATATATATATACATTGTCCACTGCTTAGCGTAGAGAATCGGTCGCTAACGCTTGACAGTGTTGCTGTCATAATAATATTTCGAGGTCGATATGCGACGTCGACCGACGACGCTCTCTCATCTTATTTGCCTTCGGACGATCATTTGTCCGCCAGCAGCAGACGATTATTTTAAGATGGAAAATCCTGACACGAGAGAGCAAAGAATCTGACACGTCCACTGTTCGATTCCCACACTTATATATATATATATATATGTATGCATATATATATGCGCATGGGCTTGTGGGTTTGTGGGTTCGCTTGTGTATAACGTTCTATAATTACACAAAATTCTAAAAGCACAATGATGAATATATAGTTTGCTGTATATGGGCCTAATATTATGGCGGTATGGCCTTGAGTTATGTCATCTATATATATGTCACATCCATCAACCATTAGTTTCACACTATACTACCGGCTTTGTGCTACGCTATTATGGTCTCATTCGCTAACAATTTCAGACCTATTGTCCGAGTATATAGGCTTATTTCCAGTGAAATCATGAATCACGCGATTTGGATGTAATGTACTCACATTTTATTTATCTCTGCCCTTTTCCTCTAACATTAACATCAACAACCAGACAGATTGACGCCTGTTTATGGCTGCCGCTACTTTATTTGTTTAAACTTTATCATTACTATACTTTATTATTGTTTCTGTGTTTTATTTTACATTTTTGGCATGTATTATAACCGAGTGCGGTGTGTCACCAGGAATTGTCTGATTTTAAATTAAACGAATATGCAATACAATACAATACAAGACCCACTGACCTTGCAAGGAACCATTTAAAGCAGCGGTGCGCAACCTGCGGCCGTGAGAGGAACTATTGGCGGCCGTGGACGCAAATCTAACTATAACTATAACATACTGGCGGCCGTTTGAGGATAAATTAATTAATTAATATTTTTGCTCTATTGTTTTGAAACTAAGGTTACGAGAAAGCAAATCGTTCCATTTGTATGTTTTTGAGTGTATGTAGGTATTAGCACGTGTAGGCGTACTCTCACTTGAAGCACGCACATAAGCGCGCGCAAAGTCGCACAGACACGCCCATAAACGCACACACACACACACACACACACACACACACACACACACACACACACACACACACGTTGTCCATCGCATGTGCATGCATCTTAGAGGTATCAGCTGCGTATGTATCCTCCAGATGTATCTCAAAGAACCCGCCAGAGTACTAATATCCCAGACCCAGCTCCGGACAGTCAACCATTGCATACAATATGTACCAAGATTCCTCCACTAGTGAGTAGAAAGATCTTGATAATATTATTGTACGAGCAGGTCTGACTGTCAGCTGGTCACAGCTGGCGGAAGAGAGTGACAAACGAAACCAACAACACACACAGTTTGAAGTATAATTATTAGGTTTCAATGTGCAAATGTGTAGCGGTAGAATGCTTCTTATCAAACAAACCTATTAAATGATGCATTGTATAAGTATTAAATAGGTAAGAATTAAGCTAGACAATATGTGGCGTATTGTAGATTATAATTAATATTACTTGTGGCATTAAGTTAGATAATAATAATAGCGCTATAACAATTCTTGAATACGCGCTACATCAATTATTGAAATACAACGGAGGGCGGAAAGCAGCGTCAAACTTGAGCAGACGGCAACAACGGCAGACGATAAAGCTAGACAGCGAAAAGATGGCGAAGGAAGAAGACGTAGATTTCTGAGCGAGAACGGCCATTAGTCAAACGTGGCGTTCTCGTCGGTAATTCAGAAGATCTGACGGTGAATTGGGTGTGGAAGGCGACACGCTGTCGGCCTGTCCCACTGGTGAGACTATAAGTCCTTGGGAACAGAGATACCAGGGCGTGTCGAACGAAACTTTGCGAAGTTTGATGTGACACTTGCGAGTGAACTGCGATTCGACATCGGGAGAAGGTCGATTCGGAACTGCAATTGCGATTGGAGTTCGACGGCAGAAGAAAGGGGCGAAACGACCACAAGACGAGACCGAAAGGACGTGCAAGCGACGAGAAGCTACCGTTGCTTGTGAAGAATCAACGAGGCGGAAGAAACTACAGAGTGCTGTGTCCAACTACAGCATTCTCCGTCTACGCAACTACAGAAGAGAATTGGAAACGACGGCAAACAAGAAGAAGGTGACCTTCCTTCCTCTTCGAACCTTCATTCCAATCCATACGAACTGAAGAACTTCTACATCTACGCTGGAGAAGTCCAACGTGGAAGTTAAGAAACAAGCTATAATATTATTAGATAATACGCCACAAATAAGTAGATAGGATTATTGATTGTATTTTACTGTTTGATATTGTTTTATTATAATATAATCTTTAAACGAATCTCAGCTACATTTGTTTTAGGTCCTAGCTCATTCTAATATTGATCACCCGAAAGCCTCTGAGCATAAAGTTCCCTATTAAAACTAGATTTAAAACCCTAGATTTTGATGGTCGGTGACATGAGTGGGTGCCCATGCCGGGATAAAAGTCAGTAAAGATTTAAGTCAGTAAAGATTTAAGTCAGTAAAGATTTAAGTCAGTAAAGATTTAAGTCAGTAAAGATTTGAATCAGTAAAGATTACTGTCTTTTGAACAGTATTAGAAAAGCTTTGAACAATTATAGCTAGGAGATTGTTAGAGACTAAATCTGAAATTGTAGATTGAAGATACTGCAGTAGGTTGTATGAACTACTAATCTCTAATAGTTTAATAGATTAGTTGTTGTTGTGGAACTGAATTGACACTTTGCAGAATTGAACAATTTCTATTTGTTAGAAATTTAAATAGCGCACATAGTTGCCAATATTTTTGTCATAAGTTGCTAGTCAGGAAGTAAGACAGTAAGTATGTCTGTCAGTGATTTTGAAGCTTGGTTAGAAATTGCCAAACGGATGAACATGGAAGGGGACGAGACACGTGCCTTTGTCAAAGAAAGACAGGCAGAATGGAGACAAGATAGAGCGACTGAGAGGGAGATCGCCAAAGAGATGAAATTAGCTGAAGCAGCAGCAGAAGTCAAGAGACTGGAAATAGAAGCAAGAAAAGCAGAGATGGAAGCTGAAGCGGCAGCAGAAACGAGAAAAGCTGAGGCAGAAGCAGCAATGAGAAAAGCTGAGGCAGAAGCAGCAATGAGAAAAGCTGAAGCAGAAGCAGCAATGAGAAAAGCTGAAATAGAAACGAGAAAAGCTGAAACAGAGGCTGCAATGCAAGCAAAGAAAGCTGAAGTGGAATTGGAAGCAATTAGGAGCGCTGAATCAGAAGCCAGATTAAATCGTGAAGCAGCTGAAACTGAAGCGAGGGGACAGCGTGAACACCAGTTAGAAATAAAGAGACTTGAAGCACAGGTGAGAATGCGTGAAATTGATTCGAGAGGGGAGCAAAACCAAGAGCACGAGAATGCCTACATGAGGATCGGTGATGGTCAACAACAGGGAGATCACCGAGAAAACAATAAAGGAATCAGAAATATCAAATTTCCTATATTCAACGAGTCAAAGGATTGTTTAGATGCCTACTTGTTGAGATTCGAGCGAACCTGTGTTGCGTATGAAGTTAAAAAAGAAGTTTGGTCGTTGACGTTAGCTAGACATTTGGAAGGCAGAGCACTGGAAGTATACCAAAGGTTGTCTGCAGAAGAAGTGCAAGATTATGAGTGTTTGAAGACTCAGCTGTTGAAGAGATTTCAACTTACTGAAGGTGGTTATCAAAACAAGTTCAAAACCAGTAAAATGGAATCTGGAGAGACACCTTCTAGTTTTGTACATAGATTGAGGAGGTATATGCAGCAGTGGTTAGCACAAGCGGGATTTGAAAGAACTTACGAAGGAGTGGAAGATCTATTGTTGAAAGATCAGTTTTACCTGACATGCAGTCCTGAACTTCGTATGTTCATTAAGGAGAAAGGTAAGATGAGTTTGAAGGACATGTTAGTTTGTGCGGAATCACACATTGAAGCACACGGTTATAAATACAGCGAGCAGTCTGCAAAACCAGATGTGAAATTTCATAGCGACAGGTTGAACGGTAGACCGTTTGAACACAGACCCAAGGAACAGTCTGTGTACAATCTGAACAGGAGTAGGAGTGATGTGAAGATAAATCAGGGTACACATCAAAACCGAGGGTTCAGTAGGGAAAGAGAAGTTGCAACTGGACATAAGATTACTTGTTTTTTCTGTGGAGAATATAATCACAAGGCAGTTTCCTGTCCACATAAAAACAGAGGTGTTGTTAAACACACTGCAGCAGCAGTGCAAATATTTGAGAATCGAGCACACCGGAGTATGCAAGAAAGTGAAATGCAGAGAATAGGTGATGTTGTTGGAAAAGAACAAGGTGAACACACCAGAATGCCACCTACACATATGCACATGGCAGCCAGTGTCATGATGACAAGAGCCGGTGATGAGTGTATCAGTCTAGAGGATGAAAGTGAGCATCAAGTAACAGTTAATGGGATCAACAATGTAAAATGCATGTACGACACAGGCGCAACCTGTTGTATTGTGAAGCGATCATTGATAAATGACGAAGCATTAACTGGAGAGGAAACATATTGTATGTTAGGGGATGGAAGCGTGAAACGCTTTCCCTTAGCCAAAATACATTTAGAGAGTGAACATTTTAGTGGCGAAGTGCAAGCCATGGTAATGGAGCAACCGGTGAAACCAGTGATAATCGGGAAAATCAAAGGTTTGAAATACATGGTTAAAAATGAGAGAACCGAGAATGCAACAAATGATAAACCGAAAGAAATAATCTGTGAGAATAATACTGAAATGAAGAACAAAGGAATATTAACTAGAAGAACAGAACATGAGGAGAAACCATGTGTGAAGAAACCAGTAAGGTTCACTGATGATGTAACAAAGGATAAAGATGATACAGATAACAGGAAGCCAAGTTTTAATAAAACGATGAAGAAGAACTTCAGAAATAAACCATTGAGATTGGTAGAGACGCATAATAAATATTTAATCACAGGTGGAAGAAGTGAATTGAATAATAGTCGTGTAAATCAGAATAAATGGTGGAAGCAAAGAGAAGACTGGAGAAATAGGGAGTATAGAGATAAGTCTAATGAGACTCAGTCAAGAAGATCCAATGAGTGGATGTATGGAAGATACAAAGAGAATCCAAATGTGGATAGGAGAAATACAAGGTGGAACTTGGATGACACAAATAGGTGTAACTGGAAAAACTATAGACATGTGACGAGAGAGTCTAGTAGTGATTATGGAGTTAGGTATGAGAAACCTAGTGATTTGAATTGGAGATTTAGAAGTAGAAGAGATGAGAATAGAAGTCGTGGAAACCATTGGAATAGTAGACCATGGTACAGAAGAGAACAAGGCGATAATTCTGGAAGAAGACAGAATGAGAATTGTAGAGGATACAATTATACGAGTAAATGGAAAAGTAGGTTATGGAATGACAGAGAATGGTCATGTCCTAACAGTAATGTAGAAAAGTGGAAAAGTAGTGAAGACTACAAAAGAGAATGTGGAGAAATGCAAGATGTCGAGACAGTGGCATGCATTTCAGCAGTTGTACACGATGGAAAAGTAGGATACAATGAGGAAGAAGAGATGCTGGACTCGTATGTCAGTAAACAAAGTGAAACAGAAGTTGTTAAGTGGAAATCTGATGTTGAAGCAGATGCATTGAGTGTTGAAGAGGAACACACAGATGAACTAGAAACAAGAAAGGGCATTACGTTGAACTTGTACAAAAAGGTGAAAAGAGATACCGGTAGATTATTAGAGGTGGAAAGGAGGAACTATCAAAGCAGGAGAAAAGATGCTGTAGATAGAAGCTGACAGTAGCTTGTGGAGAATATATAATCAAGAGTGAGTGTAAATAGAATACAGAATGAGACAAGTGAAGTTGAGTTGCTTATTTTAAGTAGTTCAGTGAGTTATGTTAAGTGATAAGGTGAATTTTAGGATCAAGTGAGGTAGTAGTAAAATTATTGTAGTTGTGTAGTAGTTAAGGACTAGGATGAGATTAATTTGACCATAGTATCTGAGTGTAATGGTGAGTCACTTAGATAAATAGAAAAACAGTTGAGTGATGAGAAAGTATTTAAGAGGAAATACTATATTCAGTGAGCTAAGTACTGTGGGTATTACATAGTTAAGATAATGAGATGTTCGTGAAATGACAAAGGTCATTCATTGTGAGAAATAGGATAGATGAATGCCATGTGTTGAGAAGGTAACACATATATAATAAGTAGAATTAAGTTAATAATAATAGTGAGTTAAGTGAGTCGAGGCAATGTGAAGCACTTTTGGATTGATCAATAGTGCGTCAAGTTACAACCGTTTAATCAGGAAGATTCTTCAAGGAACAGAAAATCTTGAAAGTTATGTCGACGACATTCTAGCGCATAATAAAGGATGGAGAGAACATTTGAAGACATTGGAGATATTTTTCGAAAGAGTGAGACAAGCGAATTTGACATTGAAGCCGAAGAAGTGTTCAATAGGATATGGAAAGATTGACTTTTTGGGACATACGTTGAACAAGGATGACATAAGTCCAAAGGAGAAATCAGTGGATAAAATAGTAGACATGCCACGTCCAAAGACAAAGAAACAAGTCAGGAGTTTTCTTGGAGCGATAAACTATTATCGGAAATTCATACCACACTGTGCGGAAATCATGGCACCGTTAAGTGACTTAACGAAGAAGATAGCACCTGGAATGGTAGAATGGAATGAAGAGCTGGAAGATAGTTTTACAAAGTTGAAGAACGAATTGGCGAAAGAACCAATTCTGAGACTTCCAAATTTAGAGAAGGATTTCATCCTACAAACTGATGCAAGTGGGAGTGGAATCGGATGTGTGATAATGCAGCAGTACGAGGGGACGAATCATCCCATAGCGTATGCGAGCAGGAAGCTGTTAGAGCGAGAGAGAAGATATTCTGTGGAAGAGAGAGAGTGCTTAGCAATCATGTGGGGTATAAGCAGGTTCGACCGATATCTTTGTGGAAAGACATTTACAATTGAGACAGACCATTGCGGATTGCAATATATGAAAGAGGGTCGAATGAAAAATGCAAGGGTGATGAGATGGAGTTTGGCACTCCAAAACTATTCCTCTAACATTAGATATATTAAAGGGTCCGAAAATGTTATGTCCGACTATTTAAGTAGAGGGATTGTGTAGTATAAGTTGAGATAAAGTAAATGAAGAAGTGTAAGCCAGTGAGTAAAGTGTATTAATTGTCATGTCGTGTATAGTAAGTGAATTAGTTTACTAGGTTAGTTTGTTAAGTAGGTGAGTTTGTTAAAGCCTGTAAACAGTCTTTTGAAGGAGGGGCATTTGTAGCGGTAGAATGCTTCTTATCAAACAAACCTATTAAATGATGCATTGTATAAGTATTAAATAGGTAAGAATTAAGCTAGACAATATGTGGCGTATTGTAGATTATAATTAATATTACTTGTGGCATTAAGTTAGATAATAATAATAGCGCTATAACAATTCTTGAATACGCGCTACATCAATTATTGAAATACAACGGAGGGCGGAAAGCAGCGTCAAACTTGAGCAGACGGCAACAACGGCAGACGATAAAGCTAGACAGCGAAAAGATGGCGAAGGAAGAAGACGTAGATTTCTGAGCGAGAACGGCCATTAGTCAAACGTGGCGTTCTCGTCGGTAATTCAGAAGATCTGACGGTGAATTGGGTGTGGAAGGCGACACGCTGTCGGCCTGTCCCACTGGTGAGACTATAAGTCCTTGGGAACAGAGATACCAGGGCGTGTCGAACGAAACTTTGCGAAGTTTGATGTGACACTTGCGAGTGAACTGCGATTCGACATCGGGAGAAGGTCGATTCGGAACTGCAATTGCGATTGGAGTTCGACGGCAGAAGAAAGGGGCGAAACGACCACAAGACGAGACCGAAAGGACGTGCAAGCGACGAGAAGCTACCGTTGCTTGTGAAGAATCAACGAGGCGGAAGAAACTACAGAGTGCTGTGTCCAACTACAGCATTCTCCGTCTACGCAACTACAGAAGAGAATTGGAAACGACGGCAAACAAGAAGAAGGTGACCTTCCTTCCTCTTCGAACCTTCATTCCAATCCATACGAACTGAAGAACTTCTACATCTACGCTGGAGAAGTCCAACGTGGAAGTTAAGAAACAAGCTATAATATTATTAGATAATACGCCACAAATAAGTAGATAGGATTATTGATTGTATTTTACTGTTTGATATTGTTTTATTATAATATAATCTTTAAACGAATCTCAGCTACATTTGTTTTAGGTCCTAGCTCATTCTAATATTGATCACCCGAAAGCCTCTGAGCATAAAGTTCCCTATTAAAACTAGATTTAAAACCCTAGATTTTGATGGTCGGTTCTGCCCCACTGTCCCCTACAGCCTCTGTGGAGGCTGTAGGGGACAGTGGGGCAGAATGCAAAACAGGTGGTGTAGAAAGCTGCGTGTGGCTCAGACTTTGATCATGCGTTTGTCTGACCGTAGGCCTATATATGAATAAGTCACCCACTCACTGTGATTAGAAGAGAAGCAATATTAGTTTTTTCTATATTCTACTTTTAAAGTGTGAACTTAGTGTAAATCGCAAATTGTCAGCTGTCGATTATATAATGTCTCTGAAGAAAGGGATCATTGGAAGAGGAAAAAGAACTTTCAATGAGAAATGGGAAACCAATTTCTTTTCGTAGTGAAGAAAGCTAATAAGCAATCAGTGAAATGCCTCATCTGCAGTGAAGTAGTGAAAACCCTAAAGGCGGACAACGTAAATAGCAATTTCGCCGTCACGAATCTCATCCCTATGCTAAATTAGAAGACAATTCGAGAATTTTTGTGTAAAGAACTTGAAGACAGCAAACAGTTTTAATGGCCGTCTTTGCTAAAACTATGAATGTGCGTAGCGAAGCTTCGTACAAAGTGGCATATTGTCTGGGCAGTACTGGAAAGCCCTATTCAAATGGCGAACTCGTGAAAGCATGCATCTTGGGTGCATTCATCCTAGAAAAGAGACTGATAGGCCCTAATAATGCAGCAATTCCTCAACTGATGCTTCTCTTTCATGCTCACTAAAATTATTCCTAATATTCCTGCTATAATTAGATCTATATGCAGTATACGTCTTAATCTGCTAGAATATGTACACATAAGCAATATTTATCTATTGCTTCATTCAGCAAATCATTCAGAGCAACTTCGTATACGTGAACCACAGTCCACGTATACAATCTACAATCTCGACTCTTCCGGTCTTGTTTTTATAGCACTTAATGTCCATAATGCGCAGTTCGTGCCACAAGCAGTCTCGTATGTCTAGAAGCATTTGAGGCATGCATGCAGCGCAGATACAAGTATTACTCTAGCACTACCCTGATGCGTGCGTGAATAAGAGGGCGCCTATTATAGCTCGAGACCTGAGCTTTAGAATTTGCGATTGTGATTAAGCGCGTATACACAAGCGACATGACGATGGCAATGAGTGGAGACAACGAAAGATCACAGACTCCATGTATGGTGACGAACATCTGATATATAATATGACAATAGTTTGAGTAGCTTTTCTGCATCAGATGACGATGATGATTTTATATTTGAAAGCAACGCGGACAGCCCTGGGCAGAGCCGAAATGTATGAAGTACACTCTAATAATAGAAGTTCCATGAATATATATATATATATATGCTTAATAGGAATTAGATGGAAACAGCCCTGCCATGGCTATATTCGGGAACATTGGCTCTCTCTCTATAGGGCCTAGGCTGTATGTGAGCAAGATGGCAGGGTAGTGAGAGGGGAGTTCCACCTTTCCTGACTACACATCGCATCCTGGGCTTCGCTAATGTCCAGAAAGTCAGAGAATAAAATAATGATGACAATTTGCTTATAAATATCTGCAGCTACTTTGAAATGTCATTCAAAAGATTCCGACTGACAACTAAACAGTCTTTTCTATATTATATAGTCGTCTGGCTACACACGCACATATATTTTTTTTTTATCTCAATGACGCGGTAGTTTCTTGTCATACAAAATGCATTAATAAAATGATAGATCTAATTATTGTATGCAAGAGTATATATATATATATTCAAGCGTACAATAATATATATATATATATATATACTCAAGCGTACAATAAAATATATATATATATATTATAATGCTGATCGACATAATAATAATAATTATATACAGAAAACACGAAGTTAGTTCACTTCTGTGATTTTTCAGCAGAAGAAGAAAGATTTCTTCTTATAGTCCTCACATACTGTTCAGCATGCATGGTCCATTAAAATGCGCCACATAAATGGCCATATGAATCATGTGCGGGTTCGGATTCGTTTACGTTGGCGATGATTGATGGAGTGTACATGAGAAGATGAGATGTGGAGTGAATGTATGGGAAGAATCTATTTCCAGTTGTCATTCGCACGACGACCTGTTGACTCCGATGTCAACAGAACCATGACCGACGGATGATCATCACCACCACCGCTCCTGACGTTTCTTCTTCTTCGTCGTCGTCGTCTTCTTCTTCTTCTTCTTCCTCCTCTTCTTCTTCTTCTGTCGTCTCCAATTTCATTCCAAGCGTATCTTCAGGTTCATAATCGATTATAGAGCGGTCTAAATATATAGGTCTATACTGTTCCGCGATATAATAGGCCAGAGTAAGACCGGTAAATTAAAGTGAGAACTAAGAACCATGAGCTGAGTTCGAGCATTCGAGTAAACTATACATGTAGGCCCTATGTAGATATGTGCATTATGATACAAAATACAATCACTTTGTATTGGCATTATTATAGTCTACACATGTAGCCTATGCTGTACTTGAGAAGCTATGTATATAACAATGTGTACATGCACAAATGTATGCATGTCTGTATGTCTGTATGTATGTATGCATGTGTATGTGCTCACTGCGAGTACATGCATAAGCATTTGCGTGTTTAAACACGCTCGTGGGAAATTCGCACCTTTAATTGGATACAGCATATTAAAGTCATGCAATATCAATTTTTATAGTAATTTGACCCAACAAAATATTGTGATTGTGGATTCATTTCACACTCTCCTGCCTCCATAGGCCTACTATGGCCAGGGGTCTACTACGGATATGGGTCTACTACGGATATGGGTCTACTACGGTTATGGGCGCCATAAATTTAGCAACTGTAGTCTTGATTATCTGCTCGTGTGTGTGTTTGCTCCATATAACAGAGCGACAAAAATTGGCAGCCTGGGCTTAAACCTTTTACTGACCGAGGGTAGAGGATATACCGCACTGTTTGCAACACTTTGGTTGGTAAAGGTTTACTGTGAAGGCCAATGCGATTTAGTTTCAGTTCGTCAAGGTCATTGACTCTTTGTGTATGCGTATACGATAGGTTTTTGGATGTTCACGAATTGCATTATGTTTCTACTTAACAACAAAGAGATTTTTTGTCAATCAGCGCTATATAAATTCGATGACAGTTCGTACACCTGTGCAGAGCACCAACTTATTCATGAGCGATTCGTCCAGTCAGAGTCAACTGAGATTCAAGATTCAAGTACGATTGCCACGTGAAACCCAAGAGAGGAGTCAAAGAGGTTTCTAAAACACTTCGAATCCAATTACACTGTTATTGGAAATTCCTGTGACGACTTAACGGCATTGACTCAAACATGGCCGGACTCTGGTTTTTATTAAACATTATTCGTTCCTGCAGGATATCATGTTGTATCCGAATGTGGAGCCACGGGAAGGAACTGGAGTTTTATATTAATTCCTCGATAATAACGGAACAAATCGTTATAATGAAGTTGCATCGGCTCCTGTTCCATAAGAAAACTTCTTCGTACAGGCAAAAAATTATGCAAGACAAGGGAAGTTTATTGTATTTTGTCGCTTACTATGGAACCCCTGGTCAAATATTTAACGGTTTTAATAGCAATACGATTTAACATCAAATTTCAAATGGGCCTGCCATGGCAGTAGCGCTTTTAATCACATGCGCCTATTCCTGATTTTGTATGCAATAATTATTGCTCGTTATAGCCTACTATCATTTATTTTATCCCCATACCTATATACTATCATTTATTTTCTCCCATGCCTACTATCATTTATTTTCTCCCATGCCTAACTACTAGGCCCATAATTTATTTTCTACTTATTCATACATAGGCTATACCCAATGGAATACAAAACAATCCACGACTGTTTTCAGTTCTGTAGTAGTGATGTCAAAGAAATCAGAATTAAATTTGGAACATCTGAAAGACATTTTTGTAGGAGAAAACCAGATTTGTCTATATAAAACGGAATAAATTGAGACAAATTTGTACCGAATAAAACTATCCTTCTGCGGTCTTCCTCTCCTGACTTCAACCGCATCCAATGCATATGCAATGGAGAAGAATATACTGCTTGAGTAGGAGGATGGTCCATTGTGAGATAAGACTCGACAGTTTCCATGACCAATTGGATTTCGACCGTTCCTTCCCAGTGGATTATGCATCTTTCGAAGGATTGTTGCACTTGAAAAGACCTCCGACTGTTGCCTCGTGGATCATGATAGGCGGCGCCTTACAAATCACTAGATAATATCAAATTTTGCAACTTTGTATGCTGCGATAGGTAGATACATGTTGGTATGATCGTTCATTGGACTGTTAGTATAGCTATATATATGCATTATATATATATATATGATAGACAAATATATGGGCCTATCTATAAGTAGGGATGTATGTCTGTAGGTAAGCAGATATGTATAAAATAAATATGTGTTTCTGAAATTCTGAGCATGTAAAAAGAAAACCACATAAAATCTCTCAAGGGCACTGAATCAACATGGCCATAATATATACTGAAGTCCTGAAGGTATACACAGAGGGAGAGCCAGAGCCAGAGAGAGCCAGGCAGAGGAGCGAGAGAGAGAGACAGAGAGAGACAGAGAGAGAGAGAGTGAGTGAGTGAGTGAGTGAGTGAGTGAGTGAGTGAGTGAGTGAGAGAGAACTAGAGAGAGAGAGGAGAGAGAGAGAGAGAGAGAGAGAGAGAGAGAGAGAGAGAGAGAGAGAGAGAGAGAGAGAGAGAGAGAGAGAGAGAGAGAGAGAGAGAGAGAGAGAGAGAGAGAGAGAGAGAGAGAGAGAGAGAGAGAGAGAGAGAGAGAGAGAGAGAGAGAGAGAGAGAGAGAGAGAGAGAGAGAGAGAGAGAGAGAGAGAGAGAGAGAGAGAGAGAGAGAGAGAGAGATTTGGCGTGATTCATATTCCCATACGTTATACGCTCTGTCCCTCGTGTGTCTTTCGATGTTCTTTCTAGCAACGACCTGAACACAATGTGCATCGGTGTGTGGCGTTATATAAATGCGCAACTGACAAGTTTGACATCTGACACGTTAATCACATGCTAGCACTGCCGTAAATTTCATGGCCTACTGCTGCGTCCGTGTTATTCTTATAGCGCCTGTTTTCTGTTGCAGGAATGATTTATACTGCAGCAGCGCGAATGTCATAGGCGGCTATGCGTGTTCGGATTCCATTGGATATCTTGGATTATGACGACGAATAGCAGCCAAATAGTAGTCGACGTCGATACTAGGAGCTTGGCTCCCTCTTCTTCTTCCTCTTCCACTTCCACTCCCGATCCCAGCTCTTCCAGTCCACTCGTCTGGTACGAAGGTTGTGATGAAGCGAGTCTCCACAGAGGTCAAACGACGTGTGTTCCCTATGACGACGGATGGCTGTCGGAACTCAACTTGACCAACTCATCCGTCTATTCCAACGGGGAGTGGGAGGAGGGAATCTGGCGTGGAGAAGGAGGCGAAGGAGAGGGAGCAACAGGAGGATTGGTCGTTGATGAAGGACTGTCATGGCGTGTCCTCTTTCTGCTTCTCTTCGTGTTTGTCGGAATTACTGGAAACTCACTCGTCTGCATTGCGATCAGGTGCAGAAATGGAGAGACAACAGTCAGAGTCTCAGATACGGATCTCAATCTCGCTATAGAATATAGTCTAACTAAACATTTTAATAATTGTCATAGATAATTTGACGACGATGACGATGACGATGATGATGATGATGATGATGATGATGATGATGATGATGATGATGACGACGACGACGATGACGACGACGACGACGACGACGACGACGACGACGATGATGATGATGATGATGATGATGATGATGATGATGATGATGATGATGATGATGATGATGATGATGATGAGTTCATTGCCCAAAGGCAAGTTCATTGGCTTTATGCCCCTGGGGATCAGATGAGAGAGGTGGTTTTCCGTTTCCTTTCCCACAGACAATTCTGGGTGAGCAACTTCTCCATGGTGGCTACGCAGTAGCTTGATGTAGATTCGAACCTGCGACCCTTGGGTCACAAGGCGCCGAACGTACCACTACACCACCGCGTTCCTTATAGATATTTTAACATGCTCTTATAAGGTTAGTAGTTCGTTATTACTTGGACTAATAGTCTAATACTCTAATTGCCTTACCTAGAAGTTAGAACCAACATTCATTCATTCGAGTATTTATATAGCGCCTCTTCAAGAAAACTACTCAGAGGCGCTCGTATCTAGGTATCAAGGTTACTTTTTATTTATTTGTCGGAGGTTACTTCCTATAAATATAGGAGACTACTTGAACCCATTAACATCTCATACAAATCAAGGTTATGCTCATAGATGATAGGCTTGCATGCTAGACAAACCTCACGACAATTCTATTAAAAAGTAATGAAAGTTTTTTGTTCTCACAAATAGCTTTTTGCGCTGCTTTTCTGATTTTAGCGTTGAGCGTAAGTTGCAGAACGTGACGAATTACTTCCTGATGTCTTTGGCAGTGGCCGATCTCTTTGTATCGCTTGTCGTCATGCCTTGTTGTATCGTTCAAGAACTAATGGGTGAGTGAACAGAGAACCATCTGCAGTATCATCTATCAGTATCATCTATCAGTATCATCTATCAGTATCATCTATCAGTGTCATCAGAAAATCATCTACAGTAGGCCTACACACTAAACCGTTGTCATTGGTTGTACGAAAATTTAACAATTTAGCAATTTGCCAACGGTTCGTTGGCAAATTGTTTGAACGTCAACCTGCTTGGTGCAAAATCGATTGATGAAATTACTCTTTTATTGGCACTCCTTAAAATCAGATATAAAACAGCTACATCAACAAAAACTCATCTGTCATTAATCGACACTCCTCTTTCATAAACAGATAGGCCTAATTCAAATAGTTGGCCTATTTTTGATAACGACAATATTAGCCTAATGGCAAACAGTTGAGCAGCTTTTAACGCGATAGTATGAAGTCCAGAGTTTAGGCTTTCTTAGTTGCTCACACTCTCAGATTTTGTGTTACAAACGCTTTAGGGAGTTTAGGTCATTCATTCCGTAACTGATGCCTCTTCGTTTCCTTGAATTTTAACCTTACTTTTAATAACTCGCTTTACCTTCTCTTTCTGTAGGAAGATTAAACTTTTGCGGAAACTCTTTAATTTCGATTTTCATCCAATTGCCTGGCAAATAAATAACATATCTTCGACGTTCTTCGTGTAGGTTATTATAGGCCCATGTGCTCTTTTATGGGTCTGTGTCAGTATGAGAATAATTGTATTAAAAAATAACCTGTGATGGTCAGACGTTGATTTTTATGGAATTGGATTTGCAATGAAGACTTTGTTGTGGATGCCCCAGAAAGTTTAGGGATTTGAACCGGCAACCCAGGCAATTCTCGCCCTGGTCTGTGTATTTACGTTTTTGTGCCTGCCTACCTGCCTAATTGGCTGCCTGCCTGCTTGTCTGTCTGCCTGTCTGCCTGCTTATGTCAATCTCTCGCTGAAGTGTCACTCCTGTTAAATTCTCTTCCAAGCAAACAGTGTGAATTGGATCCTATCCCAACTGCTCTCCTAAAAGACTGCGCTTCCGTCCTCATTCCTATAATCACTAAAATTATCAATCTTTCACTCTCCACTGGCAATTTCCCAATGGTCTTCAAGCAATCTCTCGTCACTCCTCTTCTGAAAAAAGCAAATCTTGACAAGGAAAACCTATCAAATTACCGACCCATCTCCAACCTTTCTTTTCTATCTAAATTAACCGAACGAATTGTCCTTTCCCGGCTAAACGATTACCTCTCCTCCAACTCACTCCTCAACCCCCACCAATCAGGCTTCACTAAACATCACTCCACAGAAACTCTACTTGTCTCTCTGTATAATAAACTGGTTTCTGCCGTCAGTCATCAACAAGTCTCCTGCCTCTGCCTCCTCGACATCTCCGCTGCATTCGACACCATCGATCACAATCTTCTTCTTAACCGTCTCTCTTCTTCTTTTGGCGTCTCTGGCACTGCTCTACTTTGGTTCCAGTCATATCTCTCTTCCAGATCCTTCTCTGTTAAAGCCTCCAGTCACTGTTCACAACCCCTTCCACTATCTTGTGGCGTTCCACAAGGCTCCGTCCTTGGTCCGTTGCTCTTCATTCTCTACACCACTCCTTTAAGCCATCTCATAAAATCCTCGTCTGTTGACCACCATCTCTACGCAGACGACACTCAACTCTTCATTTCCTTCTCCCCAGGCTCTTTTTCCACCTCCATTGCTCAACTTCTCAATGTGGTCAATCTAATCTCTAAATGGATGTCTTCCAACCTCCTCTGCCTCAACCCCTCCAAAACAGAGTTCATCATTCTTGGACTTCCTGACCAAATCAAGAAAATCCCAGACCCTTCAATACACCTATCGACTAACTCTTCGTCTCTTACCTTTACTTCTGATGCTCCTGTCCGCAATCTTGGTGTAATGTTTGATTCGCATCTCTCCTTCTCTAACCACATCTCCAACCTATCGCGTTCCTGCTTCATGCACATCCGGGACCTCCGTCGCATCCGACCCATGCTCGATTTCAAAACTGCCTCTACCATTGCGACGTCCATCGTCCACTCAAAACTTGACTATTGCAACTCTCTGTTCTTAAGCCTTGACTCCTCACAACTTAAGCGCCTCCAACTCATTCAAAATTCTCTAGCTAGAGCCGTCACCAGAACACCCAGACATCATCACATCACCCCCATCCTCAAATCACTTCACTGGTTGAAAATCCCAGAGCGAATCCACTTCAAAGTTCTCTCCTTAACCTACAACTCCTTGCAATGCTCTAAGCCAAGTTATCTTCGCGAACTCTTCACCATCCAACCTACCCGTTCTACCCGATCATCCGCCTGCCTTACACTTTCTCGACCGCCGGTCACAAGTCATCTCAAGTTCTCCAACCGAGCCATATCCATCTCAGCACCACGCCTTTGGAATGAACTGCCTCCTGAATTCCGATCCTTTTCAGTCCATCCGCCATCATTACTAATCACACACCATCACCTTCCTCAGGCTCCTCTATCCATCACACCTCGGGCTTTTCATTCAAAACTCAAGACACTCCTTTTCACGAACTCTTACCCTGTCTCATCTGATCCTCCACCTTCCAATTCCCGGCCCAAACGACACCCGCCTTAATAGCTGTTCCGCCCCTCTGATCCTATGGAATTTCGACCCTGACCACCACGGACTACTCTCACGGACAACCCTTCTAACTCAACGCATTTGATCCTGATCTTATGGTAACTCGACCCGGACCACCACGGACTACTCTCACGGACAACCCTTCTAACTCAACGCAGCGCTCGTGAATAAGCTGGTGCCCCGCGCTTGGCTTTCGAGTGGCGCTTTAGAAATTTCGAGTTTACGATTACGATTACGGTTTAGCTCCCATCACTCTTTCCGGTTGCGAATCCTGGTGTTTTTCTGAATTCATCCAATGCATTGTTCGCGATATCTAGGAGCAGGAAACTTTGATGGATTATTGGGCTTATTAAGACGATGGCACCGTCAATACCAGCATCCACAGTCCGTGTCTCCGTCCATCCATACAATCGCTGCCTCCATCCAAACCTCAATGTATCTCTATATCCCTTCCTCTTTCCCATTCATTTTCTTGAACAAGCAAACCTTGACCACTGCGAATTGCCCCGCCTGCTGACCAATTGGTCGACCTTATGCGTCCGTCAATCGGGTCCAATTACGACAACGTTTATTGAAATTCCTGTTCAGTTGCGCCTTCCGAGATATTTTAATTTCCTGCTCCAAATGGACTCTCGGGGGTTAATCTGTCTCTTCAAGTTTTTCTCCTAATTTTTTTAATCTCATGTGAATTTCTTATCCAATTAAGGCTTCATCTCTTGTACACTTTATCTTCGAAGATTGTCCATCTCTTGCCCGATTATATTTCTTTCTTCAAGATTGTTTAATCTCTTGTCAATAATTATATTCTCCAAGCTGGCTTTATCTCTTACACTCAATGTTTTTCCTCAAGATTGCTTAACTTCTTGCTCCATTTCTTCTCCAATATAACTTAATCTCTTTCCAAATGTATTCTCCAAGATTGTTTAATCTCTTGCTCAATTTCATTCCCAAGATTGCTTAATATCTTGTCCCACTTCTTGTCCATGATAAATTTAATATTTTTGCTTTATTCCTACTCCAAATTTACCGGTCTTGCTCTGGCCTATTATATCAGTAAGTATGAACAGTATGCTATAGGCCTACAAAAGTCCAAATGTCGTTTAATATCTTTCTCATTCTTCTCGAAATCTAACTTCGGTCTTTTATTTATAGCGATTTAATATCTGCTAAACCCATAAAACTCAGCAGCATAATTATATGCAAAACTGTTTTGTGATATGTCAATATCTTCCACGGTGCAATTGTAGGCGTAAACTTCAACTGGAAATACTGAGCAACGGTGCATAGACCTCGATGATTTAATGTCGCAAATAATTCTGCTTCGTAGGCATGTATACTAATTCTCATCATCGAAGCGGCTTTCTCTGAAAGCAGAAGGCATCTCCTGAGTCTTGCAACTTCGAAGCACTCTAAGAACCCAGCTTTAGTGTTGCTTCCTTTTTTTAGATCTATTCCATTCCACTGAACGCTGACAGTGTCTAGATTGGTGGAATAGGTATTCTGCTAGAATCGTGGTGCATTCAAAGCCAACCTAAGGGAGTTTGCTCGATGAATGAATCGGTTCAGAAGCAATTCTAGAACAAGTGTTTGCAGCTGGGACTGTCCTGCAAGATTCGACCCCTATGGGTCCTCGGACAACATTGCCACACGCCTCCTCAGTATATCAACGATACAGTCCACTCGTCTGATTGATTCTTCCATTTTATATCATTCACAGACAGACATGGTCTGTGCACAGGGACCTCACCGGTGTACATGTACAACTGTACATGTAGCGCGGCGCTTATTCAAGCGGACACGGCGGTTGTGATGGATCTCACCAAATCCAATCCATTGACAAATGAACAAATGAGGGTCGTATCTGTGTGTGCGGTCGCTATGTAAAAAACGAGTGAATTTGCATTTACATTTTATATATATTGACCATATAATATTTGAATATGTATAATACGTTATATGCATGTACTTAAAGGAGATAGTTAAGAGAGCCACATGAATTTCAACAACATGCAAGAGATAGGTATGTGCAGAAATGCATGCTAACTTCATATGCATGTATAAATACAAAATGCATGAATGCATAATTATACACAATACATAAATGCATACATAAGCCTGTACGCATGCAGTATACACATATAAACACAAACACCCAAAAATACATACATACAAACACGCCTACATAGGCCATACATAAATCAAAGAATACGTAAATAAATAGCATCATTGCCTAGCAGTGCCAGTGTGCCACCACCACCACCACCACCACCACCACCACCACCACCGGTGCATTCTATCATCAAAGCTATAGCCTTTACTGTTACTCGTCACTCTACCCCCTCCCCCTCCACCCAATATCCAATCGAAAAGCATGTCTCGACCGAGTCTTGCACTCGGCAGCGCCATCTTACTGGAACGATTCCCAGATCTGGTTATACATACTTTACACTGGTTCCCCATCCGGCAGCGCGTTTAGTACACATGGTGGCACCTTTTGTGACGAGGATGTCAGATTACCTGCGATAGCTCTGTTGCTCTCTGACATTCAAGGTTGCCGCCCCTTCCTCCTTCCATTCTTCCCTCCGCTCTCTGCAGAGAAGGTGTGGCTCTTTGTCCCATGCGCACGCACTGCAACAATGCAGAATCAAGCCTTTTCCATGTTGGGCCTCTGTGGCGTGGAACGTGTTCCTCATGTTCCACGTCTGCTCCGTGCAGAGGTTCTGTAATTATAATCGAGTAGTTTGCTGACTAAACTGTAAAATTCACTTTTTTGGCCGTGTTGGGGTCGGTCGGGTGCACTTCTGGGCAGTTTCCATTGAAGGGGCGCTATATAAATTCATGAATGGACCAATGAATGCATATATATGTATACTACATATAGGACTACATGTACACATCATCCAAACAATTATTCGTCTTTCCATTCGCGTTTTTAAAATTATTATATAGCATAACCGATAATAATATAAAGTAGACGTTTAGACATACATGTAAACGAATGAAGATAATAATAAAAATTATTTCATCGTATCGTAGACTTACTGTCTCCTGTCTATCAGTGTTTGTCTGTCTGTCTGTCTGTTTGTCTGTCTGTCTATCTGTCTGTCTGTCTGCCTGTTTGTCCGTCTCTCTGTCTATCTGTCTCTCTGTCTGTCTGCCCGTCTGTCCGTCTGTCCGTCTGTCTCTCTGTCTGTCCGTCTGTCTGTCTGTCTGTCCGTCTGTCTGTCTGTCTGTCTGTCTGTCTATTTTTCCGACAGCATGTATGTATGCATGTCTGTCCATCTCTGTCTGTTTCGTAATTGACATTCTGCGCATTCGTCTTTTTCATTCATTCATTCGGACATTTATATAGCGCTCCTTCAAGAAAAACTACTCAGAGGCGCTCCCGACTCCAGCGCGCACAAAAATAACAGTTTTAAGTTTAGTAAGGAAGGATCCTGGTAGAGTCCCAGGGTGTAGGCGTAGCTCAAAAGGAAGGCCATTCCAGACCACTGGTCCAACCACAGAAAAGGCTCGATCCTTCATGGTAGTAGTACGAGCAAAAGGAACTAAGAGGACTCCCCTATCAGCAGAGCGTAGCTGACGACGTCCTTGGATACCCAATGTAGAGCTGCATAGCTCACGGAGGTAAGTTGGGGCAAGGCCCTGACAACATCGCCAAACCAATGCAGCTATACCCTGAACTCGATACGCTGGCGAATAGGGAGCCAGTGAAGTACCTCAAGCATGTAGTTTGAGACATGACCATATTTAGGGATTTTCCCAATTAGGCGTGCAGCAGAGCGCAACACCCGGTCAAGACAAGTCAATCTGCTGGATGGGAGGCCAATGTAGAGCAAAGAGCAATAGTCGATGCGAGATGTAATGAAAGAATGCACTAAAGTAAGAGTAGCAGCAGACGTAAGAGAACGGATGACAGTGCGAAGCTGGCGCAGCTGATAATAGCAGTCTCGAGCAAGACGTCTTGTTGGCAAACTACTGTAATTTGTCTTTGTGGTTGATATAAGTAGACTATGTCTGTAGGAGTATAGACAGACTGGGGAAGGGAAAGAGGGAAGAGTAGAGGGATAAATAATGGATGGGTAAATTAAGGAATGGATTGATTGAAAGAGGAAATAAGGATGAGTGAATGAACGAAGAAATGGATGGATGGATGAATGAATGAATGGATGAATGGATGGACGGATGAATGGATGAATGGATGGATGAATGGATAAGTGAATGAATGAATTTATTAATGAATAAACGTATGGATGAATGGATGGATGAATGGATGCATGGATGAATGGATGGATGGATGGGTGGATGAGTAAATGAGTGAATGAATGTATAAACAGATGGATGGATGGATGGATGGGTGAATGAATGGATGAATAAATGGTTGGACAGGTCGATGGATGAATGGATGGATGAATGGATGGATGAATGGATGGATGAATGAATGGATGGATGGATGGATGGATGAGTAATGAATGTATAAACGGATGGATGGGTGAATGGATGAATGAATGGATGAATAAATGGTTGGACAGGCCAATGGATGAATGGATGTATGGATGGATGGATGAATGGATGTATGGATGGATGGATGAATGGATGGATAGTTGGGTTGGTAAATACATGTAAATGGATGGGTTGATGGATCGATAAATGGATGAATGTTTAAAATACGGATGGATGACGGTTCTAATAGACAAGGTAATATCAATTTAAAAGCACTGATCTGTATTTTATATCAATGTACATCTCACCACATAACACTGCATGGACAACACACAAAATGCCTTTTAGATGAAAATAGCAAATCTTAACTAATTTTGAGGTGCCGAACACGAAAATGACAGTAAAATTTAACGATTGGCTCTCGTTTAGGAGAGACAGAGATGGTTACGTACAGTGTACAAATGGCGCAGTACGTATTGAGTCGGCCTACATATGTGGGTCATAGCCATCAATTTTCTCAACACTGTGTTTCAAACTGCATATTGCAACACAATAATGTAATTCGCAATGCATTAACCTGCCATGCAACTCCCGTGTGCAAGAAAATTTCCAAAATAGTTAAAAGACAAGAAATTGGCCGGTGAGCTTTGCTGTTCCAGTGGTTTGGAGAGAAGCAAGCAATCATCCAAATGACTACTACTTCTGCATGGTTCCACCTACTTCTGCAGGCATGACAAGGAAAGGGAAGTGGCCAATAGCATACCCGAGTATACCATACGCAATCCTAACCGCTCCGCATGGTGAAGGACTTCCCGTTGCTGATCCACCGAAATAATTTTTCATTGGTTCAGACGATGAGAAGGGAAGCGAAGCGACTTCGGGTTCTCCGCAGCCCTCGACGTCTAGGGATGATCTTTATGTCTGCCAGATTGCATCATCTGCACCACACATTGTCACTGAAGGTGAACGGAACGATCTTGTTCACGTCCTGGATCTAACCAACGCCAAGGCGGAGTCACTTGGATAAAGATTTAAAAGAATGGAATCTTCTCCAAGTAAATGCTCGAGTGACATCGTTTCGTACTCGTCATGGGCAGTTTGAGGATAATTTCACCAAGGAAGATGACCTTGTCTACTGTTTCAATTTTCTCCCGACAGGTCTTTCACTCAAAACTGAAAACATTGCTCTTTCACAAATCCTATCCTGATTCTTCCTCTTCTTCTCACATCCCTCGCCATTTCAACTCTAAACATTACCCACCTTAGCCGTCCATCTATCTGCCTGCCTGACTCTCCGGACTTGACCCGCTGCCTATCGATTTTATTTTGATTGAGAGCCTGCGAATAGGCTGGTTCCCGCGACTTGGCTTTTGTGGGCGCTGTAGAAGTCTCGAGATTACGATTACGATGTCTATATGTAGGCGTGCCTACCAGGATGGGTGGTTATCATCAGGCCCCATGGGGGTCCGTCCCTACAAATACATACATACATACATACATACATACATACATACATACATACATACATACATACATACATACATACATACATACATACATACATACATACATACATACATACATACATACATACATACCCATACATACATACATACATACATACATACATACATACATACATGCATACATACATACATACATACATACATACATACATACATACATACATACATACATACATACATACATACATACATACATACATACATACATACATACATACATACATACATACATACATACATACATACATGCATACATACATACATACATACATACATACATACATACATACATACATACATATTAGGGTGGCCCTTAAAAATGAAAGTTAGAAATAATCTGCTGGCACCCCTCCAATCTATTTCAATTATGAAGAAAATAATTTGTGCAAAAAATCTTTGCAATAGGCCAATATTTAGGGGTGCCCCCCGAGCTCTCAAGTTTCAATAATGTACGAGTAAACTTCCAAATTATAATTGGAATCGCAAACTGAAATTTTCAGTGCTTTAATACATTCTGTCGGTCTACTAATGTTTGCAATGCTTCAACATTTAATATTTAGTACTTACTTATTAAAATTACGTGAGCTCTAAAATTTTAGTAACTGTACAATTTCAAATATATATGCTTTATTAACGTTTGTTGTCTGGTTGAACAAAGGTGGCAATATTTTATGAAGAGTTGCTTAATACAAGGAAAGACATTTGATTTTAGTCTACTATTGGAAACATAGGCCTACATTGTCAGACATAGTAAATACGAAATATTACAAATTATTATTCATAATTTATTATGCAAACGCGAGGGAAAACAAGTGACTATCTACTTGGCTCTTATGAGCCTGAAATTCTTGGAGCAAAGTTGCCATCATATCGTCAAACTTTTGGATACTTCATGCATCTACTCAAAGTTGGCAAGCAGACAGTCCGTTATTCCAGTCAGCAGGCTATAGAAAAAGCCACTCTATTTTGGAACCGAGCTGGTATACCTGTAAGAGGCAAAAAGCATTGTATTGACAAGTTGGAGTCGGTGTTCGTGGAATGGAAAGGACTTCAAAAGCATAGACACCGAACAGCTACAGCTCACAAGATTAAGGAGGAGAAATTTATTGAGAGACTAGATGACCTGTTTGATATTGCCCATGCAGACGCTCTCACAATGATCTCCGTTCCTGAAGACAGAGACTTTCTATCTCTCAAAGGCTCCAGGTTCAGTTGGTGCAGCTGACATGGTGGATATGCGTCGAAGACAGCGTGCACAGGAACGGAAGGAAATGGAACAGATGCGCAAAAAGAGAGCACAGGAAGAGCTCGCGGCGTGTACAAGCCAGTTAGTACTGGTCCACTACTGGATACCGATTTCTGTTCAAGTGATGAAGAATCAAGTGATGAAAGTGGTGGGCCTGATGTTGGATGTAAAGGAAACAAAACTTGCGGCACTAACACTAGTAAAAATGAAGCAACTGCGCCCAAACGAGCCAGAATCAATATTCTGTCTCCTGGTCTGACATCGGCTTTGGACAGAACAAAGATTTCGTCAAGAAATGCTACATTCGTTCTTAGCGAAGTGGCTTCTAGCCTTGACTGTGACGTCAAGACTTTGAATATTAACCGAAATTCCATTCAACGAGCCAGGGCGAGCAACAGAACCACCAAATCAAACAGCCTTCAATCCGAATTTTCCGCCTTAGTTCCTTTAACCGTTCATTGGGATGGCAAGTTTCTGGAAGATTTGACATCACGCGAACATGTTGACCGTCTTCCAGTTCTGATCTCAGGTGTAGGAATTGAACAGTTACTGGTCATTCCAAAATTATCCTCAGGAACAGGTTCAGCTCAAGCATCTGCAGTCGTCCAGTGTTTGAGAGAGTGGAATGTTCAAGATCAGCTTGTTGCTTTGTGCTTTGACACCACAGATCATCGCTCAGGTGCATGTTTCCTAATAGAGCAAGAATTGAATAAAGATCTCCTTTTCCTGGCATGTCGACACCATGTTATGGAACTAATTGTTGGGGCTGCATTCGAAAAAACTTCCATTGGAACTTCTACTGGACCTGATGTTCTTCTTTTCCAGAGGTTTCGAGACCACTGGAAATTCATTGAAAGCGACAAATTTCAGGTAGCTTCGTCAGATCCTTTAGTGGAATCATTGGTGGCCCAACACCGTTCTGATATCTTGGAGTTTGCTCATAGACATTTAGCAACTGCACAGCCACGAGACGATTACAGGGTATTTCTCGAGCTCTCAGTTGTCTTTCTTGGAGGTGTTCCTATTCGGTTTCGAATACCTGGCGCTATGCACCGGGCACGATGGATGGCAAAAGTCATCTATACTTTAAAGATGTGGCTCTTTCATGCTCAGTTCAAGAAACCTGCTGCATTCGTGATATTGCCATCTTTTCAGTTGTTGTCTAACTGAAAACCTGGATAACTGCGCCAATTGCTGTGGAGGCTCCTCTGAATGACTTCACTCTCATGGCAAACCTTCTCACATATCCACATACTACAATTTCTTCTGCTACAAGCAAGAAACTAGGGCTTCATCTCTGGTATTTGATATTTGGTATTTGTCTGAAGAGCTTATTGGGCTTGCTATTTTTGATTCAAGGGTATCCAATGACTCCAAGAAGCTAATGATTGCTGCCATGGAAGAAGCAGCCCCAGATCATCCGCCTAAACGACCCAGTGTGAAGTCAGATGCATTTTTTGGCACCAGTAGTCTGGAATAATTCTGTACAACCAACTTCAAGAAACTGTTCCAGGTGCTTGGTCTGCGTGGACTATCTGAGATGATGTTTTCCAAAGATCCTGCTCTTTGGGAAGAGCATGAAGCATTTCGAGAAGCACAAGCAGTACTCAAAGGGTTGGCTGTCGTCAATGATAGAGCTGAACGAGGTGTGGCACTCATCCAGGACTTAAATAAACAGCTTACAAAAGATTAGGACCAGCTTCAATTTCTCCTGCAGGTTGTCAGTGAACATCGACGACAGTTACCTGACTGTACGAAAATAAATCTCGTGTCAAATTAGTTGAAAGCAGTGATTCCTGCATTTTATTGTCCTGTACCGATCATTTACTTCTGTGACCAGCTGAACAGTGAACAATAACTGAACCATAATTGAACAATAAACACTTGTTTCATAGGCATTGTTGCATCACTAGAGTGTATTTTAGTCATCTCTGTAAAATTCTGAGTGACAGTGTGTTGAATATAGTTTGGTTGAAATTGTATGATTCAATTGATCAAATTTGTATTAAAGAATAAATTTTGGCGCTCGAGGGGCACCCCTAAATGTTTTGCAATTCCAAAATCCTTTTCAACATAATGTTATTTCTATAATTGGCATGGATTGAAAGGGTGCCAGACAAAATTTTACGATTTTTATTTTTTTACTGTATGCTAAGGGCCACCCTAATACATATTGTATGCATTAGTATACGTACCTATCTGTTGTTCAACATTGAACACCAATAAATTATAATCCGTAGCAATAATCGTCTGACGGACGAGAGATCGTTTGGTGAAAACGTTCGTTCGAGTGATGGACAGAGGGAAGAAGGGATATAAGGAGGGAGAGAGAGAGGAAGGAACTGGTGGAGGGAGGGAGGACTGGAGGGATAGATGAGAGAGATATCTAAAACGCCATGAATTAAATTATCTGGCTTGACTCTTACTTAAATTAATAATTTGCATGCGGATTAATGAGTTTATTAGATAAACGTAATAATTAGCTACAGTATTAAACAATTGAAAGCAGCTGCAACTCAATTGGTTGCTATGGACGACATTTATTTCTAACAAATACTCCTGTATTGTGCGCAACAAATGGATTGTAGCATAGGCTTAGGGGACATTTCGGCAGTGGGGGGCAAAGATTTTACTTTTGCCCGAAAAGTATACTTTACATTTCTTTGGTGGGCCGCGAGTCGCCGACATTTTTCATCGATCAAATTTTCTGATGACCTTTTTTTAGTCATTTCCTATAGGCCTACCTCTGTGTGCCCGAAAAAATCATCCCCTACCTGTTTACCCGAAAAAAGGTTTTTCCGTCCATGCCTGTTTTGCCCGAAAAAACACATTTGCCAGAAATTGGGGGCATTTGCCCCTCTGGACCCCCGCCTCCTACGCCTATGGATTGTAGACTATTGGAACGTACAGGTCTACAATGCAGAGTCAAGGGGAACTGTTAGGGCCTACTATATTTGACTTAACCTATCGTATCTAATCTAGTTTAAATAGCCTACTTCTATGGATTTTAGACAGGATTTTAGATTTAGCTTAGACATGGAAGATAATAAATAAATAGCCGACCCAACACATAGAGTTAGGAAACGATGCCATACGGTGTCTGCTAGTATCAGACATGTATTACTTCTCAGAATTGGTCTGCAGATTCTCTCAGCCAATTGCTACGGTCGAAATGGTACGCAGTAATCTCCAAACTCTTTAAGTAGGCTAAGCTTCAGAAACGACCTAAAAGCAATTTATCATATTAGGCATAAGTTTAGATTTCAAGCAAGTATCTGTATTGTCTGCGTTCAAATTCAGCAATTCTACCAATTTGTTCTGTGGGTTCAAAATTAACGCTTGATCGAAGCGTCGATTGTACTAGCGGTAGTCGAAATGCAATTACCCAACGGGCAATATTAGTCAAAGGTCGGTTCGGCTCGGGTCACGTGTGTAGAGCATGACATAGGTGTATGGATGCACGTTGGTAACTATTGCATATATACGAAATGCGGCTATTGTATAGACACATTAGTATGTATACTATCAAGCGTCTTTCTATGGTCACACAGGAGGCATCGACACCGCGTTGTTGTTTAATATTCAGAAACTTATATAGCGCAATCGTTATAAACAAACGCTATATACGTGTTCAGTTAATAGTACAATCGTTTGGAACTCCAAAGATACGTTCCATAGCCTCCTCCAGTGATTTGGAACTGCAATTGCAAATGCCTAGCATCATGTCTGAGTGTGGCAGTATACATACGGTCTCACTTATTGATAAGTTCACGGCAAACGCATAAGATGTAAATCCTCACTATTTCAATCTGTCAACTAACGGATCTTTATATTCAATATTTCTTCTTTCTGTCTTCTGGGCCTATTCGGAGAAGACATGAAATTTAAAAATAAAAATTACATAAGTTGAATATAATTATTCTGAATCATTTCGCACAACAACTCAGCCTTTTCTCCCGTTCTCTGCTCCACTTCTAAGCTTACATCTTCAGATCCGTCCGCCTCTGTGTCTCTGTCACCTGTGCTCCGCATCATCTTCATCTTCCACCGAGACCAGCATCTGAAGCCACGCTCCATATTAACACAATCCTCCCTCTTCCTTTTCCTCATCCTCTTCCTCATCCTCCATCTCATTCTTCCGCTCCGTCTTCCTCTCTCTCATAATCTCATCCTCTTCCTTTTCTTTATTTATTCCTCTCTCTCTGTATCTCTGTCTGTCTGTCTGTCTCTCTCTTGGCCGGGTAGCTCTACTCTATTGTCTATCGGGCCATCGAGAGAATTGTATATTTCCACAGCATTTAAACACTTTTTTTAAGCTCCAATCCCAATTTTTTGAATTAAGGCGAAAATTTGCTTCCCAGCCACGTTACACAGTTATATAAATAACGGAAATTAGCATTTTACTCAATCTTGCGCCAGATAAAGTCCTGCAAGGTCCATGCAGGAACGAGCAGTTTCCGTAATGAACACGGTTGGACAATGTATTGAAAGTACTCGATCTATTTGACATCTACATTCCTGTTCGTGTGTTTACGACGTGCTACTCATTGGGTAATAACTAATAAAACAGTGGAACTGACCACGAATGACTAAAAGTAGTCGGACACATCAGTGAAAAAAGAGTCATGCTGAGATATTATTATAGAGTGCTGTTACCTTACGATGTACAGATATTAAATATCCAAGTAAGCACAAGGTGAAACGGACGACGAAACTGTGATATAACGCAGATGCAAGGCATACATCTATACATATATACATCTATACGTATATACATCTATGCATCTATACATCTAGACATCTATACATCTATACATCTATGCATATATACATCTATACGTATATACATCTATGCATCTATACATCTAGACATCTATACATCTATACATCTATACATCTATACATCTATACATCTATACATCTATGCATCTATACATCTATGCATCTATACATCTATACATCTATACATCATACATCTATAGATAGTTAGAGATGATGAAAGGCAGAGAGATGAGATGAAATGCACAGTGGGTCCATGCAGACGTATACGGATCAATTAGATAGTTAGAAGCGCAGGTATACATGAAACGGTGACAAAGACGAACGATGGGGGATAGGGATGGGGAATGGGTGATGGGAATGGGAGGGGGTTGGGGATGAGGGATGGGGATCGGGCCGGGCTCCTAGAGAAAACGTTCGTGCCGAGCAAATCAAGAACCCCGACGCAGATGAAGAAAAAGTCGACATAATGTGTGTGGGCAGAGACCGATGGCAAGAGAGCGAGCGAGTGAGCGAGAGAAAAGCAGAGACAGATAAGCAGACAGGCAGAGATATAGACAAAGAGAGAGACAAATAGACACACGCGGACACAGTCTCTCTGTCTGTCCGCCTTTCTGTCAGTCTGTCTGCCTGTCTGCTTCTGAAATTTCGTCGATTTACGTTACAGAGAGAGAAAGATAGACAGACAGACAGACAGAATCAGACGAAGTGCATAGAATGAATGAGTCAACATCTAGTTGGAATAAACGAGAGGATATCGTGTATGAAATGGGGAAAAACAATATCCACCTATATCATATATATATGTGTGTGTGTGTGTGTGTGTGTGCGTGTGTGTGTGTGTGTGTGCACTGTGTAAGATAATGGGAACAGCCTTGAGTCGGCTGATCGGTCATAGAATCTGTCAGACGGAATGATGTGTAATTCGTCAACACTTTGACCATAAAAACATTCAATGCTCCAAACTAGCGCTATTAATTTTCGTGTATAATGTATACATATTCGTTGGTATACGTTAGTACTATGGCAAGTCATTTACCTTCGATAAGTTAATCATTTGCTGAGATATTTTGACGGCTGATCGAGATGAGAGACCAAAGCTCAAATGTCAGTATTTTATGTTAGTTAAAGAGGGCAAAGGTGAACAATTTTCATTTCGAAGGTGACACATTCTTTCCATAACCATTCTTCCATCGGTTGTAGCACTCTACAATCCCAGAGACATAATAGCATTGCGACCTTCAAAAAGAAATGCCATGTTTTGAATTTCTTTTTAGATTCAACGATAAACAGCTATTGGACTGGACGGAACTGATCGGCGATTGTTAGTTGTACAATAATTTTTGCTATGCGCCATTGTGTGTTTTGTCTTCTTTATTTATGAGGATATCGTGTATGAAATGGGGAAAAACAATATCCACCTATATCATATAATATATGTAATATATATGTTCATATATATTAATATATATGTTCATATATATTACAAAAGTAATGAAGATCAGCAAGGGAGAAGATACTACAGTCAACATCAAAATAGAAGGCAAGGAGATAGAACAGGTGAAGGAATTTTGCTACCTGGGAAGCTTGATGACAACAGACGCTAAATGTCATAAGGAAATCAGAAGAAGGATTGCAATGGGAAAGGAGGCGTTTACGAAAAGAGGAGAACTACTACGAGGAAAGCTAAACAGAAACCTCAAGAAAAGAATGATAAAAACACTGGTGTGGAGTGTGGCGCTGTATGGCTCCGAAACCTGGACCATGAGAAAAGAAGACATAAAGAAAATCGAAGCGTTTGAAATGTGGACATGGAGGAAAATGGAGAAGATCAGCTGGACGGAACATAAAACAAACGAGGAAGTTCTGGAAAGGATTGGAGAGGAAAGAACAATGCTAAAAACAATCAGAGAAAGACAAAAGAAATGGATAGGGCATACGCTAAGAGGAGACAACCTGGTAAAATTGGTGATAGAAGGAAAAATGGAGGGGGAAAGAACAAGAGGAAGACCACGACAGATGATGTTGGACACGATGATGACGAGGATTGGCTACCAAAGACTAAAAGAGAAGGCCCAGCGGAGGGAAGAGTGGCGACATTGGACAGCCGAACCTGCCTATAGCGGCAGAGAACAAGAAGAAGAAGAAAGATGCGCCATTGCAAGTTTATCAGAAAGCCCAACACTGTAAATAAGTAAGTAAGTAAGTAAGTAAGTAAGTAAGTAGAGCATATACACAAACTCAAACAGTCAATGGCCGCAGTAAAAACATATCTTGATTTGAAGTTTGAATCTTTCTAGAGATGGCACGTTCTTCGTGGTCGGAAAGACTGTGTAGCAGTAACATAGCCTGATAATCTGATCTGAAAATGCTTTTAAAGACGATTGACAATGCTTATACTGGATAGGACCAAGTGCAACAGCACGTATAGGCTATGCGTCTAAATGCAATGGAAGACTGCTCAGCAAAGATGAAAACGGCAATAAGACGCGCGATGAGATCGAGTTGAAATGTGCAAAATAAGCCTATATCTGTGGATTACGTGTGGCACGGTGTGGGAAGTGAGTATTAGGTTATTAATCGTTATTAAAGGATCTAATTCAGTTATTTTTAATGTAACCTACCTATACTTTGCGAATTGAAAGACGGGTCAAATCCGATTGTGAAATTATATATCCGTAAAGTTAGACTCTGCAGTTTGCCAAGACGATTATACGTTTGCATTCAGGTTCAACTTATAGTCACTTATAGACTGACATATGCAACGTCTAAAGTGAGAATAATATAGAGTCTCTATGAGTCGTTTGAATCTTTGTATGATACTTGTTGAAGAAAACTACAGATGAGAGAGACCGTTAGTGTCCGACCCTTTGGGACATATATAATTCAATATTAAAAGCGAGACATGTCAACATAGAGTTTGTCTGGACTCTCTGTTTATCCGTCTGTGTATGCCTGATAGCATATTAAGTGACGTATGCCTGCTTGTCTCTCTGCTTGTCCGACTGCATGTATGCGTCTATGTGTCTCTCCATTCTCCGTTGTTTTGCTGCTTCGCTAGTTTATTAAGTGACTTTGCTCTGTGTGTGTGTGTGTGTGTGTGTGTGTGTGTGTGTCCGTGCAGTTCTAACTCCGCCACTGGTCGCTCTCTGACATGTAGTGCCAGCCCCAAGCCTGGATAAAGGATGAGGGAGACACTAATCATCCTTGATATGAAACAGCAACAGCCAACAAGCCGTGCAGTTGTTTGTCGGTGTGTCCTTCTATCTGTCCTTACATATGTATGTCTGTCTATCTGTCTGTATAGTGTATATATGTAGTGTACTGTATACGTGTATTTATAATAGTGTATACATGTATATATATAGTGTATACATGTGTATGTAGTGTATGCATGTATATATATAGTGTACATGTATATATATAGTGTATTCATGTATATATACAGTGTATGCATGTATATATATAGTGTATATATGGTTATATATAGTGTATACATGTGTATATATAGTGTATACAAACTATACAAGTATACATGTATGCTTGTCGCTGACTTCAGAGCAACTTTCGTTCCATCCGGAAACTGCGAGAGATCGATGCGTCGAAATTTTACGAATCAGTTTACTCAAGTCACACCACATATATTCACACGTCGACACAAACACACGCAAACACACGCGAACAAACGCAAACACACACAGACACAAGCAGACACACGCAAACACACGCAAACACACGCAAACACACGCAAACATGCACACGCAAACACACGCAAACACACGCAAACACACGCAAACACACGCAGACACACGTAAACACACGCAATCACACGCAAACACACGCAAACGCAGATGTTTTAGCGAAGCCGCACACAAGCACAAGCACACGCGCGCACTATTCATATACTACAAAATAATTTTTTAATACATACAGTATTACAGAGGGAACAAATACAATGATAGTCTTTGCATGCATGTATATATGCATTCGGTAGCACACAATGTTGTAGGACTACACAGGCGCATAACGCACATAAAGCAGATGATATTGAGCGGATGAATGAAAGGACAGTGTTTAATCTAGTCCCCCTCCTCTGGGGGGGGGGAATTGAGGTTTCTGAGGGGGGAGGAGAAAATTGAGCGTCCGAAGGACGCTCGTGAGGCGCGTAGCGCCGAGACTTGGAGGGGGAGGGGTATGGGGAGGGGATGTGCCCCCTCCCCATCGGAAATTTTTTGAATTTCCACATTGCAATGGCAGCAATTTAAGGTGTAGTCTTAACAAAATAGCTGCACTATTTCAGTGACCCATTAGAAATTTTTTGAATTTCCACATTGCAATGGCAGCAATTTAAGGTGTAGTCTTAACAAAATAGCTGCACTATTTCAGTGACCCATTAGAAAATTTTTGAATTTCCACATTGCAATGGCAGCATTTTAAGGTGTCGTCTTAACAACGTAGCTGTACTATTTCAGTGACTCATTAGAAAATTTCCCCATCGGAAATTTTTTGAATTTCCACATTGCAATGGCAGCAATTTAAGGTGTAGTCTTAACAAAATAGCTGCACTATTTCAGTAACCCATTAGAAAATTTTTGAATTTCCACATTACAATGGCAGCATTTTAAGGTGTAGTCTTAACAAAATAGCTGCACTATTTCAGTGGCCCATTAGAAAATTTTTGAATTTCCACATTGCAATGGCAGCATTTAAAGGTGTCGTCTTAACAACATAGCTGTACTTTTTCAGTGACCCATTAGAAACTTTTTGAATTTCCACATTGCAATGGCAGCATTTTAAGGGGTCATCTTTACAAAATAGCTGTACTTTTTCAGTGGCCCATTAGAAACTTTTTGAATTTCCACATTGCAATGGCAGCATTTTAAGGTGTCATCTTAACAACATAGCTGTACTTTTTCAGTGGCCCATTAGAAACTTTTTGAATTTCCACATTGCAATGGCAGCATTTTAAGGGGTCATCTTTACAAAATAGCTGTACTTTTTCAGTGGCCCATTAAAAACTTTTTGAATTTCCACATTGCAATGGCAGCATTTTAAGGTGTCATCTTAACATGATAGTATCATGTATTATAGTAGTAAATAATGTCATTATAATAATAAATAATATCACGGTCTATTATAACACTTCATGTAAAAAAATGATGAAAACAGTAACTAAAAACCAATATCATTTCGTCAAATTTTTCTGGGGGGGGGAAATGTCAATCCTGGGGGGGAACTTCCCCCCCCCCCAGAGACGTCTAGATTAAACACTGATGAAAGGAGATGATCGAAAAATTACTGGTTGAGAAGCCAGACGACATTTGACACCCGTTCAACCCATTCATCGTTGTTTGCACTACTCTCAACATGTTTTGCAGGAATAAACATCCACAGAACAAAGACGATGTCACATAAGACCATGATATGATGTCAACGAGATAATAATGCTGCTTCACTTTCATACGCTTCAATTCGCTCGATATTGTAGTCTTGTTTAAGCGCCCGTATAACGGCTGGCATGGATGTGTAGCGGCGCCATAAAAATTGTCGTTATTAACAGAGTTGTGTGGTCTCGAGATTCTGTATCAGTCTCGATAAAGGTTTTTTGATGACTCAGTCTCGTTGTCGGCATGGGCGGAGACTTGCGGGGGGGGACGAAAACGAGCGGCCGAAGATTTTGGGCGGACGAATGGCTGAGTCGCCGACGAAATTTTCCATCTTGTTGCCGTCAAAATCTTCTGACGACCTTTTTTTATTTTTTATATTTATTTTTTTAGTCATCCGTTCGAAGGACGAAAAACCCAATTTTTCTCTGCCAAAAAAGTGATGACCTTTTTTAGTCATCACCTCTTTTTTTCTATCTTCTAACGTTATAAACTCACAGTGTGTTTCGTGAAGTGTGTGCATGTCCATGATGTCCTAACACTTAACGATTGGGTGGGGGCAAATGCATGGGCCGTCCCCCACCACATCCATTGAGGGTGGACCGTCCCTCTGTCTCCCCCTAAGTCTCCCCCCATGGTTGTCGGTATCGTGGCATGGGCGCCCCACATAAGCTTAGTGGCAAGTGGGTTAGAAGGTCACTTAATGCCCCTGGAAAATTGATACCGTTTTTTCAGCAATAGTGTACTTTTGGGTTTCTAACAAATTGCTTCGCAATGATGATACTATTGAAACACAAAGTAAAACTGAGAAATTTGCATTTGGAAACTTCTGTGAAAAATGCCCTTGTTCTTCATTTCCTGCTTAGCATTTTTCAAGCTCTTGTTAAAATATTTGAGCAAGACCACTGTGTTTGCCCTCATGCAAAAATATCTGCGAGCGCCAAATTAATGCGCCGCGGCCTTTTGTCTTATCGTTTTGAAAACAGCCTCGAAGCGACCGACAATCTTGTTCTCTTGTGTATTTGATATCTACAGTTCTCGCTTAAACTTTTGTTCTTGCGCTACAAAAAGTAACAAAATTAGTAAGTCGGAGTGCTTAAATATCAGATATTGAAAAGAGCATATTTTAGATTTCTTAGATAAAATGTCTAATACGGAACCTGAAATAGTCGAATGGGTATTTACGCAATTTGTTGCTATGGAAGAACAAAAGAAAAGGCGTAGGCCTATATAGGCAGCAGGCCTACCGTTTGCTGCTGCATGGTGTAAAGCCGTCGCTTATCTAGTTTCTCAAGGTGAGTTGTGTCGTAAATACCTGGAATTTTGCTGGTCTAAATTTTATAATCGTGTATTATAGACCTAGAAGATTTCAGGATGTCTGAAATATTTAATTTCTTTTGTTATTAGGGCGATCGGCTGACCATTATACTAGCCTAACTTAACCCTGACATAGTAGTCTATAGACATGGACAGTTGAGAAAAAAGTGTTTCAGGATTTGGACCCAATTCCCATGTGTTTTGTTTATTCTGCCCAAATCTCCCAAATCTACACGCATGTAGAGAAATTGTCGAAAAGCCTATAAGTCTTGAACTGCGTGAGAGCTGCACGGAAAGTAACTCAGATGTGGAGTTCTTGCTTGGAGTAATGTATTTCAACGTTTCACTCGATTTTCGTCGGATCCACAATCTTGGAAAAACAAAAATGGTTGCTTATAAGACGGACTGCTCATTTGCCTTCTGCAGCCGTTGCCACGTTGTCTCAGCCTTCCTCCTTTGAACGGAGTCGGTGCCTTTGAATTTGCTTTCACAGTGATTGCTGCTATTAATAACGATCATAGACTGACGGACGATTTGAGCGTTATGACAAAAGCACAATGGCGGTTCTTACATTAAATTAGCCGTCCATTTGATCATGACATGTGCATAAATTGTGTATTAACGACTTTCCTGATTTGTGACGCAAGTGGGTCTATATAATTATATTAGGCCTATCTACAAGTATTTATACATGCGCGTGCAAACTCTAAAGTATGGTCGAAATCATATATATATATATATATATATATATATATAATGATTATGTGCAGCATAGATATATAGAGTACATATATAGGCCTATTTATAGAGAGTAAGCTGTCGCGTGTAATTGCAGAATCATGGATCGCGTGAGAACCGCAAATGCATTAAGCCTACTTAACGCGACAGAAATTCCATCAACATATATACACATTATATATATACATACATATTATATATACATATTATATATATACATATTATATATATATATATAGTTCATGAACTTCATGTCTATGTGTAGACCTGCATATATACAGCACAAGCGTACCATAAGTAAGTCATATACATAATGTTGTGTGTGTGTATGTGTTAGTGCTTGTATCTTGACATATGCTCACATAACATGTATTTGCATATGTATTACAAAATGTATGTATTTTTAATAGACGAGCACAAAAGCATTTGTGTCGGAGTCAGTATAGGCTACATTGGTGGTCTCGCTGGTCTGCACTTGTAACAGTATGGCCGTGCATGCACCTCATATATTCGCTGATCTATATGTATAATGCCTGCGTGGTGAGGGGCGACTGGGTTGGTTGCAAGAACCACGGTCATTGAGGAAGGGGTGCGTTGAAGGAGAAATGACACACACACACACACACACACACACACACAGCACACGCACACGCGCACACACACACAGCACACGCACACGCGCACACACACACACACACACACACACACAAAGTGACAAATACATGTTCAGATATATGATTATTATATTGTGCATATTCGAATATATTTGACAAGCATTAGCACAGTCCATATTTCGTCAGTTCATTCAATTTGTCCGAATGACCAATGGCTGTATGTACGTGTGTGTATGTGTGCGTGTGTATGTGCGTGTGTGTCAATATGTGGGGCATGTGCGCATGTCCAATTAATGAATATTTATGAGTAGAATCGTCCGTGTATCAGAACGCAGCAGCTTCTGCAACCGACTTTATGAAGTAATTATAAGGCCTAACTATTATAACTAAGTCGAGTGGATATATCAATTCAAATCAAATCATATTTATTGGTATCGATTCAATATAAACAAAGAATGCAGTGAAAATAATTATTATTCGAATTTGGCTACGTGGCTTTCAGGTTTATATCGTCTTGAACTGAATTTATTTTATTTATATATATATATATATATATATATATATATAGCTGCAGTAATTTTTTAAAGCTGAGCTATTCACGTGAGAAAAATACCGCCTTGAATGCGGAACCGGATTTATTTAGCTACTACTAAATACTACTAAATACGACTGTTATAATTGTGTAGACGGAGATTTATTAAGTCAAAGAGAGCAGGATATGAGACTAAAAGGAGTGTTGGCTAATGAGCGTTTAAGTAGCGCAACTGCAAATAGGATTGATGGGATGGGAATGCACGGACCCGTGTGATGAGGTTATACGGTACATTTTCCATGGCATTCATTGTTGCTAAGGACACTCTTCTCCGGACACTCTTTCTGTGTCTGTAAGTCTGCGCTTGACAGTGTGCGTGTATGCCTGTGTGTGTATGTGTGTGGGCTCTTGTTGCGCGGATAGGTCATGTTGCTGGGTCTAATTGCTCTTGTATGGCCTTAGGGCTGTCTCGCGGGATGCACTTATGCCTTCAGCGAAGTCCTAATAACAGAATCCTCTAATTAGCAACGGGTCACGTGATGCTCCTAATCTTACGCCAGCACGCCCACACGGACACACGAACGCACTGAAGTAGATGCAAGTGGTTAGCGGTACAATGTTGCCAGTTGTAATTACTATAAGTAAGCTTACTTATTATATAGCCATAATTTATATTAGGCCTATAAATAACTATGTTTGCCTTTCACTCTGTTTGTCTGTCTCTTTGCTTGTCTATAAGTCGCTGTGTCTCTGCTTCTGCATCTCTCTAGTTTTGTTTGTCTCTCAATCTACTTCTGCTCTGTCTCTGTACTCTTGAATAACTGTATCTGTCTTAGTCTGTCATTCTACAAAAACATTCCATATGTATGGACACATGGACATCATGTCTACGTGTGTTCAGCTTTCAATCGCTGTCTCTCTGAGTATACCATTGCTTCTACCTGTCTGTCTATCCTGTCTGTCTGTCTGTCTGCCTGTCTGTCTGTCTGTCTGCCTGCCTGTCTGTCTGTCCTGTCTGCCTGTCTGTCTGTCCTGTCTGCCTGTCTGTCTGTCTGTCCTGTCTGTCTGCCTGTCTGCCTGTCTGTCTGTCTGTCTGTCTGTCTGTCTGTCTGTCTGTCTGTCTGTCTGTCTGTCTGTCTGTCTGTCAATTATTTTATGCGTCTACATTTCACCTCACTCTATTCGTCAGGACCTCATTGCATTAGGATGCAGCGGCAATGACAGATTTACTGGTCAGTGTGGTCATCCTTGACCAGCCTTCTCTCTCTCCTCGTAAGTTAGCTTCGTAACCGCTGACCCTCGTCGGTGTAGGCCTATAGATAGGCTGTCAGTGGAAGAGACATCGACACAGACAGACAGAGACACAGACATAGAGAGAGAGAGAGAATCGAGCAGACAAAGACAGAGACAGAGCTAGATTACTGCTACGTAGAGTAGCCTATAATGTAGCACTACCGTGCATTGAAGTGAGACTCGATCACTGAGTGACGCAGACAGCCACATACACAAACATACAGAGACACATACACAAACATGCAGAGACACATACACAAACATACAGAGACACATACACAAACATACAGAGACACATACACAAACATGCAGAGACACATACACAAACATGCAGAGACACATACACAAACATGCAGAGACACATACACAAACATACAGAGACACATACACAAACATACAGAGACACATACAAAAACATACAGAGACACATACACAAACATACAGAGACACATACACAAACATACAGAGCCACATACACAAACATACAAAGACACATACACAAACATACAGAGACACATACACAAAAATACAGAGACACATACACAAACATACAGAGACACATACACAAACATACAGAGGGGAAGAGACAAAAAAGAGAAGACAAAGACACTGAAAGAGAGACAGCTATAGTTCGTCGTCTATAGGCCTTTCTGTGCTTCAAAGTCCAAAGAAGAGCTGCTATACATGACAGAGACAGACAGACAGACAGACAGACAGACAGACAGACAGACAGACAGACAGACAGACAGACAGACAGAGATTAAGTAAAGACAGAAAGAGTCAACTCCATGCTACTCAATTTAGTATTAATCGTCTATGCGTGTGCAGAGAAGACAGAACAACCCGAACATGGACAGGAAGAGAAAGAACAATGGACAGTTACTGTAGGACAGGACCTGGTCAGACAAGCGATAGCTCAGCATACAAAGCAGTATGCAAAGCAAAACAGTATACAAATGTAACAAGACAGCATGCAAAGCAGTCCTAAAAAGCAGTATACAAAGGCTTTGTATGCCGCTTTGTATACTACTTTGCATACTGCTTTGTAATAAGGCAGTATACAAAGCAGTATGGCCTACACGCGATTTCTTAGTCTAAGACGATAATACGACGATAATGAGTATGGTCTAATGATAGACTCTATAAACTAATCTAATCTAATCTGATCTGATCTAATCTAATATAATCTAATCTAATCTAATCTAATATAATCTAATCTAATCTGATCTGATCTAATCTAATCTAATCTAATCTAATCTAATCTAATCTAATCTAATCTAATCTAATCTAATCTAATCTAATCTAATCTAATCTAATCTAATCTAATATAATCTAATATAATCTAATCTAATCCAATCTAATCTAATATAATCTAATCTGATCTAATATAATCTAATATAATCTAATCTAATCTAATCTAATCTGATCTAATCTAATCTAATCTAATATAATCTAATATAATCTAATCTAATCTAATCTAATCTGATCTAATATAATCTAATCTAATATAATCTAATCTAATCTAATCTAATCTAATCTAATCTAATCTAATCTGATCTAATATAATCTAATCTAATCTAATCTAATCTAATCTAATCTAATCTGATCTAATCTAATCTAATCTAATCTGATCTAATCTAATCTAATCTAACCTAACCTAATCTAATCTAATCTAATCTAATCTAATCTAATCTAATCTAATCTAATCTAATCTAATCTAATCTGATCTAATATAATCTAATCTAATCTAATCTAATCTAATCTAATCTGATCTAATATAATCTAATCTAATATAATCTAATCTAATCTGATCTAATCTAATCTAATCTAATCTGATCTAATCTAATCTAACCTAACCTAATCTAATCTAATCTAATCTAATCTAATCTAATCTAATCTAATCTAATCTAATCTAATCTAATCTGATCTAATCTAACCTAATCTAATCTAATCCAATCTAATCTAATCTAATCTAATCTAATCTAATCTTATCTTATCTAATCTAATAAAATCTAATCTAATCTAATCTAGTCTAATCTTATCTAATATAATCTAATCTAATCTTATCTTATCTAATCTAATAAAATCTAATCTAATCTAATCTATCTAATCTAGTCTAATCTTATCTAATAAAATCTAATCTAATCTGATCTAATATAATCTAATATAATCTAATCTAATCTAATCTAATCTGATCTAATATAATCTAATCTAATATAATCTAATCTAATATAATCTAATCTAATCTGATCTAATCTGATCTGATCTAATATAATCTAATCTAATCTAATCTAATCTAATCTGATCTAATCTGATCTAATATAATCTAATATAATATAATATAATCTAATCTAATATAATCTAATCTAATCTAATCTGATCTAATCTGATCTAATATAATCTAATCTAATATAATCTAATCTAATCTGATCTAATCTAATCTAATCTAATCTGATCTAATATAATCTAATATAATCTAATCTAATCTAATCTAATCTAATCTAATCTAATCTAATCTAATCTGATCTAATATAATCTAATCTAATATAATCTAATCTAATCTGATCTAATCTGATCTGATCTAATATAATCTAATCTAATCTAATCTAATCTAATCTGATCTAATCTGATCTAATATAATCTAATATAATATAATATAATCTAATCTAATCTAATCTAATCTAATCTAATCTAATCTAATCTAATCTAATCTAATCTAATCTAATCTAATCTAATCTAATCTAATCTAATATAATCTAATCTAATCTAATCTAATCTAATCTAATCCAATCTAATCTAATCTAATATAATCTAATCTAATCTAATCTAATCTAATCTAATCTAATCTGATCTAATATAATCTAATATAATCTATTCTAATCTAATCTAATCTAATCTAATCTAATCTGATCTAATATAATCTAATCTAATCTAATCTAATCTAATCTAATCTGATCTAATATAATCTAATCTAATCTAATCTAATCTAATCTAATCTAATCTAATCTAATCTAATCTAATCTGATCTAATCTGATCTAATATAATCTAATATAATATAATCTAATCTAATCTAATCTAATCTAATCTAATCTAATCTAATCTAATCTAATCTAATCTAATCTAATCTAATCTAATATAATCTAATCTAATCTAATCCAATCTAATCTAATATAATCTAATCTAATCTAATCTAATCTAATCTAATCTAATCTAATCTGATCTAATATAATCTAATATAATCTAATCTAATCTAATCTAATCTGATCTAATATAATCTAATCTAATATAATCTAATCTAATCTAATCTAATCTAATCTAATCTAATCTAATCTAATCTAATCTAATCTTATCTTATCTAATCTAGTCTAATCTAATCTAATCTAATCTAATCTAATCTAATCTGATCTAATATAATCTAATCTAATATAATCTAATCTAATCTAATCTAATCTAATCTAATCTAATCTGATCTAATCTAATCTAATCTAATCTAATCTAATCTAATCTGATCTAATATAATCTAATATAATCTAATCTAATCTAATCTGATCTAATATAATCTAATCTAATATAATCTAATCTAATCTAATCTAATCTAATCTAATCTAATCTAATCTAATCTAATCTAATCTAATCTAATCTAATCTAATATAATCTAATCTAATCTAATATAATATAATATAATATAATCTAATCTAATCTGATCTAATATAATCTAATCTAATCTAATCTAATCTAATCTAATCTAATCTAATCTAATATAATCTAATCTAATCTAATCTAATCTAATCTAATCTGATCTAATATAATCTAATCTAATATAATCTAATATAATCTAATCTAATATAATCTAATCTAATCTAATCTAATCTAATCTAATCTAATCTAATCTAATCTAATATAATCTAATCTAATCTAATCCAATCTAATCTAATATAATCTAATCTAATCTAATCTAATCTAATCTAATCTAATCTGATCTAATATAATCTAATCTAATCTGATCTAATCTAATCTAATCTAATCTAATCTGATCTAATCTGATCTAATATAATCTAATATAATCTAATCTAATATAATCTAATCTAATCTAATCTAATCTAATCTGATCTAATATAATCTAATCTAATATAATCTAATCTAATCTAATCTGATCTAATATAATCTAATCTAATATAATCTAATATAATCTAATCTAATATAATCTAATCTAATCTAATCTAATCTAATCTAATCTAATATAATCTAATCTAATCTAATCTAATCTAATCTAATCTAATCTAATCTAATCTAATCTGATCTAATATAATCTAATCTAATCTAATCTGATCTAACCATTGGTGTAGACAAGGGGTTAAGGGAAGAACGTTTTTAAAAGGTTATTTAATATTTATCCACTTGGGGCGTTGTAGCGCAAGGGATAACATTAGAATAAAACATTTAAGCTTACTTCATATGATTCTCATTATTGCTTCAAATTTAATAATGTTGGAATTCCAGTAATGAACACAAATTGATTTACTTGAAAAAATATGCACTTTAAGTCCCGAGTCCAGAAATACAACGTTATACAGGGGACGATTTTTAGTGGGGGAGACTTTGTAACCTAGAGGGGGGAGATTCTATTTCGATGGGGAGACTTTGTTCCTATACAGAATCTCCCCCGGAGACTCTGTATCAGCAAGGAGAGACTCTGTTTAGACTTTATTTAGTGACACCGGCCAGGCCATAACCCCCCCCCCCCATCATAAATTCCTGGTTACGCCACTGAATCAAACCTAATCTAATCTAATCTAGTGTAATCTATAATCGAACATATTTTAACGTTGCTGTCATCACCTGCCCGCAAGCACGTAAGCAAACTAGGATGCAAGTAATGAAACAGGCAAATAAGTAAGTAAATCATGGATTACAGGAATGGTTACGTACATGTATACCTACATTGTATGTATATAAGCCTAATTCCGTCGCTTTGATGACTTGCGAACATTCAACAGCGCATTAGGTTCCCCTATAAATGCACGTTTTATGCAAACATTTCCGTGGGCATCAATGTGACCCATAAGAGAATTTGGATCATTTACGGGCGCCATCTGGCCATGCAGGCAGGTATAGGGATTCAATTCCTTAAATTTATCCGCGCGCAATGAAAGCCGCATCGAAGACACGGAGACTGCAGCTTAAGCACAGTAATAGCGCTATATAAAATTAAGTGCAGACTGTGCAGTGTCGGTGTCAAGTCAGAATGCTGATAGTGGGTATACAGTGGAGGAGAAAGAGCGTAAGGCCTATATGTGTGTATATGGTGCCATTGGATAAATCGTATAGAATGTAGCTATACATAGGCCTAAGGTGCGACGCGATCATAGTGCGTTAATATCCTTTTATATTTCTCCCATAAATTTTCTGCTCATTTTCAACGAACGTGCAAATGACCAAATGAAATGAAAAATATAAGTTGTAGGTGGTTGGTAGGGGTGAGTTCTGGATGGTTTGGTTGGTGCGTGTGATGCATGGGTGGATGATGCATGGGTGCTCGAATGACGCTTTCCTTCTTTTAGCCATCTACCGACAGATGTCATGCATGCCTTCCAAACATTTCACTCACGCGATTAGAGTCTATATTCCGTGCATGTGTATAGGCCGGGGAGGTTTGGGGGTTTCAAACCCCCTCCCCCCGTCTTTCTTAGAGCCTCATAGTAAAGTCTGTTTTTCACACCCCAATTCCAAGTATAGATTGTGGTCCTATCCCTCAGATATTTTTTCACAATTCTCACACTGTGTATGTATATACATGTATATAGGATGTAATATCACCGATCATTTCTAATTTCTCTCACTTGACTAACTTGACTTGCTCACACGCGGCTCCCCGCATCTCCTCGTCCTGCTCCATCTTTCTAGATTTGCCTATTTCTTCCATTTCTGCTCCCCTTCTGCTCCAATTCCTATTACTCCTCCTCCTCCTCACTCTTCCTCCTCCTCCTCACTCTTCCTCCTCCTCCTCCTCCTCCTCACTCTTCCTCCTCCTCTTCTTCTGTCTCTGCCTCTTCGACGTCTTTCTCCTTTCCACGTTTTCTTTACCCTTCCTTCCCCTTTTCCTTCCTCTTCTCATTATTTATTATTGTCTCTCTTTCTTCCTAATCCTCTTCCTTCTCCTCCTCCATCTGCTCCTCCTCTTCCTACTTCTCTTCCTTCTCCTTCTCCTCCTCCTTATCGCCTTCTTCCTCCTTTTATTTCATCTTCCAACACCTGTTCCCATGGCGTGTCCACCGACATCTTTTCACTCCAACCAACTTCTCATCTCTTAGTTCGATCACGCAATCTCCTGCAGCTGCAGACTCCCTCTACGTATACATTGTACATGTCTCCTTATATTATATACTGTTACAGTAGTCGCTGCATGCTATCTGCTTCTGTAAGCTTAGACGTATCGCTTTGTACTTCTGACTCTATGTATATTATATGCTTTCTATATCTATTCAACTTGTTCCTTCCTATACAAGGACGACTATTATAGAGGTTGACGGTCTTGCACTTCATTATGTCTTCATAGAAAACACCGACTGGGATTATTTTTTACACACTAGTTTTCAAACCTATGCTAATGTCATATATATATCATATATATATATCATCTATGGTGATGTATATATTTATATAAATATGGAGCACATTAATTAATAAAAGTGTATGACATGAGTGTACATAAATATAATAATATACTTTGTCTTCCTTCTCCTGTTTCTGTTCTTCACCTTTTTTTCTCCATTCCACATGGTGGATGCTCTGGGTCAGAACCTTGCCCCAATTTACCTCCGAGAGCTAAGCTTATATATATGTTGCTTCATCTTAGTTTCTTTTGCCATTACTGTAACCACGCATGAAGAATCGAATCTTCTCTGTGGTTGGTCCAGTGGTCTGGAATGGTCTTCCTGTATGTATGCGCCTAAACCCTCTACCAGAATCCTTCCTCACTAAACTTAAAACTGTTCATTTGTACGTACTGGAATCTGGTGCACATCTGAGTAGTTTCCTTGAAGGGGTTCCATGCACACATAGCCAAACACGCTCACGCACGTATATACCACATATAGATCTACTATTGGTGTGTATATTAATATGACCATTAATTGTAAACATCCGATTGTCGTTCTATTTCTAGGCTACTGGCCGTTTGACCAAGTCATGTGTAACATCTGGCAGGTGTCTGACGTCGTCATGTGCACTTCTTCCATCATGCACATGTGCACGATATCCATGGATCGCTACTCCGGAATCCACGATCCACTGCGCAGTCGCAACAAATCCCGATCCGCTGTCTGCGTCCGGATCGCAGCCGTCTGGCTCGCGTCGATGGCTATAGCCAGTCCACTGGTCGCCCTCGGAGCCATCCGACCGGAGGAGATCCTCAGTGACGCGAGACAGTGCGCCATCTTCAACGCATACTACCTCGTCTACGGTTCACTGGCGTCCTTCTTCGGTCCACTGCTCATCATGCTCGTCGCTTTCTCGCTGACTGTTCGACTGCTCAACAAGCAGACGCGGCAGCTGGGGCTTCGTCGGTGCAAGCCGGTGCGCCGAGCGGGGAAGGGACCGGGAAGTGGAGCCCAGTTCGAGATGCGACTGATCGCCCCACTTGGACTGACGACGGCCATTGCGGGCAACCGCCTGGAGGTCATCAAACGACCTTCGCCTCCGTCGGATGAGGACGAAGACGATGAGGACGATGAGGGCAAATGTAGGTCAAGGACTCCGAGGAAGAGTCTGAGATGGAACGATCGAACGGATGCTGGTCCTCCGAGGTCCGCGCTGGCTGAGCTGATGGCGACGAATCTGCCGTCGGAGAGGGATAAGAACGAGGAGAGGAGGCGATCGGTGATGCCAAGGACAAACCCAGGTGCGATGCTGAAGGCCATGGCGCTGAAGTACAGGAGTCAGGCGCTGGAGGAAGAGGACTCCACTCCACGACCGACAGGTGCGTCGGTACAAAAGCAAGGAAGAGGAGGAGGAGCAGGAGGAGGAGGAGGAGCAGGAGGGGGTCTGAAGAGCACCACCAGCAACAGCTACCGTCGTAGATCGAGTGGCTTCTTGCGTCTGAAGCAGCATTTCGTCAGACAACCCCACCTTCCACATCCGAAGGGTCTGCCTCACTACGACGAGGAGCTGGCCACTTCGGAATCGTTCTCAGCATCCGAAGCAGCAGCAGCAGCAGCAGCCACAGACTCCTTCTCGGATTCCATCTCGAAAGACAACGAGTCAAGTCCTTTGCTGCGCAGAGGCAACTCGCGTCGAGTTCGTCACTCGCAGGTCGTCATTCTGCGGCTGAGACCATTACGCGATTCTCCTCAGTCGGAGCACAGAATCTTCTCTTCTGTGTCTGCTAATGACAACGCCACGGGTTCGACGCCACTTCTTCCGTCCCTCGGAACAACAGACAGTCTGCAGACAATGCAGCGTCTTCTACCAAGGAGTGATTCAGCCAAGGTGACATTCGCATACCAAGCCAATGAGTCGATGGAAAGATCGGAAGAAAGCTACGATACTTTCGACGGCGAGGACGACGACCAATTCGAGGAATCGCTGGAGAGAGTGGAGGATGAGAGACGCCCGTTGTTCTCTGTTGCAGAGGCGGATAACGAAACAGACAGACAGACAAATACGCAGACAAGGCAAAGCACACAGGCAAAGCAAAACACACAGACGAAGCAAAACACACAGACGAAGCAAAGCACACAGACGAAGCAAAGCACACAGACAAAGCAAAGCACACAGACAAATCAAAACACACGGACACTTCCGCGGCAGACGACGCTGATGGACAGATACGACGAGAGGGTTAAGGCAGCGGACAGGGCGACGGTGTCACCGGTCAGAAGTAGAAGTGAGATCTTTCTGCGGGATCTTACGAGGACCCGATGCTTCAACCGGAAGTCCTTCTGCAGTCGAGATGAACTCAACGATGCTGGACAGCTGACGATGTTGCTGCCAAGCCAGACCACCTGTTCCGCTGGATCAGAGGATTCCGATGGTCTCATACCTGCTGCTGCGCTTGACCACCGCTTCACGGACTCAGTGACCTCGGACAGCAGGAAAGGTCATCATTTCCCAGTTATTCCGGGCACTGCAACAGACTCCAGATGTCATTCAAACGAGGGAGGCAGTTGCGGTCACCTTGACAGCAATTGCCAGTCGACCACGAAACTAAACATGGCGGATGGTGATCAGAAGATAGCGATACCTGGTGATGTAGTCGAAAAACACCGAAATAGCATCAACAACTCTGCCGTTGAAACCATTTCGTCAAAAGATACCTCTGCCGACACCAGTGATAAGCAGACAACGGTGACAACGACCACGACAACGACAGCACCGGACGGAACAACCAAGTCGGAGCCACTCGGTTCTGCGGTAGCAAGAGGAAAGTTCCGGAACCTCGTTCAGAAGCACGGCGCCGCGTTCCAGATGGCTGGGATGCTGATATCGAAGAGGGAGGAGAATAGGAAGAGCGAGGTGAATACGGTGAAGACGGAGCGGAAGGCGATCAAGGTTCTTGGGACGATGTTCGTTCTCTTCTGCGTCTCCTGGACGCCGTTCTTCTCGACGAACCTTGCCATGGGACTCTGCCAGACTTGCCACATCGACGCCCTGCTCTTCAAGGTGTTCCTGTGGCTCGGCTACGCGTCGAGCACGCTCAACCCGATCATCTATACAGTTTTCAACCGCGCCTTCCGCACGACCTTCATCCGTCTCATCAAGTGCGGTCGCGAGTGCGTGCTGCCGGAGTTCATGCGACGCAGGCGTCACCTGCCGACTGAGAGCAAGGAGAACGGCGGGGGAGGGGGTGCTGGGGGTCGGCGCGGGGGCGGGGACGTGGGTGGTGGCACATTGGCGACTGATACAACAACGAATAGCGTTCTGCTTGAGCGACTGCGCATCTCGAGATGGATGTCAAAACTGACAAAGGAGGCTGGAGAAACCGATGTATAGCCTCATGAGAGGAAGGGGCTGTTACACTGTTACACCGACTGGAATGCTAGACTATAGAGCCCAGAAGGTACGGCCGCATTAAGACTAGTGCGGGTCCGGATGCTGTGATTATTCTCCGATGGCCCCACTCTGAAAACCCACAGGTCCACTACGCACATGATTATAGCAATTGCGGGCCCCTCAAAATTGAGGACCCCGGTGCTGCAGCAACTCTTAGCACCCACTTGAATGTGGGCTTACCATGCAGTAGGTGCATGACGGAAGAGAAGGCGAGACAATGCGAACGAGGATGACATAAAATAGGAGGAGTAGGAGGAGAGTACGAGAAAGAGGATGAGTGGGATGAAGGTCAGAATTAAGTTAGTGACGCACATGTCAAGCACGACGAGGGTAATACTACGTGAATAAGCCTGCATGTGGAGAGGGAAGGTCTTCATCCTCAATAACTGTTTCAATGCAGACGATCAAAAAGGAATGGCTTGCGATGGGAGGCCATGATTTCCCCCGCTGAATTGGGTATGGGACACACCACATCGTATATCGGGATATTGGGCAACATTTAAAGCAGACAACATCCGCAGGTGACAATATATTTTGGAAAGTTAGAAATCCCTCAAAACCTTCTCGTTATAATATACAGAGATGAGAAAAAGGATGAGAATATATAGAACGAACTTGGATCATTCTCTCCATAATTGATGATGATGATGATTATTATTATTATTATTATTATTATTATTATTATTATTATTATTATTATTATTATTATTATTATTATTATTATTATTATTATTATTATTATTATTATTATTATTATTAGAGATGGACAATACACCAGCAAGTATTAAGAAACCTCGTGAACATATCAGGATGTTGTTGATGTCATAAAACGTGCCGTAGAGATACTATATAAATATTATGGCCAACAGCGCTCATCTCAGACTCTCGAGAGTCTGCATGTAATGGCAAACTGCGTTCACTCGTTATATACACATGTCACTTTCTTGCACGTCGTACTGACGCATAAATGCATGCTTGCATACATACGCACACACATTATACATAGGCCTAATTAATTATGCATACTATGCATTGCATAATATCAGTAGGTCTATATACACATGCATAGACTATATATAATATGCAGATGATATATGTATATACATTATGCGGATGAGAGTAGGGCATTAGGCATAGACATATTATATTGGGTAAAAGGACTTAACAAGCTCTGTCTCACTGAATAATGAGTGTACATATACAATTATACATATACATAACATACATTTTTCACCACATAAATATTTCACCACGCATTGCAGTCACATGCCGTCCATTGCTCGAACCCGGTAATTCTGCATTACGTATATAAAGTACAGCCTCTGTTGTTTCAGCACACCTAACGTGTCTGATCTTCGCCTTCTTCGCCTATATACAACGCGTGCATTTGTACAACGTGCATATGATTTTCTGTCACATGTATGGATTGTATGCTTATCTCTTAGGCCGGTGTATGTTTTAGGCCTTGGTCTACATCCGGTTCTATAAAACAAAGTACAACTTTATGAGTTCGTTGCGTTGTCTTTCTATAGAGTAAGTTATTGTAAGTTGGTTCTATCAGTTCAACGATCCGTACATTGGTTCACTCAAATAAGTTATTCGTCCTTCCGCCCGTTCATTTGTCCTGCCGTCCGTTCATTTGTCCTGCCGTCCGTTCATTTGTCCTGCCGTCCGTTCATTTGTCCTGCCGTCCGTTCATTTGTCCTGCCGTCCGTTCATTTGTTCTGCCGTCCATTATTCCGTCCATTCGTCTATCCCACTCTTTCCTTTGTCCTACCTCCCATTCGTCCGTCCAATCCATTCTGTTAATTCGTCCTTCCGTCTATTCGTCCGTCATTTGTCCTGTCATCCAGAAATCCTTTCCCCATTTAGTCCTCAGTACTTTCGTCTATCCATCATTCCTTTTGTTGAACGTCAGATGTGTCGGGTTATTTCCTTTGAATTCTGTCTTTCCATCTATCCATCCACCCATCCGTTCATCCATCCATCCGTTCATCCATCCATCCGTCCGTTCATTCATCCATTCGTCAATTCTTCTTTCCTCTACTCATCATTCATCTGACCATCATCCATAATTATGTCTGCTCTTTACGCGCTATTTATAGCCTATATAAACTTCAATAGCGCTTAATTAATTGGAAGATTGACAGAACTGACAGGAATATATATATATATATATATATATATATATATATATATAATTATATATATATAAATGTGCATAATTATATATGTAGCCTATTTAGCCCATCATAATAGTTATATATATATATATAGGCCTATATATAGATATTTACATGTATGTGTTCGACGATGGTTGCTGCTAGTTGGCTTGTTGAATTCATGATCAATAAACCCTCGATGAGTCAGAACTTGTCTGCAAAGTTTGTGAAGCATCTTTGTCCTCTGCCTGTCTGTCTGTCTGTATGTCTGTCTGTCTGTCTGTGGGAGCTTTATCATCTGGATGTTGGACCCGCCGTGCGTGCTCTGGTCGACCTGGAACGGTCTTCTTCTGACCACTTATACGACGAGTGCCAAAGGGTCGAACCGACCAATGCTAATCCGGTCGACGATTGTGCACTTGACATGCAAGTCGTGCGTTCGGTCGAACAGTTGCGTTACATTGGTCGTCAACAGTTGCGAAATTTCGAGACGTTTGGCTGTCCATAAAAGACGTCGCAACTGCCACACAGTCCAGCTGCGTCGAAATGAATTGGATTCAAACCATTTTGCCCACACACACCTACACGCACACCTACACACGCACGCACACACACACCTACACACACGCATACGCACGCACACACGCTCAAACACACACACGCACACCCGCATGCATTCACGCACGCGCGTAACACACACATCTACACGCACGCACGCACACATATGCGCACGCACACACGCCCAAACCCACACATACACACGCATTCACGCACGCACAAACGCACGCACAAACGCACGCGTGCACGCATACATGCACGCACACACACACACACATGCACACACACAAGCATGCACAGATACAATGCACACACATAATTTACACGTATGCTCAGTCCCTCTTATTTCGCCTGTTAATTTCACTCCTCAGCTTCAAGCCTCTCCCTCTCCCTCTGCATCTCCCTCCCTCTCTCTCTCTCTCTCTCTCTCTCTCTCTCTCTCTCTCTCTCTCTCTCTCTCTCTCTGTCTGTCTGTCTGTCTGTCTCTGTCTGTCTGTCTGTATGTATGTCTGTCTGTCTGTCTGTCTGTCTGTCTCTGTCTCTGTCTCTCTCTCTCTCTCTCTCTCTCTCTCTCTCTCTCTCTCTCTGATGCTTTCCACTCGCAAAGACCGAAGTCAACGGCAATCCTTACATTCTACTCCTGCGTCCCCACGTGACCTCTGTCGTCACCCATTGCCACCATATAGCACCATATACTGTCTCATTCGCTTCGTCTTCTCTAACTCTATATTTTACTCTGGTACCGGAGCGGACAAAGCAACCTAGCTATTGAGGATTTTATATAGCCTAGCCTATATGTACATTGTACACATATACAATACTTGGGGGCTACAATTATGGCAGATGGTGGAAGTGTGTAGGATATAAGGACACTAATGGGTATGGCGAAAAAAAGTATTATCCGGAATGGGTACGATATGGAAAAATAAAGGAATAACTACTCCGACCAAGTTAAGATTGTTGCGAACACTGATATGGCCAATAGCAACATACGGTTCAGAAGCATTGACATACAGACAGAGTAAACAAAAAAGAATAAAGTCATTTGAAACAACATCATATAGAAGAATACTGAGAATACCTTGGACAGCCAAAAAGAGGAACGATCGAGGAGGTATTGAGAGAAATGGGTGGAGAACAACTTTGTTGTGTATTTGGGTAATAGTCAAAAGGAAATTACAGTATTTCGGTCATATAATGAGAAAAATAACAAACTGCCTTGAAAGAGATAGGTCTAATAACCGGTGAACCTGAGGGGTCAAAGGGTAAAGGAAGACCAAGAAGATGGACGACGTGCTGGAATGGACGGGACTGTCGATGGAGCGGGTGGTGCGAGCAACATAGCAGAAAGATCTCTGGAGAGGAATTGTCCATGATGCCGCCAATGTTCGGAGTGACGAATAGGGCACCGACGACGACGCAGTGGCGGCGCTGGAGGGTTAGGGGGCTAAGCCCCCTATAAAAAGCAACCCGGGGGCTAAGCCCACTAAAGAATGGCCATCCGGTTTTTTTTACACGTAGCGTAAAACTGAAATAATTCCACGATAAGCTCGCTAAAAATGAAACACACAGGCCTACATGAGATTCCGACCGAATGACTAAAAAAGGTCGTCAGAAATTTTGGCGGATGAAAATGGAAAATTTCCTCCGCGAGGATTCACCCCCCAAAACTGAAATTCTGGCGCTGCGACTGCGACGACGACGACGGCGACGACGATATAATTAGCCTATAGCTTGGCGCTGGTTAATATGCCCTTAATTAAATTTTGCGCGTGGCATTGAGATATTTCGAATATTTACATTACACAAAACGACGAAAGGCCTGCGATGCACGATTGTACATCCAGATCTATATATACTATTATATAGCCTACACCTTCCATGGTCCGTCTTCACCTTTTGAATCTGCTTTTAACTTTTAAGGCTGCTGCTTGATTGATTGCACGACTTAGTACATACTCTTAGGTTAATTATAATTAACCTATAAGGTTATATAATTATACTAGCTGTACCCGGCTGAAAAGACTGTCCAACCCAGCCTTCCTAGGTCCCCTCCCCTTCTCCCTCCCCTTCCCCTCCCCTCCCGTTCCCCCTCTCCTTCCTTCTGCTAGCCTATTGTAGTATAGTTTAATTACGTCATATAATAGTTCAATGACGTCATCCTGTGAAACAAACGGTTGTGATGACGTAAAATCGGTTGCCTTGGTAACGTACGTTAGTCGATGTTCGCTCAGTCGCAAATTTCTTCTGAAATCTTCATTTCAAAAGGTCGATTTTAGACTTCATTTCGACGTATTTTCGGCAGAAATGACACGACTGATGTTCAGAAATGAGAAGATCGACAAGGTGATTGTTATTTACAATTATATTATATATAATGTTATGTGTTAAAATGCTTTACTATCGAAATTTTCGACGGAATAGGCAGTATTATAGGTGCCTAATAATGCACGTAAGAAGAAAGCTGACGAAATGGTTATTTCATAATCGTCTTTTTGGATGACCCCAATAACAGATCTTTCATCAAACAAACATAAATAATAAGTAAAGAATTAAAATCCTTGACAGAAATATGCTCGTAAACTAATCGCCCAAAGAAATTGAACAATACAAAGAAGAGTGACAGTGGCCATACGTCAAGACAAAAAGAATTAGGGCCTACAAGAACTAATTCAGTCGTGCAGCATTTTTGCCTACTTAAGCAGTGGCGCAATCACGGTCTAGAAGTGGGGGGTCTGATTGAAATTTCGAGTTGGAGGAGAATTGCAGGCGTCGAACGAGCGAAGACGCGATTGCCGAAGCCAAGCAGCAGCAGGCGCTATGAGAATTATTGTAAACATAGCTGGGTCACACGCTGTTCAATATATAGTTGGGGTGCATACAATGAAGACTTTACTAAGGGTCCTAAGGAAGACTAGGGGGTTGAATCCAACAACCTCCGGCGATTCTCACCCTGGCAGACAAGACCGTATTTTATTCATTCATCCATTCGCTTAGTCATCCATGATCCATCAATTCATTTTCCTCAGATATCCATCCGTTCATCTATCCATCCATTCATCTATCCATTCATCTATTCATCCATTCATCTATCCATCCATTCATCCGTCCATTTGTACATACATCCAACCAACCATCCATTAATCCATTCATCTATCTATACATTCAACTATTCATCCATTCATCTATCCATCCATTTATATATCCATCCATTCATCTATCGATACATTCATCCGTCCATTTGTACATTCATCCATCCAACCATCCATCCATCCATTCATCTATCTATCCATTTATCTATCCATCCATTCATCTATCCATCCATTCATTCATCCATTTTGTACATCCATCCATCTATTCATCTATCCATCCATCCGTCTATCTAACAATTCATCTGTCCATTTGTACATCCATCGATCATTTCGATCATCCATCAACGGTTTGAATTATTCTGCTGCAGGATGAAGCCAAAGATGGGAAGACATAAGGATGAAGCCGATTCCTATATACCTGGTACTTAGAAATTGGAAAAACGATTGAAATCCAAACTGAAAACCGAAGTACAACGAAGATAAGAAAAAAACAATAAGAAATCCATGTCGTCCAATCCACCTTAGATGATGAAGAACTAATTAGGATGCCTATGGAAGTGGTCAGTCTGAGGAAAAGCAACTACACGTACCGGATCCGTTCTAGCGCCGAAGAGTCGAAGGAAAAATTTCCTCCACGGACCACTGCGCATCAGGTAAAGCTCGCAAACAATAAGCATTGTCGTTCTCTAGATTACTTTGTCGTGTTGTTAGATTTTTGGTCCTTGTACCCTGTGTCGTTCATTCATGAAGATCATGCATGAAAAATGTTCCCAATGTGAATTCGGGCATGTCCTGAAATTGTGTGCAATATAATGTAATGCAATTTGAAACTTAAGAACAGAAGAGGCGATATCTCACAAAATTAACTAAATTATTGTAGGGCCTATAGGCTATGTAGGGCTTACATGGGTTAATGTTCTTGTATTGGCCTACATTGTATAGCAAGCAGACAGCAAAGGTAAAAATTGGCGGTGTAATGTCGAGTGAGTTCAGGATAAGAAGGGGTGTTAGGCAGGGGTGTGTGATTTCGCCATCTTTGTTTAATATACTATCAGAAATGGTCATGAGGGAGGCACTGAAAGGATACACAGGAGGCATTCAAATAGGAGGAAGAAGGGTAACAAACTTGCGGTACGCGGACGACATAGTGCTAATGGCAAGCACAGAAGCAGAACTGCAGGATCTGGTGTCTCGCTTGGACAGGGAAGGTCGAAAGAAAGGACTGGAGATCAATATGGGGAAGACAAAGTGTATGGCGATGTCAGGGGAACAATGTAACATCAAAGTGCAGGACATCATGATAGAGCAAGTGGACACATTCGTGTACCTAGGCTCACTCATAACAAAAGATGCTGAATGTAGCAAGGAGATAAGAGTAAGAATCGCGAGAGGACATGGAGTAGGTGCAGATCTGAAGAAACTATGGAAAAGCCATAACATCAAACTATCTACAAAGCTAAAGTTAATGAGGACGCTTATATGGCCAGTGATGATGTATGGTTGTGAGAGTTGGACAATTAAAAAGAGTGATGAAGATAGAATAAAGGCATTTGAAATGAAAGGTATAAGAAAAATCCTCGGAATATCATGGACTGAGAAAAAAACAAATGAATGGGTTCTGGAGACGGCTGGCGTAGAAAGGAGTCTACTGGAGTCAATTAAAGGAAGGAAGTTGTCATACTTCGGGCACATCATGAGGAAACATGGAGACTGCTTGGAGAAGGAGATTATGCAAGGCACGGTTCCAGGAGCAAGATCAAGAGGAAGACCTAGGAAGAGGTGGTGGGACAACATGTGTGAATGGACGGGATTATCAACAGAGCAATTGTTGAGAGCAACCGAAGACAGGAGAGGATGGAGAAGAACTGTCTAAAATGCGACCAACCCTCGTGTCGAGGATGGTTGAAGGCAAGGCAAGGCAATTGGCCTACATGGACACATACATATTATATAACGGTAGGCCTACATTGTTGCATACTTCGTACGTACTGATAGATAGGTATACAGACAAGAATAAGTCTACATACAGATTTATTTAGGCGGAGACTTTTACTATAGGATAGGCCTATGCATTGTTCCTTATAGTGTGTCATTGTACATGATATCAGCTGATTTTCAACAGGATAATCTTGTGCTTTATTTCTTACAGCAATGTTCGCATATACTGCATATATAATCCGCCATATCATGTATTGAATATCTTCGCGGATTTTCTGTGTTGCTTTAGGAACCGCTACATTGCTGCATGAGGGGATTGGCCTGTGGGAGATTGTGATGAGTGACGGTTGTATGGCTCTGTGTCGTTTTGTTGTTGTTGTGTGTTTGTTGCTTATTTGTATTAGTACCTGCCGGGCCTCTGGCGTGGTGTAAAACCCCGTAAGCTCCTCGCAAAGGCAGGAGGGCCCCTGGCGTGGCTAACTATAGGCCTAACTATAGAATCCCGCAAGCCCACTATTATTAATTTTGAATTTATTTCTTATTAACGTGTTGTGCGTTGTTGATCCGAGTGTTGAGAAGGGGATGAAGGGGCAGGGATAAGAGGGATGTGGTGGACGACGTGGAACAGGATCGCAGTGGACCACAGAAACAGACCCTCCAGAGAAGAACGTCCTCAACACAATCGACGACGACGACAATGAGGCGGACGCTCATTCGACCAGGCGCAAAAACTCCTCGATCGTTATTTGACTGAAACAGATATTATTTTCAAATAGAATATCAATAATGGTGAACGTGTGAACCTGTGAGGAACTTTATTCACTCAGTGGACTCTTTGTAATAAAACAACATTTATTTTAATTCTTTATCTTTTCTGTGTTCTTTTCGGGCTGTTAGGCTAGCGCCTATCGACTTTTGCTGTCGCCCTGCCACATAGGTCTATCTGTAATTAATTATTATACCATTGCAGGCAACCAAGTAAGAATTAAGGGACCAAAACTTCTACAGCGTCCACAAAAGCGAAGTCTCGGGAACAAGCTTATTCACAGGCGCTTAAATTGGCTTAATCAAAGCAAAATCTACAGACAGCGCCGCAGAAGGTCAAGATCCGGAGGGTCGATCGGGCAAACAGGCAGACGGACGGCTAAAGTGCACCCATGGATGATATAGCCTAGAGTTGAAATGACGAGGAATGTGAGGAGAAGATCAGGATAGGATTTTGTAAAAGCAATGTTTTCAGTGTTGAGTGAAAGACTTGTGGGGGAAAGAACGATCGAGAGGTGGAGTTTTGGTGAGTTCGTAAGATGGGTCAGAGGTTAGTCGATCGTAGTGCTGGCGGAAGTTTAAATTGTTCCAAAGAAGTGGAACGGCAATGGCTAGGCCTATATATTGAGCGGTTTGCGAATTTTTGTGATGATGTGATGGAAGTGTGAAGAAGTAGGCATTGTCTTATTATTATTAATATTAGGCTATATTATCCATTAATAAGACCTTGCAACGTTGGCCCGATTATATAGAGCTGTATGTAGGAACTTAGGAAGCTGCCAATGGTCTGCTTTTCTGGTCCAGTTCCTGATAACTGTAGGGCATGCACGTGATAGATACGTGATCAGCATCGTCCTAGGTCAACTTGACCTGACCGACTGTACTCGAGGCCGAAATGCAGCGTCCTCGTGCTCTGGACTCGTGCCAAGCGTGCTGCTGACGTCATCCGCGTCCCTACGAGCGAAAGGCCTATAAAACGGACCCGCAACACCAAACGCCGCCCTTCGCCTGGATCGTGGAAGAGAGAACCTGCGCCGGATCGTAAGCCGCAATTCATCTTGGAGATCGGGAATGCGCCCGGAGGTATACTGCCTTCGTGAAGCCTGGAGATTGTTCGTGAAGTCGAAACTATTGTGGTTTTCAGCGACAGAGATGAAGTATAGTTAGGCCTTCGTCTGGAATCGTTGCGTTATATAGTGTGAATTTAAGGCTGTAAGTTTAGGCATTCGAGTGAATCGTGAAGTGAAGCTATTGCGAAATTATTGAGTTATTATCGAGAAGAATTAGTCTGTAGTTAGGGCCTTCGTCTGGAATCGTGATTGTGAGATTATTGAGAATGAAGCCAGTGCATTAAGTCTGTAGTTTAGGCCTTCGTGTGAGACGTGATCGAGGAGACTAGTGTTCGTACGGAAGCAAAGTACCGCACGGAATTCATCTTCAATGTGTGTGCGAAACGACGGATCTGATGCAGAATTCATGACGGAAAGCACGGAATTCCTAAGAGTCGTATAGAGGCAAATCGGGAGCGTAATTTCTGTTCTGTTATTGGCCAAGTCAGCTGTTTTGTGAGGACATTGTGGTGAGTAAGGGAATTTCCCCGGGCGTGAAATTTACCCAATTTATACAGCCGTCGCGCCTTGCAACAGCCAGACCGATAGCGAAAGCAGAATAACTTAGTGACCTGACGACTGTGTAGACCGAACGTTAATTCTACCATTATTATTATAGGCGTGTGATTATTCTTGTTAGACTAGTGCAATCCATATCTCCGCTTGGTTAATACAAAAGGATTTATTCCACAATGTCAGTCTCTTCATTGCTGCAAATGGGTGTAACTGATGATGATGTTGAAAATGATGTGAATGAATGCGTAGATAGGCCTAATGTAACTTCTGCAGCGCCCATGACCCAGACCGAGATTATGCTGATGCGTTTGACACAGACATTGCATGGGATGGAGAGGAAGATGGATGAACGAGCAAAAACTATGGAGGAACGAGCGAAAACTATGGACGAACGACAGAAGCACATGGATGTGAGAATGGAAGAAACAAGGGACGGAATAAGTGAAGTAATGGGACGAATGAGAGAAGTAATGTATGATCAGGAAGAGTTGAGGAGGCAGATTTCCGGGAGAGATATGGGAGATAGGTCCATGCCTGGCCCACACCTGGAAATGGAAATGGATGGATTGGGTGAACTGAATGAAGTGAGGGGGGTGAGTTTACAGAATCGACGATCGCACACGAACTCAGGTCCTGAAACAAATAGGATTGCAGATAATGTTTCTGCCGGCCAAATAACCACTCGGACACCCGTCACAGAAGAAGAAACCCGGCCTAGCAGAAGCAGGGTAAGGTGTAGTGAGCGACTTCGAGGAAGGAGTCGCCGAGACTATGCCACCCTAGACCGGGTAGGCTTCCGCTCACCCCCTGAAGACGATCGTCGACCCCCGGAATTCGGATTGGGGGCGGTATCCAAACGGGTCGGAGTAGCGCCCTTCCCGGCCGCTCCCATGAAGACGTGGATCCCTAGCGGGGGAGGGGCCCTCACTGAAGAAGCGCCAGTCCCAAGGGACGAGGAGCGACTTCACAGGGGGGTGGTATTTACAAATGGCGACGAGCGATTGGGATTTAACTTAGATTCAGGTTTACCTATGCATAGGAAATCTACAAATGATGATGAACGATGGAGATTTAATGAAAATGCATATAATGTATACAGGAATGAAAGACGTGTAAATGATTACGTGGAACAAGATTTTGATGCGTATGGACCGCGTATGAATCAGATGATGACTCAGACAGATGATTTTGTGCATTTGGATGAAATGAGAATGCAGAATGAAAATGAATATGGTGATGAAAGCAATAGGCCTACAGATTTTTATTTGAGAATGACAGACGGACATTTTGACGAAGCAGACGATGATTTTGATGAGACAGCAGCTAATGTAAGGAGCAAGCGGCCAAATGAAAATTCGGATACATTTGTGGGGGGTCCCCAAAACTCTGTTAGACAAATAGCGTCTAATGTAGTCGTTAGAGAAAACCACGAAATAAGTGAAGCGATTGGAAATGTGTCTGGAATCGGATTAAGCAGAAGTGAAACTGGAGTTGTGTCGTCTTCGAGTTACGATACAAGTAATGCTGTTTCTGGATCTGGAATTGGATTCGCGGGAGAGCTGCGAAATTCTCGATCGATATCCGAAGGAATGGGAGCGGTTTCGTTTCAACGTCAACCTCACGATGTGCGAAACGATCAACGTCCGATTACGACGCAAACCTGGAGCAGTGGAGCGCTTTCGATGGATTACGAGAGGAGGAATCGAACCCGTGCGTACGGCAACCAAGATGGAAACACAGACGTGATGTTCTCGCTTCCATACGGCTTCGCTTCGCAACCCAATCCTGTCATGACTGCGTACCCGATGCGAAATACCCCAACGTGCTACGACTGGCCTCGGTTAAACCACACCGCCGCGCAACAGTACAACCCTGGAGTGATGAATCGTGACTTCGTTCCAACGCATTCGGTGGCTACACAGACGGTAACCAACGAATCGTGTTACGTACAACCTGCACCTGTTCCTGTCAGCGTTCCAAACAAGAGTTCTGCGCACATCAAACTGGGAAGTTTCAATGGAAAAACGCCGTTGAATATATTCCTTCGTCGTTTCGCAATCTGTCGTAAACAAAATAATTGGTCAGCAAGCGATAGTCTGAACCACCTGTGTTGTTCATTGGTTGAGGAGGCGGCGAATGTTGTCCAAGATGAGGAGTTAGAGGATTTCAACACGGCAGAACAAGTCATTGAACGACTACAGTTGCGTTACGGCACGGCAGACCAACAGACCATGTATCAAATGCAGTTAAGCGCAAGAAAACAAAAACCGAACGAAGACCTAGCACAATTGGCAGCTGATATAACTCGTTTAATGTCTCTTGCTTATCCGGGAAAAGCATCTGTTCATAGAGAAATGATTGCAATGAAATGCTACCTAGACGCTTTATCTGACCGCCGTTTATCTTTGAGAACGATGGAAAAGGAACCGGAGAGCCTACAGCAAGCCGTGAAAATATCCCTGCGTTTGCATAGTTACCAACAAGCTGAACTAGGATTAGAGTCTGCACACAGATCAACTGGTAGAGTAAGAGCGGTTGCGAGAGGCGTGAGCGAAGAGAGAAATGTTTCAGAACAGGGTGCGAATTGTCCGAACCAAAATAATAACAGAGCGCAAAGAAACGGGAATGGAACGAGATATGACGTCAGAGGCGAGCGACCTCCAAATTATAGGTACTCACCGCCGTGGCAAAACAATAATAATAATAATAATAACAGAGCGTGGGCTCCACAACAACAGAGATTCAATCAGCAGCAAAGATACCAACCGGAAGTGCGTCACTGCTACATCTGTCAAGGATTGCACCTAGCAAAAGCCTGCCCCTACCGAATGCAAAACGAAATAAATCAGAATTATTACGGAATGAACGAACATGGAAATTACATGCCTGCTTATCCACCGCAAAACGTAAGGTACATTCAAAACTCTGCCAGTGCGTATTTAAGGATGAAAGTTAATGGAAAACTGGTGTACGCTCTCCTTGATACTGGTTCCCAGCTGTGTTTGGCACCAGCGAAATTGGTGAGAAACTGTGACATACAACCGTCGCAACAAACATTGCTAGCTGCTAATAACTCGCAAATCTTGGTGGTAGGGCAGACAAAACTGAAGTTGCAATTGGATGGCCGTGTGTTCGTGGTGAGTGCGTTAGTAACTCCTCAGCTAGATGAACTGATTCTGGGTTATAATTGGATGAAAGAACAAGGTGTTGTGTGGAATCTGAAGGAAAAATGGGTTGAGATCGGAGGTCGAAAAACGAATCTACACCTTCGAAATCAAGCATCGAGATGTCGTAGAGCAGCAACCGAAGCGAAGGCTGAGACTGTGCTAAGGCCTTGTGTAGTAAATGTGATACGAGGTACAGTGGCACCATCTAGTGAACAGAGTGGAACAAATAGTGAATGCTGTAGCGCTACTGTCGCCACTGAACAGCGTGACGATAAAGGGTTGAGGCGGAATCGGAAATGGAAGAGGAATCGGTGGCACGCTAAGCCACGCACTTCTATTGCGCCAGTCGAAGAAGAGGAATCGTCAGAAGTGAATGAGTGTGTCAGTAGGCCGAAGAGAAACATAACGATGCCGCAGAGATATCGTTAAGAAGGAGGGAAAAGAAAACTGGAAAAGAAACTGTATAAAGTAGAACTGTTAGTCGTATTATAATTAGGTAGCAGAAATTAGAATTGGAAATTATTGTGAAAAGAATTATCTATACAGGGCATGCAGGAAAGACTTGTGGGTTAAAACTTTCCCAGGCTGTCAGGATGCTGGGACAGGTGGACCGACTCCGCCAAAGAGGTTAAAAGGTGAAAGGGCAACCTGATATCGGATGTACACTGGTCGCAGAACCGACCGTCTTCGACAGCAGCATCTTACACTGCGGGCGAAAAATGACAGTGACGAATGCATTGGCACCGGATAACACATTTGGTCATGAGGGATGAAGCCAAGACCCTGTTTTGGAAGTAGGGACCTGGATGAGTGGGGGTTGGAGAAAAGAACCGCCCACCAAAGACAAGGAAACGCTACGTATTAGACCGAAGTGCGCGTCCCCAGTACGTCACTTCGACTCAGTCTGTCAAAGAGAATAGACGTGTAGAAATTTTATTGTGAGAAGTAATCGGGTGAACAGAAAAAGATGGAAACGCCAAAGCATTCAACGCCAACATTGGATGAAGCGATGGAAGATACAGTTGGTATAATGGACTGGAAGGTGCTGCTGCAAGAAAAATTTACAGTGGCTTTGGAAGCGCGGGACAATGGACTTATAGAGGGCGAGCAAGTGTCGGAGAGCCTGCCAGAGGGGCAGCGGGTGCTGTCCCCCATTTCATCAGTCGGCCCGGACGTGGAAGTAGCGGCGATTACTTCCCCCACCCCTCCCAACGACGGAGCGGGAGCGGATCTACAGAGGAGCGTTGCCATCACGCCCACGTGGAGGACACACTCCACCGGAGCTTTGTTCCAGATCGCAATGCAGATGGTAGAAAGGGAGACGACGTGCCTCTCCGTGCAGGATCTATACCGGTTGCGTCAGTGGATCCCACCATACGGACCAGAAGTTGGGATGATCCAGGTAATGGTGGCAGCGTTACAGACGATGGCGACAACACCCGGAGTTCGACAGGTGCTGAGAGCGTGGAGCGGCCGAGGGGGAATCGTGACCATCAACCGTACTGCCGACGCGTCGAAGAAAGGAAGCCCGAGACCATGGTCGGAAGGTCTTGGGGCCAGCTTTGAGCTGTGGGCTCTGTGCCTACGGATCTTGATGAGATTCATGAATCAGCCGAGACCCGAATCCGAAGCCCACTTCGTATCCGACATCTCTGACATCCATACGGACGCCGGAGCTGACGCCTGGATGGTCGAGATTATCTCCCATACCTACCACTTCGTTATGCGTGCTAGCTGGATGTGGCACCTACTGGGGGGTGCCTGCTGCCTAAAAAAAGAGAACGACGACATTCAACGTCCCGGAGTTATGGAACGCCGCCTGCAACTTCTGACTATCTGGAAACGTTAGAATAGTAAGGATTTTTTAGGTAACGCACACTAACACCATAATATAGTTTGCATTTTTATCTTCCTTGTTTTTTTTGGACACACAACTCTAATAATCTTGTCTTCGCGGGCTCCGACTAAGTAAGGAGGGGAGATTGTGAAGAAGTTGGCATTGTCTTATTATTATTAATATTAGGCTATATTATCCATTAATAAGACCTTGCAACGTTGGCCCGATTATATAGAGCTGTATGTAGGAACTTAGGAAGCTGCCAATGGTCTGCTTTTCTGGTCCAGTTCCTGATAACTGTAGGGCATGCACGTGATAGATACGTGATCAGCATCGTCCTAGGTCAACTTGACCTGACCGACTGTACTCGAGGCCGAAATGCAGCGTCCTCGTGCTCTGGACTCGTGCCAAGCGTGCTGCTGACGTCATCCGCGTCCCTACGAGCGAAAGGCCTATAAAACGGACCCGCAACACCAAACGCCGCCCTTCGCCTGGATCGTGGAAGAGAGAACCTGCGCCGGATCGTAAGCCGCAATTCATCTTGGAGATCGGGAATGCGCCCGGAGGTATACTGCCTTCGTGAAGCCTGGAGATTGTTCGTGAAGTCGAAACTATTGTGGTTTTCAGCGACAGAGATGAAGTATAGTTAGGCCTTCGTCTGGAATCGTTGCGTTATATAGTGTGAATTTAAGGCTGTAAGTTTAGGCATTCGAGTGAATCGTGAAGTGAAGCTATTGCGAAATTATTGAGTTATTATCGAGAAGAATTAGTCTGTAGTTAGGGCCTTCGTCTGGAATCGTGATTGTGAGATTATTGAGAATGAAGCCAGTGCATTAAGTCTGTAGTTTAGGCCTTCGTGTGAGACGTGATCGAGGAGACTAGTGTTCGTACGGAAGCAAAGTACCGCACGGAATTCATCTTCAATGTGTGTGCGAAACGACGGATCTGATGCAGAATTCATGACGGAAAGCACGGAATTCCTAAGAGTCGTATAGAGGCAAATCGGGAGCGTAATTTCTGTTCTGTTATTGGCCGAGTCAGCTGTTTTGTGAGGACATTGTGGTGAGTAAGGGAATTTCCCCGGGCGTGAAATTTACCCAATTTATACAGCCGTCGCGCCTTGCAACAGCCAGACCGATAGCGAAAGCAGAATAACTTAGTGACCTGACGACTGTGTAGACCGAACGTTAATTCTACCATTATTATTATAGGCGTGTGATTATTCTTGTTAGACTAGTGCAATCCATATCTCCGCTTGGTTAATACAAAAGGATTTATTCCACAATGTCAGTCTCTTCATTGCTGCAAATGGGTGTAACTGATGATGATGTTGAGGATGATGTGAATGAATGCGTAGGTAGGCCTAATGTAACTTCTGCAGCGCCCATGACCCAGACCGAGATTATGCTGATGCGTTTGACACAGACATTGCATGGGATGGAGAGGAAGATGGATGAACGAGCAAAAACTATGGAGGAACGAGCGAAAACTATGGACGAACGACAGAAGCACATGGATGTGAGAATGGAAGAAACAAGGGACGGAATAAGTGAAGTAATGGGACGAATGAGAGAAGTAATGTATGATCAGGAAGAGTTGAGGAGGCAGATTTCCGGGAGAGATATGGGAGATAGGTCCATGCCTGGCCCACACCTGGAAATGGAAATGGATGGATTGGGTGAACTGAATGAAGTGAGGGGGGTGAGTTTACAGAATCGACGATCGCACACGAACTCAGGTCCTGAAACAAATAGGATTGCAGATAATGTTTCTGCCGGCCAAATAACCACTCGGACACCCGTCACAGAAGAAGAAACCCGGCCTAGCAGAAGCAGGGTAAGGTGTAGTGAGCGACTTCGAGGAAGGAGTCGCCGAGACTATGCCACCCTAGACCGGGTAGGCTTCCGCTCACCCCCTGAAGACGATCGTCGACCCCCGGAATTCGGATTGGGGGCGGTATCCAAACGGGTCGGAGTAGCGCCCTTCCCGGCCGCTCCCATGAAGACGTGGATCCCTAGCGGGGGAGGGGCCCTCACTGAAGAAGCGCCAGTCCCAAGGGACGAGGAGCGACTTCACAGGGGGGGTGGTATCTACAGAAGGGCAAAGCAGTGTAATAGAGGATGAGGAGCGTGTTGATAGTAGCGGCGCAAGGAGGGTTAGGGGGTTAAGCCCCCTAAAAAGGCCATCCTTTTTTCCGTGTAAATTTTTTTGACGATTAACCCCTTTTAGCCCTCCCCCCCCCAAAAAAAATAACCGCATCACAAATTTTGACGGCTGAAATGGAAATTTTTCTTGAGATTTTGGTCGATGACTAAAAAAGGTCATCAAACATTTTGGCGACTGAAAACGGAAAATTTCTTTAAAAAATTCAGCCCCCCAAAAAACCCCTGAAATTTTGGCGCCGCCACTGCGTGTTGAACGAAGTGGCTGGATGGTGGACAATTAAAGAAGATAGAAGGCTGGGATGATTAATTGAAGTGTAATTGTATGTGAGTGACTTGACTATAGTCTGGTTGAAAATACCAGAGCGAATTAATCCACTTCAAAGATCTCTTCTTAACCGAAGTTAACCTACAACTCCTTAACATGCTCCCAGCCCAGATTATCTTCTCGAGTTGTTCACCATCTATAGCCAACCCGCTCTACCCGATCATCCGCCTGTCTGATATAGGCTACATGTAGACTACGGTAGGCCTACTCTCTCTCAACTGCCGGTCACAATTAAGTAATCTCAAGTTCTCCAACTGAGCCATAAGCTTATCATTAAACACAGCACCGCGCGCCTTTGGAATGACTTGCCAGCTGCATTCCGTTTTCAGTTCCTCCTTCATCACCACTAATCACACACCATACCTTTCCTCAGACTCCGTGATCCATCTATCACACCTCGGGCTTTTTATTTGAAACTGAAGTCACACGTCGTACCTTTTTTAAAACTCTTACCCTGTCTCATCTGATCATCCACTTTCCAATTCCCTGCCCAGACGAAACCCGCCTTAGTAGCTGTCCCGCCGGGATAGCTACAGTCCCGCCCCCTCTAATCCTATGGTAACTCGACCCGGACCATTTTCGGACTACTCTTATGTACAACCCCTTTGACTCGACGCAGCGCTCGTGAATAAACTGGTAGGCTACACCGCACTTGACTTTCGAGTAATTTACCGCTTTAGAAGTTTGGAGATTACGATTACGATTGCGAGTGAGGATCGACTTTGTATTCTATGCGTTCAGGTATTTTCAGCCAATAAAATGATTTCACGACAGTTTTCGTCGTTTAGGGTCGCTGACATTTCTTTAGCAGCATTAGGCCTAGGCCTAATTGTCATTTCCGTTTTAACTTCACGATTTCTGTTAACAAGCCTAGAAAAAGTCTGTCCAAGTCATGGCGTGCCTTCCTCACAACCATGCATGCTTCGGCATAATTATTAATGTCTCGATCGAATTCCTTTCTCTGAGGGCACCCGTGATTCTACTCGCGTGTGACACGATCAGAATTTTGACCCTGTGACGCAAAATATTCATAATAGGCCTACATTTGTTTTCTACAAGTTTCGATGGATACCGGTAGAGTTACAGTGGTCTATTGCAGAGCTAAATTAACACGGTGATCTTTGACCTATAAGATCTTTGGTCTCGGGCATCGATATGTAAACAGTACACGCCTCCTTAATTATAGAGTAATTGGCACTCCATACAATTTAAAAATTATATTGATGAATATTAAATGCGCTTTGGGATCCGGAACATAGTGTCAACCGATTACCATCGCCACGATGGCGGAATATGAGAGTGTATTATGTGTAAAACAAGAAGTTTTCGTTTATAAAATTCCAGCACGAACATCAAACAGAGGATTTAGGTATGCAGACATTGCAGAGAAGATGTTACTACAGTGACTGCGTTGGGGTGTTATTTTGAACCACTAAAACTTGACATAAGTGGCGCCGACATAACGAGTTCGTCGTTGCTGATGCTTAACTAAAATGTGCTTTCGACTGGAAATATGTTAGATTGTTTGTGTGCGCATGTTATCTGTTGATATAGACTTCCTGATTATACGCCTCAGATTAAGTTGTCGAAATCAGTTGTGATGAGGACATATTTGTAGTGTAATTAGACATAACATTGATGGCTGTCGACTTCATTGTGATATGGGCGTCATCGTCGCCAGCCTGTATGTCATAATGTTTTCTGCCATAAAATTGCTTTGAATTTGGTTAATTCCTAAAACTCCATCAATAGAGATTCCAAAGCTAGACACTTCAACCTTGCAGACAGGTCATTCCGCCTCAATTCAACAAATGGCTCCAGCTCGACCATCTTGGATTCTAATGAAAAATTTTCAGAATGTTTATTATGGTATTAGAGGAAACTATGCCAAATTTTAGATCAATATCTTAAGTGGTTTTAAAGATATTAATTTTCAAAGACGTCTGGGGTGACCCCGTTTTTGATGTTTTGAAAGTCGCGTCTAAATTTGTAGCAACGTTCAGAGGCTCATAACTTCATTAATATAGCAGATAATTTTATGAAATTTTCAGGATGTTTAGTCTTTGTGGTTTAGATGACATGCTGAAGAAATGAAAGATCACTGTTGAAAATTCTGATGTTAGGACCCTACTGAAAATGGTGGAAAAAAACTTGCGGATGTCTGATGATCATACTTTGCTGCCCTGGTGTGGCCAAATTGAATTTTTTAAAAAGAATATTTTAACAACTTGTGATACTAATGTACTTTCTCTAAAAAAATATGCAAAAATTTTGAATTTCTGATGCATGCCTACTACCATATGGCCTTCCAAATTTGGAAAATTCCATTCCGAAGACCATTTTCAAGGTCAAAGATCATCATGTTTGATAGGTCACGGATCAATAAAATTTACATCATTGGAAAGAGCAGCTCAGATACTCTAAGTTCACCAAAAATTGTGATGATGTCTCTTCTTGTTCGTGCAATATTTTTTTTTCAATTGTGACAGTTTTCTGCATTCGCGAGTTTATAATGGAGTCAATATCAGGGCATTATATTGGGAAATAATATCTGTAATAAGTCAATTTTCTCAGATTTCAGTCTCCTCATCTTCCTCAGGTCTTGAAGTTATTGGGTGGTTGTCTAGCTTGATGAGTCACTATCATATGAAAGATATATCTAAGAGATACACATGCCCGAAAAATGTAAATTTACTTTTGTGCAACATTTACAAATTTATAAATTTAAAATCACAAGGACTGCCACCCAGATTCTTGCATATTTGGAAAGAACAAAAAAACGGATTAGATGAAAAAAATATCAGTCCTCTGGTTAATTTCCTGGTTGTGACATGGCAGCCCAAACTTGGCTGATCAGGCTGTTTCTCGTGAATGATGTAATATGGCATTTGTACAACATCTGCAGATTTATTAATTGAAAATCACAAGGACTACCACCCATATTCTTGCATATTTGGAAAGAACACAGAGAATTGATTAGATGAAAAAAATATCAGTCCTCTGGTTAATTTCCTGGCTGTGACATGGCAGTCCAAGCTTGCTGGATCGTGCCGTTTTTCGTGATTAGTTTTGTGCCACTTGAATTAAAGCTAATCACCAAAAACGGCACGATCCAGCAAGCTTGGACTGCCATGTCACAGCCAGGAAATTAACCAGAGGACTGATATTTTTTCATCTAATCAATTCTCTGTGTTCTTTCCAAATATGCAAGAATATGGGTGGTAGTCCTTGTGATTTTCAATTAATAAATCTGCAGATGTTGTACAAATGCCATATTACATCATTCACGAGAAACGGCCTGATCAGCCAAGTTTGGACTGCCATGTCACAGCCAGGAAATTAACCAGGGGACTGGTATTTTTTTCATCTAATCAGTTTTTTGTGTTCTTTCCAAATATGCAAGAATCTGGGTGGTAGCACTTGTGATTTTAAATTTATAAATTTGTAAATGTTGCACAAATGTCAATTTACATTTTTCGGGCATGTGTATCTCTTAGATATAATCTTTCATATGATAGTGACTCATCAAGTTAGACAACCACCTAATAACTTCAAGACCTGAGGAAGATGAGGAGACTGAAATCTGAGAAAATTGACTTATTACAGATATTATTTCCCAATATAATGCCCTGATATTGACTCCATTATAAACTCGCGAATGCATAAAACTGCCACAATTGAAAAAAAAATATTGCACGAACAAGAAGAGACATCATCACAATTTTTGGTGAACTTAGAGTATCTGAGCTGCTCTTTCCAATGATGTAAATTTTATTGATCCGTGACCTATCAAACATGATGATCTTTGACCTTGAAAATGGTCTTCGGAATGGAATTTTCCAAATTTGGAAGGCCATATGGTAGTAGGCATGCATCAGAAATTCAAAATTTTTGCATATTTTTGTAGAGAAAGTACATTAGTATCACAAGTTGTTAAAATATTCTTTTTAAAAAATTCAATTTTGGCCACACCAGGGCAGCAAAGTATGATCATCAGACATCCGCAAGTTTTTTTCCACCATTTTCAGTAGGGTCCTAACATCAGAATTTTCAACAGTGATCTTTCATTTCTTCAGCATGTCATCTAAACTACAAAGACTAAACATCCTGAAAATTTCATAAAATTATCTGCTATATTAATGAAGTTATGAGCCTCTGAACGTTGCTACAAATTTAGACGCGACTCCCAAAACATCGAAAACGACGTCACCCCAGACGTCTTTGAAAATTAATATCTTCAAAACTACTTAAGATTTTGATCTAAAATTTGGCATAGTTTCCTCTAATACCATAATAAACATTCTGAAAAATTTTCAGTAAAATCCGAGATGGTCGAGCTGGAACTTTCTGAAAAATTTGTTGATTTGACATGGAATGACCCAGACACTAAAAACTATTACCAGAAATTTCGATACATAAATAATTATTGAAATAATAATCTAGTACTTCTGCAGATGCTCTGTAATATTATTTTGAGGCAATAGTCAATAGCCGCCAGTAAGTTGACTACGTACTTTCCAGTTTCGGTAAACATGTATTTTAGTGTCGTAAATTGTTTGCTCGTTGCAGCATTATAATTTTTAATCAATCCAACTTCTAGATTGACAAGAATCCTTCTCATCGATCCAGCTTCTGTTTGGGCAAGAATTCGTTCTGGCCATCAAGTCCGTTTCCATTTAGGCAGCAATTATTTTTCATCAATACAACGGTAAAACTACGTGGTTGTAGACTAAGCCCGAACGCTAAATTTTTTCATACATTCCGGTACCTAAGACCGTAAGTATTCAAACGCGCCTATTCCCGTTATCCGGAGATGTTCCGTTGATTTTATATTAATTTTTTAAACCTATAGAAAATCCCATGTTAAAATTCGCAACTGACTCTCGGCCACCATATTTACACACAAATGACGTGACGTCATCGGCACACACGACGTTAAAATTATGTGTGTAAATATGGCGGTCGAGCGTGATCTGCGATTTAACATGGGATTTCCTATAGATTAAAAAAATTAATATAAAATCAACGGAACATCTCCGGATAACGGGAATAGATGCGTTTGAATACTTACGGTCTTAGGTACCGGAATGTATGAAAAAATTTAGCGTTCGGGCCTAGTCTACAACCACGTAGTTTTACCAATACAGCTTCTATTTCATAAAAAAAATTATTGCTCGTCTATCCAGCTTCGATTTAAGTGAGATTGTTTTCATAAATCTCACTTATAATTTCATTTGTCCAACTTCTATTTAGCAAGAATTCTTTTCATCAATTCAATTTGTATTCAACCAATGCTGAAACGCATGCAATGGCAAATAATTTACTATGCTAAATACATGTTTACCCCAATGCATTGCATATGTTAATAACATATGCAGTTGTGTTGTTTAGGGCAGCGGAATGGAAGCTCGATGAACCGGACTGGACCGGTCGACTGAAGGTCGTTGCCAAACAAAGAGACTTGTTTGTAAAACTTGAAGACAAGACGTCGGGTGAACTATTTGCTCAGTGTCCGGTCGATTCATATCCGTCGAGTGCAATCGAACAAGTTCTCGACTCCAGTCGATATTTTGTCATTCGCATTCAAGATGGAAGCGGTCAGTTAAATTCCGATTAGTAGTTTTTAAGTTATAACTTAAAACGTTATCTTGCCACTTGCTATTTGTACCTTGCAATTTAATGCTATCCATGTTTGCCTTTGAAGTGTTGCTGATTTCATTATAGATACGATAATGTTCGTCCCTAAGTAAATAACTCTAGGTCAGATGACTGGAAATAACGGCTTGCAATCTCGCAAGGAAGATGTGGCTAATTTCTTGGGCTTTGCCATTAATCCTTTAGATGTCAGAATGATTTGGGTATCTAACTGATTTACTAGACTGATCTACTGAATATTGACTAGGCAATTGGAGCTTGGTTGAATGGGGTCATTGGTTCCTTTTGCTTTAGACACCAGTGCAATAAGGTTACATAGTTTTTTTCACGTGCACGGAGTTTTGTTCGATGGATCACATCAAGTGTTAGATGTTCGATGCTGTATGTGGAGTTAATTAATTAATCATGTTAAATTGTAAGCATTAGCATGCTGTGTTTGATGGCTACATTTTGATAAGTATGTTTGCTCTGATAAAATATAATCACCATACAAAGGCATACATGTAAATAATTGTCCTCTTGCTCAGCGTATTGTTGAAAAGGAAAAAAGGGTGAAAGATGTTAGCATGTAGGATTGTTGGTGTATCTTTCATAGGTTTCAATATTTAAGAACAATGTTCAATTATGATTTAACACTAACCGCTAGCTGCATTGTTTTCCCAGAACACAATTGTTAAAGGATTAGCCCTTTAATGCCAAGATGGTAGTAAATGGTATGGGAAATCCTATATCCTCCGGCATTAAAGGGTTAAGATAGATTCCTATTGTCTGTGCTGACATACTGCAGTGCACTGTATTTTTAAAAGAAGATTATGCTTCTACTACTAAGATGTGCACTGTGAAATTCTCCAAATGTATTTAAACTGTGAGAGTAGGTTTTAAAGCAGTGATTGGTTGTTGCAAAGTGTTATCTTGGAGGGAGATGGTGCTACTGTTATGTCAATGAGTACCAAACGCAAGTGGTTTATCCCATAACGATTACATTTTTCCAGATGTAATTGGTAAGATTCGTAATATTACATCAAATCTGGACCCTCAGCACATGTCTAAAGAACTCTGCGAAGACGTATTCTGATTGTGAGATATGTCTTTTCTGCAATGCATGACACATTTGAATTGATATAATCTTGTTTATTTTAATTAACTGCATTTTTTAGTTTAATGACGAACACTAAACATGCGGTAGTATTCAAATGAATTAAATGTTTTTTACAATTTTAGGTCGTCATGCTTTCATTGGACTTGGATTTGCTGATCGGGGCGATTCATTTGATCTTTTGGTTGCAATTCAAGATCATTTCAAGTGAGTATCTTCATTTCTGTGGAGAGATTGTTAAAATGGTGCTACATAAAAATATGTCAAGCAGATCAAAGCTTAAATAGTATTTATATGATTGTCTCATTTATTGTCTTTATTTCAAAGCATAAAATTTTGCTCAATTTCATTAGTTGTATTACTATAATGTCTGCCAATGGTGGAGTTTGGAGAACAATTTCCATCGAACTTCAAAAGAGTGGTGGAGGGGGAGATTTAAAGTTCGTTTTGGACAGAAACTGGGGGTTGTTTATTTCTGACATTATAAGCCGCCCAGGCCCGGCCTTAGGGCAAGGCGAGCGAGGCAACCGCCTTGGGCCCCGCGCTTCCAGGGCCCCGCGCAGCTGGCTATAATTTTTTTACTTTGTTGAGATTGATAATGGTTACGTCGCATATCAACTATGCTCATTTGAAGTCAATGTTCCGCGTGAATGTGATAGATGATTTTGGAAACAACAAGCTATAAATTTGATGCTAGACAGAGTCACAGTTAGACCTATTGTTGTAGGCCTACACGTTGAATTAATTTTCAAAATATGAACAAATGGCTAAGACTCATCAAAACTTCGATGCGATCAACAATTAGACCTAGGCCTACTGTGAGAATGGCTCAATAAATCAGCTTTGTTGTCAATTGAAAAAGATGTTCCATTGTTTAATCGTATCAGATTTCGCATAGGACTAGGCCTACATCAAATTAGGGAAGATTTGCGAAAACTTTTGTAAGATATAAATTATAGCACTCACATCTTTCTCTATCGCATACATGTAGGCTACTCGATAGAGACTAACATTTCAGGGCTTCAATTAGAAGGAATCGGAAATACCCAGATTCGCATGTGAATGTCAATTAACTTCAATTTTCAACATGGGTGCCTGCAGACATTTTAGTTGGATGGACCACAGCATAATGGCAACTTTTTAGCACGAGCTTGAAAAATACAAAGCAGGAAATTAAGAGTATGGATTGTTCATATAGGTGTCTAAATGTAAATTTCTCCGTTTCACCGTGAGAATCATTGGCCTCGTTGGTGCTTTGGCGCAAAGAAATTTGTCAGAAGTTAAACTTTGTTGTTAAAAATCGGTGTTAATTTTCCGGAGGTCGCCCATGATTTTGCATTAGGCTACTTAAATAGGTCTAGCCATAGTGTCATTGCTGCATTGACAGGTAATGAACTTAGTAAATTTTTGCCTGGAGACTCACTGCTGCCTTGGGCCTCGCAAATCGTAGGGCCGGGCCTGAAGCCGCCCAGAGTGATGGGTTATTCTTCCAATCCGTGTTCTGAGGAGTTTAGACGCCACTATTATATATTAGCATATAAATATAATAATTCCTCCTCTTTGAGATCTTGTGTATGCTGTACATAATATGTAAGCATCTAGTCTCTTATTTTGCCCACATCAATACCGATAGTCAGTTTGAACTGTGTGAATATGTATGTATGTATGTATAATGCTCGTTGCAATATGTGGCTGTCATCGTTCATGTTTGAAACTCTCTGATTTCCGCTGGGGGGTAGTGAACACCTTTTACGAGCCTTGCAAGAATCTATATGAAATTACAGATATTATAAATTGGCTTATAGTGAGGGTATGATATATTATGGGGAGCATCAGGGAAAGAGCCAATAGCAAATTATGCGTAGAAATGTCCAAGGAATTTTGTCTGAACCATTGAAGCGGTAATTAATTGTTTGTACCTGAATTCAAGTAATATGCAGATAAGTAAGAACTACTATTTTCTTTTTTATGCAGGCATGTAAAGAGAGAGGAGACGGTAGACTCTGATGGGGTACCACTCGAGGAGGCGGCTCTCAACCCTGGTCTTAAGTTGGACCTCAGCTTAAAAGAGGGCCAAACGATCAAACTAAATTTTGTGGTCTGTACTTTCGCTATTTTTTATCATTTTTATCTATTGTACATAACGATAACATGTGGTGTTATTATTGCACGGATACTGATATAACATGGTTTTAGGATGTGGTTTGCGTGGAGTATTCAGGGGTCAACATGAACTAATGCTTATTCTACAGATTGACTTTGTTTTGCGATTCCCGTGTGTCCTGGCAACACATTTCATACATGAATCATGGTACCTGTTCTTTTGATGAAGTCTTTCATTTCAGGATGTGCTTTTCATTGGCTGTAGTTTACTCCCCCACTATCAACTACTAAAAATTATAATTATATTTATTGCTTCGTCAATTCTACACTGACTAACATTTTTGCATTAGAATTAAAGCCATTGTTTCGACGAAGTATTTCTCTGTTTTGGAATATTGGTCTTTTTAACAGCAGATGCATTGCATAATCTGTAGATGCTTAGTGCAATGTCTTGCAGAGAAATTGAGAAATGTACTGTAACAATCATTTAGACACTGGTCAGCCAAAAACATTGATATTATTATTTTATATGCTTTAGCGGCACATCAAGTTTAGTTAGGCAACTCCCGATAGCATTGTTTTGAGGGCTATTTCTTAGCTGTGTGTCAATTCTATTTGAGTGAGGTTCTTATCTGAAACTGTCCAAACGTTGTAATTTGCACATTAGATCATATTAATATCTAACGTCGCATATGTTCAGACAAAGAAATCTGGAGAGGCGACCTCGTCGAAGCCAAGGCCAAAGGGGCAGGCAGGGGCGTCTGCGATCCTCCTACCCCCACCTCCTGGTGGGGTTAAAATCGCCGGGCCCCCACGGCAAGCCGCTGGTGGTCAACAACCATCTGCTGTGCCGTCCTCCATGCAGTCTGGCCCCCCTCCGCCCACGTTCAGTATGCAACCGAAGGCACCTTCCAATCCGGTTGGACCACAGGGCAATGTGGATCTGCTGCTGGATTTGGGAATCAACTCTTTATCGCTGCAACCGTCTGCACCTCAAAGTGGAAACGATGGTTGGGATGACTTTGCAAGGTTCGTATTTCTAGCTATTCTCTATTTTGTTTGCGTGTGTATGAGCATTGTGCACTTGTTATAGCGCCCCTTCAAGATTTCTACTTGGGGGAGCTCCCAGCTACAGTGCAGATACTGAATCAGAGTTTCACGCTCGGGGCGCATGAGCAATTGCGAGCAAAGGATTTGCTCGGGATCCTACGCAAAGGGCGGCGGCTTGAAGTTGATTCCAACCTGCAACCTTCCGGCTTCAAGTTGATTCGAACCTGCAACCTTCTGGCTCCATGCACCGAACATACTTTTGCACCATCACGCCCCACATGAGTATTGAGTACCGGTTGATTTTAGTTTCCTGGCAACCAGATGTGATTTTTTCTCTATTTTCTATTTGTATTATAATAGTAAAATGTAAAGAAGTTTAGTAAACTGTTCTAAATTCGGGTAAATCTTTAAATTACTACATTTGATGATGAGATTTCATTTCAGTCAGGAGAATTTATGATGCTAAACTATTTGAAAATGCTTAACTTGAGCAGCAGAACTGATTTTGATAATTATTTGTGTTCATTATTAGAGGAATAAATTTTTGTTTTAAGCAACATTTAATGCCCTATCATCTTTAGGCCAAAAAAATAATGTTGTGTTTCCGGTAACCCGACCGACCCTCTTTCATTGCCGCAACTCAAATAATTTTGTAAAAAAAAAATTATTTTAAAAAAATTTCAATTTTTTTTTTCTAAATTTTTAGTGACATAATACGGTGACATTGCCTTCCGTATAGAGTTGGATCTTAGGCAAAAAATGTTGAGTTTCCGGTAACCCGACCGACTCACTTTTATTGCCGCGACTCGGAAAATTGTGTAAATTTTTTTACAGTGACATTGCCTTAGAGTTTCATGCCTACCTAACTACTTCCAGGTTGCCAGTCTTGAAAACCTCTAGCCTTATCATTCTCACTTGAGCCACCTCTAACGGTGACTAGGGAAAATAAATCTAGCAACCTCTAGGAATATAGACCTGTGTAACTAGTCACTGGCTCGACCAGTCTGGAAAGACCCTAGCAGTGATGTTCTGTTCGCACTCATCTTCCCCTTCCCTTCCCACTTTATCTTACCAGAAAAGATGTCAACAAAATGAAATTAATAGAATTGTTTTCTAGAGCAACCTTAGGTACAGACAGTTGGGAAATAGGCAGTTTATACTTGCTTAGAACACGTATTTTGTTGCAGCATGTACCTTTATGCAAAAAAGAGTAGTTGGGTATAATTTTTCGGATAGTCACTGTATAAAAATATTTTACCAAAATAAAAATATTTTTCGACCTACCTACCCAATTTTTAGAGCTCTGTTACTGGAAACACAACATTATTTTTTTTTGGCCTTACGTATTTCTATTCTTTCTAGAACTCTTTATGTATTTCTATTCTTTCTAGATATTTTCTTATCTATTTATCTCATTAAAACCTATTTCTTCTCTCGGAATACTCACACTTGAAATGCTACTGAATAGTCACTGCTGTTAGCGGCGCTATATACAATTATACATTATAAATTGCATTAATTACATTACGTAGTGACATTTGCAGCAACATGCTTCAATTCTTGTTCAGTCGTACTGAGTGGGCTTCAAATACCCTTAGCATAATGCTTATTCACTTGGATTGCCTTTTCCAACAAGCATCAACTAGGTATGTACTATGTAAAGGCATGTCATTTCATGCATTGCCCATATTAAGAATTTCCAGAAATGTCATGTGGTGGATCAAGGGACTAAACAGGAAATAAGCACACACCTCCTTCCTACATTCTACTGCATGTGAAATGTTGATATTGTGTCTTGAAGACCATAGGATTTGTCTCTTGCCGACTCAAGGGCTATGGAGCAGAAAATGAACACCTCCCATATAATCCACTATGTAACATGGGAAGTTTACTTTTGTATTATTGAGTGCACGTTCTGTTGTTTCTTTACAGCAGTGCAGGAAGCAAGCCACCAACACAACCAGCAGCCGAACCTAAGACGTTCATGTGGGAGAATTTTGACTAAGAACTTGAGCTGTGTTAAGTCTGTAGATTATAGAATGTGTTACTGTGAAACCAGAGGATAATAATTTTTGGTGAAATCTGAAGTATCATCATCATCCCACAAACTTGGATTCGGTTAACTCCTGCTGTTGTGCTGTTTAAAATGGTTTCTGACTTATTTAGTATAAGGGTCCATCCATATAAAATGTACGCAAATTTTTTTTATTATTGACCCCCATAGACCCCTGTTGCAACTTGTATGTTTTGCAGAACCCCCCCTATGTTTATGTACAAATAAACTTCTTTACCTCCCCCTTACAAATGTTAAATGGTTAAATTAATACATAGAACATTTATTTTACCATATGCTCCTATTTAGTTTGGTTAAACATCATATTCACTAGCTAAAATTATTTAACTCTTGTGGTTTCTGTTCAGATCTGAACAGAATTGAATATTATGTAATGAAATGCCATCAGATGACTACAGGATAATAACAGTTGTAAATACGCTAATGTGGACGTCGCTATTAAGAGATTTATTTTGCGCACATGTATACGTTTTGTCGACACCTGCTCCATATGCATTCGTACGCAAAATCACCCAAATCCGGTGACCACCCTCCCTGCGTAGATGATATATGGGCAGACCCCAAGGTTCTTAGAATTAACAGGTTGGCCCGCTGGCTTAGGCAGCTGCCTCATTAACTCGGGGCGGGGTAGTTCTGACGTCACTGGACCCCTCGAACCAACTCATGCAGCCTGCAAGCAGTTTATTCAGTGTGGCGAATGCATTGACAAGAAATAAATAACTATACAAACTGACCCTACTTCTAAATTACTCCTAATAAACTGAACCTATTTTGACACCTCCTTAATTCTAGATCGACTGCACTAACCCTAACACTGACCCTAAACTTATGCCTACACTAATAAACCCTAACACTAACCCTAAACACTGACCATAAACTTAGTTCACTACCTATACAAACTGATCCTACCTCTAAGCTACTCCTATATAATAAACTGAATCTAATCTCACACTTCCTTCTAGATCAACTGCACTAACAATAACCCTAAACTTAATGCACTACTACACTATAGCTATACAAACCGACCCTACTTCTAAATTACTCCTATTAAACTGAACCTATTATGACACTTCGTTGTAGCCTACATCCACTTCAATAACTCTAACAATGACCCTAAACTTATACATCTTCACAGATTATCTACACAAACCCTAAACTTAATACACACTTATGCTAACAATAAAAAGACCTTTCTCCTAAACCACTATTAAAAAACTGATCCTAATCCTCACACTCCTTTCTATATCAACTGCACTAACCAAACACTCACCACCCTAAACTTATTAGTCTCTGCACTAACACACTCACATTGTAAGTATGCATGTATGCATGTATATATGTATGTATGTATGTATGTATGTATGTATGTATGTATGTATGTATGTATGTATGTATGTATGTATGTATGTACGTACGTATGTATGTATGTATGTATGTATGTATGTATGTATGTATGTATGTATGTATGTATGTATGTAGGCCTATGTAGGCCTATGTATGCATGTATGTATGTATGTATGCATGTACGTATGCATGTATGTATGCATGCAAGCATGTATGTATGTATGCATGTTTGCATGTATGTATGTATGTATGTAATGTATATATGTATACATATGTGTACGTGTGCAAAGGGGTATTGTATACTATGTATGTGGGTGCATCGGAGGCACGTGCTTAGGGATGCACGTATTATGCATACATGCCTACATGGGGTATACAAGCGTATGCATATGTGGGGGTGTATGGGTGTGTATATATGTGCAAGGGTATGTGTATGTATGTATGCATGTCTATACGTGTAAGTATATATGAATAAGTGTATGCTTGTGGGTGTGTATATGTGACATCCGTGTGTGTGTAATACTGTGTAATGTGTATATGTATGTATAAACATTACACCTCGTATAAAAACAAGAAAGGACACTTTCCATGTAGAAACTAAATCGCTTGAATGTTTCTTTTGAGTGTTTTTATTGTTGACAATGGATGCGGTGAAGTAGTGGAACCTGGGAATGGAGGAAGGATTGAGTCAGTGCCTCAACCTATCTTTATCCACAATTAAGTAATTATTGTGAAGCTAGGGTTTTTAGTGTCAATTAGGTCTGCATTTAAGACATCAATGTCCTTCACATCCAAAATATTATGCTTGCAATTGAATAGACAAAGCTATGAGGAACTCTGGGCTGCTAGATGTTGGATCCAGAACTTTATACAGCTTTTGGCAACAAAACCCGTTACCCTCCAGCACAAATTTCTTTGGCATATTAAGACAGACATTCTTATCGATTTCATTAGATAGCCTAACCCAAGGAGGTCTGGATAAATATAGGAGTTCTAACCTAACCCTACAGTTTCAATGTCCCTTTACCCAAACAGATCTGTCAGATGCCAGCAGCGCTGGCCGAGGGGTCCTCCAGTGACGTCACGGCGCCCCACTCCGATTCACGCATATTCATGAACCCCTCAGCGGCCCGACCTGTTTGTGGATAGATCTTGGGCAGACCCTTATCATTTTAGAGCCTAGTAGTCTATTACATGAAATCTTCAAGCGAGATTCACCCACCTTTATGGCTTATATTGTTTTAGCAAATGATGCTTGTGGCAGTGTGAGTGGCCAACTGGTCATCAGTGTTTGGGAGCACTTGGATATTTGTTCCTTGTGAGCACTGCGAACATATCCTTGTGATGTTTGGATCTCAAAAATGCAATGCATGATCTAGAGCTAAAACAATCAGGTGAAAAAAATGCAAATGAGAATGTGATGGATTTGCAATGCTGCTGAAGATTTAACATGATTTTTATTTCAATCCGTTTATAGTTTTGAAAGTCAGTATTTGGTCGGTCTGAGTGATAATTCAAGCGGCACCAAAACCTGCTTCTGAGCAAGATTTTTTAATTCAAGGTGTTAATCTTTCTGTAGGATATATGCTATCGTTTCGTTAGTATCTGCATGTAGAACTGTTAGTTTTTGTCTGATTCACAAGTTTATCTGAAATTCCAGTTTTCTTTTTACGTGTGTACTCATTGACTTCAGCACAGGCATACTTGCCTATGTCTTCTACCTTCTTTATGCATTCGATTTTTTTTGTTTCTCAATCAGTCAGAAGGGTTTGGCAATTTGAGCAAATGTACAACTGTTCTTATCAGTTGATTAAATTTTTTTGGAAATATCTGTACCTGTGCTTTGATCCTAAGCTGTTGATGGTTAAGTCAAGCATGAGTTGGTGGCATTCATTCGTTAGTGATTTATTGTAAAAGAACTGTTCTCAACCCTAATGTTGACTGCTGTTATATGTACCTGTGCTATACATATACCAAACCACTACTTATACCTTTCACAGATGAAGAAAGCAAGACCAAAGAATGAGACTTAGGAACGAGATGGAAAGTGAAGGTGTACGATTCTATAACACCAGTTCTCTCTACAAGTATATGTACATTTGCAGAACTTTGCAAATCAAAGGAATTGCAAGAATTTAATCATTAAAAGTGTAACTGATAAGTTGTAACTGCACGTATTACAATGTACATACACTATTCAGTTTATCATTACACTATTTGTGCTGCTTTGACCTCTTCTATCAGACTTGTGTCCAAGATATTTTTTCACCACACACCATCTATCTTGACCTCAGACTCCCTCAAATTCTGCAGCAGCACTTTGAGCAAACTCCAGAAAGATTTCCCACCAGTTTGCTCAGCCCCCTCACCCCTCCTCCCTCCCATATCAATCTGACCACTCTTCTGCTTGCTATTTCTCTGCAGAATGTCTGACTGTGAAACTAAACTTCAGGCTTTTCCGCTTCTGTGTCATTGCATGATTCCACCTTAGCATGTTGACTTGGCTCAACCGTCTTTAGGATTAGTACGGATCCTAGATGACCAAACGAGCTCTGCAGACGGATTTTATTATAGTGCCAGTGACTAAACTGGTCTCTCTGGTGAAGGTTTTGTGCTGTACATAAATTTCATGGACACATTTACATTACGATCTGTATTCTGTATTACCAACATTCTTGTAGTAACTTGCTCTTATGCACCTTCTTCATGGGTTGAGCACATCCAATGTTCTTATGTACATTTTCATACATATAAAGCATCACACAACACACTATTAATTATCAGACCCATTTTTGAAAAAAAATTTGCTGCTGGAACTACTGAAATAAAGCAAGCTTGTTGGTTGCCTCACAGCTGTAAACTGCAAATGCTTTTGAAATGAGTTGGCTAGCTGTACGAGCATTTAGCACAACAGAAATTTAAAACTTCCGAGTCTGTGCAAAACATGCCCACAGCGTCGGGTCCTTTTTTTATTATGCATGTATTGTTAAGCCCCAACTGTTGCAATGCTTAACCATGAATTTGTGATGGGAAATTCCTACCCAAGTTTAGGCATTGTTTGTTGATTTTGCATTTAGTGACAAAGCGTTCGTTTGTACTGAAGTCATTAATTTAGAGGTTGGTATCGTCTTTCTTGTTTTCATTCCACTTATAGTAATTCTGTCTTGTAGCCAGTTAGATAGCTATATTGGTCACAACCCAAAATTTATTTCAGGTTCATGTAATTAATGTTAATAAAGGTAAATTCTGTTATTTTGCTTTTCTGCCACGGATATATACAAATATCTACAAAATGTTGGCATTGTTGCGATTTTCTGTTGTGTAGAATCATTCTAAAAAGGTTTTGTTGTAACAGCCATGTCAAGCAGGTTGCCTATGTAATGTAATGCCTGCCTATAAATGGGACAACCATTCCAAGTTGTGAATAAATGAAGACCAAAGGGATTACAAATTTTCTCGACGAGTAGTTTCAATTTTTGCAATTTATTGAGAATAACTCAATTTCCAGATTAAATTTGAAAACCAATCATCAGCAAGATTTACCAAAATCTTAGTTTACATGATTAACAATCATTAAATTAAGATTTTAAAAGCCGACAGATTTCAGGAAGTCATTCCATAAAATCTGGAGGTTACATCGATTGCTCTACGGACGACCAATAGCTACACTACAGTTCACAGGAGATCTTGCGATGCAAAACATATTGTACCATGTAGAAACAGATGGTTTGTTCTAATAGACTAGTTTTGTGCATCCTGTCCCAGATTTATTCAAGCACACTGCATTATTAGGCTAGTAGCATTAGGCTACTAGAAATGCACAGACAAGTCATGACATTACTTCATGTAAATACATTTATGCTGGAAAGCAATTCATAAAAACAATACCATTTACCATGCAAACAGATTCATGCTTAAGCACAAATGTTACTAATTTCCATTACATCATCACCCAACAAAGTCTTATTCCAACAATATCTTTCACAGCTTCTCACATTCAGCATATTTAGTACACATAGAATGCAAACAACACTTGCAACATCATTTAACCATTACAATTTTTACATGCGTCAACATGATTGGAAAAAAGTTTGCATCTACAAACCTTCAAAATACTGGTACCCTTACAAACACATTCTACATTTACCCCAACCCTACACAATACCAATTATCCCAGGTTTAAGCAGTTTATATTAAATTCAGGGACTAAGGACTTGGCAACAGAGCTACAATAAACTGTCCTTGTTCTGTGGAAAATGGTTATGGGAAAAACGGATGTCTTCATCTGTTACTGATGACCAGAACTCACGAACCAGTTGTTCACAGACGAGCATTTATGATGTTGATGAACTCTGGCTTCAGTGCTGCACCGCCCACCAAGAAACCATCAACATCTGGCTGTGTCGCAAGTTCTTTGCAGTTTTCCGATGTTACCGAACCTACAATCATCATTTACAATGTTCAGCTTCATCAAAGATATTTAGCCTGGTTTGAGTTTTTGACTCGTGTCTTTATGAGCAGGGAAGAACTTGCCAAAAATACATTTCCAGTCAATATCACGTGCCTCAACTCCAGCCTAAAAGAAACTTATATGGAGGGCAAAAAAATTAATCCACATGTTTTCTGTTGAACAGTCTGCTCTGAAGAAAACAATGCTCCAGAATACAATGAGATACAGACTGCAAACTATATAAATGACACGGCAGCATATTATTAATTATCAGCCTGTTTCCTCTCTGCCTTGAACCTCATCCCATTGTAACGGATTTGCTGAAAAAATTGTCAACACGTCTTTGAGCTAGAGTCAGTGGCGGCTCTACAGGTGGAGGGGAGCGAGGCCAGCACCCCAGTTACTAACAGAATATCTGACTAGAAAATACTTGCCTCCATAAAGAATTCTGACTGACTTGGCCACATCCGCACTGACATGATCAGCCAACCATTTGCGTAGGCTGTGGTGCACGGCCTGCGCCTGGGCTGGACTTGCCACTTTTCCAGTTCCAATTGCCCAGACTGGTTCGTATGCGATCACAACTCGTTTCCAGTCATCGGTGTGCTTGATGTTATCTAAGACCAGAATTTGACGTCTCAGGCAATCAACAAAGGTGCAGAGATAAGGAAAGTAACAGACTATGCAGTCGTAAAGTGCAGGTTCTAGCTAAATAAATATAGCGACTTAAATGGATTCGCACCATAATGAAACTTGTTCATGAATATTTAAGTCAGTAGCCCAAAATTGAATTAACTAGTTGCAGATTCCGATGTTTGGAAATCATCAAGGAAATGAATCCTATGAAAACATTCATGATTATTAATTGGGAAGAGGTGTCAGAATAGTATAAGCTATTAGCTTTTGCTGGCACCTAATTGCATTGTACTGTACTAAATCACTCATGATGTGTAACCTGAGTTGAATGTGCAATAAAGACTATTATATATTATATATAAATGAGCAATGTACTTTTTGCTGGACGGAAATGAACACCTTGGCTCATCCGAATGGAGTCGTTCCAATGTTCAGCCATTCGCTGTCCTTATCAATAAATGCGAATAAAGGATTTATTTACATTTGGTTTCTGGGACTGACCTCATTGTAGGAGAAAAGAGCCAAGATGGACTTAAACAACATTTCTATTACAATATAAATACTGTAAAGTTTTCCACTTTATTTAGGAAGTTAAGAGCAGCGCACATCAACTATGACATCGTGGCATACCTGTGATGGCTTTGAGCTGCCTAAAATTGACTTCATCCGTTTTGTTGGCCTCTCTCTCCTCAAGTTTTTCTCCAATGCACGGCAGAATGTGAATTCCAGCAGACAAAGCATGAGCGACCTTCTCTCCAATCAGCTAGTATTCAACACATATCAAAATAAAATTTCAATACCTATGCTCTTACAAAAGATTCTTAAAAGGCACACAATTGTCCAAATAAACATATTTGTACAGAAAGAACTTTCTGGCATTTATTTCAACATTACTATCAGACAATCATTTTGGTTAGCAGATAAAAGGGAGTCTTTGAAGATTAACGTATATCATTCCTAGAATAAAAAAAATTTTAAGAGAAGATTCGCAACCAGATTACTGTGCGAATAAGATATATGTATTTCATTTCTTTTGCACTGGCCGACTGACACAAAAAGTTACAAACCATTTTCTAAACCGGGCAAGTCATATACAGGACTCCACATTTACTCTTCAGCAGCTGCATCATCACTCTCTAAGTACTGACTTCCAAGACCTTACTCAATCAGGACACCTGACTACCTATACCTGACAATACCAACAAGAACAGCGTTTGTCAGTTGAACTTCGCTTTAAAAATTGTCCCAGAGTCTTGAACTCTGTTTTTGACAAATGTTCTCAAGTCTGTTTTGACTTTCACCTTGCAACTAGAAATGTATCTCTTTCTTGACTCTTCCTCCACAGGGTGTGTCGGAGTGTTTGCAATTCCAAGCTATGCTTTTAACCCTAAAATTCAGTGTGCACAATGACTTTGCTTAGTAGCAACTAGTGTTGTGAGGCGGAAACTTTCCTCGGAAACTTTCATATCTTTCCGGAAAGTTTCGGAAACTTTCCGATGAATCTTTCCGGAAACTTTCCGAGATATTTTTCAACCGATAAAATATTATTAAATACATACTCAATTCTAATGAGTCCGAAATTTTTTTTCCATATAATGTTACTAAATATATCAATCACTATCAGAAGTTAGTGTTGTGAGGTGGAAAAATTCTCCGGAAAGTTTCATATTTTTCCCGAAACTTTCCGACGTATTTTTCAACCAATAAAATACTATTAAATACATACTCAATTCTAAGGAGTCCGAAGTTTTCTTTCAATATAATGTTACTAAATACATCAATCACTATCAGAAGTCAGTGTTGTGAGGTGGAACAATTGTCCGGAAAGTTTCATATTTTTCCGGAAACTTTCCGACGTTTTTTCCACCAATTAAATATTATTATATACATACTCAACTCTAAGGAGTCCAAATTTTCTTTCAATGTAATGTTACTAAATACATCCATCACTATAAGCAGTCTTAGGTGGTTATAAGTAATAGTTTATTCAATAGATGGCACTGCTAGTGTTAGTGATAATTGTTCACACAGCCCAAAAATACCGGTACATTTAGGAATTAAATGCAATTAAACATTGCTGTATATTTAGAGAAAATATTTTTTATCACCTTCATTTTTGTGAGTTATGAAAATATAAGACAGAAACAGAAATTGATGCTGTATTATTTCATGCTTATATCAGTTTTTTACACATTTCCTGCAACAGAGAGCAGACATGCAGGCAACTAGTTTTCAATAGGCTACTCTAGTCTGAAATGCTAATGAACAGTGTTTATTGCTCATATTAATTATTTTTAAGTTCAACATTGTTTACATCGACAGAAGTACTGTAAATAAAAGGAGCTTAAACTATAAGAAAAATTTATGAGAGTGAAATTCTGATATTTTCTGATTTTAATGTGTTTTCCGGTTCTTCGGAAAGTTTCCGGAAAGTTTCCGGAAACTTTCCGTCAAAATACTTTTCCGGAAAAGCTACATCACTAGTAGCAACCATTAACTGATACCTCAAGCACTATTACAGTACTTAATGCTATAGAAGTTCTCGGATCATCATTACTCTTATTACTGATACTCACAGCGTCGCTTTCACCGAAAACGTGTCTGCGTTCTGAATGGCCGAGGATCGCCCAGGTAACTCCGATGTCTTTGAGCATAGCAGGACTGGAACAGCGTACAATTGACAATCATAATTTATCAATCACCAACTTCAAATGCCCTTCTTTGTAAAGTATTGCAAGAATTCACAAAAACCAGTTTGAAAAAAGAGCCTACACTAGGCTTGCAGATACTTGGTTGACCCAAACTGGCAAACTGGGAATGTGCCATGGTCAGATGAGATCTGTGCTGCTAGTCTTTCTCTGCCCAAAAACCATTCAGGGTGAGCTGCTATTTAGGTTGAAGAAAACAAACAAAATGGTATGCAATAAAAATGCAGTGCTTTGCATAAAACCTGAATTAACTTATTTTGCATCAAAACTGGGCAATTGTATCCAGGCATTGTTGCACAAACTCGTCATTGAAGTAAGATTACAGCTTAGCAACAATCACATTAAATGCAACTTGCTTGAACAACAGGGTCAGGTCACTATGAAGATCTTTCTTCAAGATCCTTGTTATTCTAAGGCATTTTAAATAGTACACAATGCACATGAATATGGAAACTTGAAAACTCTAAATGATTCTTTTAACTCCTGTATCGAAAACAACAACTAACGGATTCATAAAGTTTAGACATATCATCAAAAACGCAAACATAAAATAATAGAATGAATTTGACAAATTAACACATATGTCCAAATAAATTCGAATACCTCGTTTCACCAGTGAAAGCTCCCTTTTCCACTTTGTAACTATTTTGAGCAGCAACCCCAATGTGCTTATCAAGTTTCTCTCGAACGTAAGATAGGTAAACAGCAGGCGGAGCGACTACAACCTCTAAAACAAACAAAAAAGGTCACCTGAATTAGCAACAAATGAAGTAATACAATGAAAATGAAATTTTTGGCATTCGCCAAATGGTACCAGCTAATAATTTATGTAATTTAAACATCAAAATAATGATCAAATGCACAAGTGGTTCATGCTTGGCATTCTATATAGAGTGATGGTTAAGATCAGATCACATACCCTTGTCATCTGACAAACTGAAAAACACGACAAAATATCGTCACCTGAGAATTATTTTGGCGTTTCTCCATTTTTGAGAATTCAGAGAAAAACTAGGTAGAAGTCTTGGTAGCATTTAATGCAAAAATAAGATTATGCCCTCAGCACTCAAAGTGTCAAATTCTATGCCGCAAAGTCCTACTTTAAATACCTGACTAAAAAAACGCTCTTCCATATAAGACAAACTGGCAGGTCACAAACATTCTTCAGAATTTACTATTTAAAAAATAATTGTGCAAGAGCAATTGTCAAAATCGGATTTTCAGCATAAAGTTTGGCATTGTTTAACACTATTCCTAGATCAATTTGCAAATTGTCAATAGTCAAGAGCCTTTATAATTTGTGCTGCGGAAGGAACAGTCCAGACATAAATTCAGAATTATAAGTAAAGCATTACTAGACTGTAGCAATACCAAAGTGAAGAAAACATTCACTTCACAAAATATAATTCACAGACTACTCCAGCGACAAATGAAAACTTTCAACCCGTACAATAGCGTTTGAAGTTCTCTAAACAGATTTTGTTTTATTATTTTATTGTCTCTCATATTCGACAAGTCAATCGACCATGACCTTCACGCGAAAGCCAAGGTCAAGTAAAATTAGCACGCTCGTCTCCACGAAAATTACTCTGCAAATTTAAATACTACCGAGTCGTAGATTAGATTCGCATCTAACAAGGCGCTCTCCATCATCACGGCTATGACACGATGAGTGCCAACTTGAAATAATCAAAAAGTTAATGAATTCAAAGCACAGCCTATCGCAACGACAGAGTCGCTTGCCTGTGTTCGGGTTCAGTCCCTTTTCGTTCAGTCCCTTCACGATTTCATCGATACTGGCTTTCGTTCCATTGAGCTTCCAGTTGCCACCTACGAAGAATTTTCTGTGTTCCGCCATGGCAAAGCTTTAAATCTGAAATCGCTTTCACAAACTGTTAAAACCTTCTCTCAGACAGTCAACCAACACTGCACTGCAAGGAACCTGCGTGACAGAAACTGATCCTCCTCCTCCTCCGCAAGCAGGGATGCCACTCTGAATTTTAAAATAGATCAGATTTAGCAGAAAAAAGGCTAGAAAAGGCTATCTTTAAAATTCCTCTGAAAAATACATGGATTTTCGGGTTTGAAATTTCTGACGACCTTTTTCTGTCATCCGTCGAACAAAATTTGCTCCTTTTCCCCGCTAACATTGCCGATGACCTTTTTTCCATCCAAAATCTACAATTTTTGGTCCAAAATGGCAAAAATTGTGACTTTTTTAAAACTTCATTAGCCCAACATCGGGCTTTTGCTATTGGTGGTCCTTTAATTTGGAATCACCTACCTTCTGAAATTCGTGGCAGGATTCTCGTAAGAAATGCACCTGCATCTTTTCGCTTCTTGGAGACATTTCTCTTTTCATGGGCCTGTCACGCTGAGAGCACTTCTAAATAGCTCTGCTGTGAGAAGCGTTTTACAAATGCTTTACTCGATTAGATTCACCAAAAAAGTCCATTTTTATGTAAAAAGTCAGAAAAACCGCCGTGAGAAAAAAGGCTAGATTAGAAAAAACCCAGAAACCTAGACAAGACCAAAAACCTAGATCTAGGTTGGAAAAGCTAAGAGTGGCATCCCCGTCCGCAAGCGCTGCCAGCTGTAGCCAAGAGTACCAAACTATAGAACACCTACTATAATTAATTATTAACAGCATAAGAAATTATTGCAATTAAATAATATTACTATAACCTAGGGGCAAATCGTTTTCTGTTATCTGGAGTTTACTGTGTGTTATTTATACTGTGGCATTAGCTTGGTATTAGGCTATCTAGTCTAGCTGTTTCGTGTAGGCAGTTACGTATGATGTTCGCTCAATTAAAGAATATTGAGAACTACCACTCGCTCAGATAAGATGCCTTTCCCAAACCAACATTTTTAAAGCTTGGCTGTGTTGCTTTGATACAATGACCATTGACCACACTCACCACACATTTAACTTCATGAATGTGCTATCATGTTTAAAAAATATATATTATTACATGAATAATGGGTGGCCCTATAAGCGGGATTTTCCATCCCTTCTGGGTTCCCTTCTTCGCCAAATTATGTTAATTATTCACTGCCATAATTGTATCGTGTTTGTTTGTTGTTTTGGTTGAGGAAATATATAAATAAATCTTTTAAATTGTTGCAAGCAACGATGTCTTATTTTGAAAGTCTTTTTCTCATGCTAGTCTTTGTTGTGACTAACACCCATGTTGATTCCTGATACAGCCATACCACGGCGACGACGTGACGATTTTATTTATTAAATTAGACATGCTTACTTTATAATAATCGCCAGCTCCGCTATTCTCCGATTTATTATACAACACTCACTAAATTGATTAATCTCATTCAAAGTAAAGGACGAAGGGGAAAATGGAAGGTGTTGTATTGTGCTCGAGAACAAACAACTGTTGTGTTCGCCACAAAATTGAATTAGCAGACTTCAGTTCTGATGTAGTCGCGTTTAAAGAGAAGGCCTCTCAAATACTCAATCTACCTTCTGGCGAATTCGGTAATTGTTTTCAAATTTTTTACCTTGTTGATTTTTTTCTTGTACTGTTAGTTCATTGTAGACAAACGGCCGCTAATGGCCTTAGTTAAATTCTGCGCATGTTCTGCGGATACGTCGGTCTTTCATATCTGCCTTTGTCATCGTGGCGGATTATTGTCTAAATTCAGAAGTTCTTCAGTAGTTTCTAAGGTTGGAGTTTATATTTTAAAATTTTCATGTCGGACTTATTCTTTGTTTCTGCGACGTCATGACTAAGGTTAATGGATTAAAAATGATAAAATAATGATAGTAATGATGAATAATGCTTAATAAATAAATACATATTTGAAAGTAATATGCCCAGTCCAGACTGGAAGAGAATGTTAGAGCAATACAAACAATCGTAAAGATCTACCGATATTATTGATGTTTTGTTTCGTAGTCCTCACCTTTCTTTAGAGCTGAAAATTGCTATCCAAGATGGCATTTAATATTGATTTCTTGTTCGTACATAAAAATGTTAAATTAGAATTGTTTATTTCTGACAGAACTATTGTACTGTGGTCTCTGTCTGAGGGAGAACAGAAAACTTGATTATTACGGCATAAAGCCAGGTTCTACTGTACATGCAATTAAGAAAACGGCAAATGAAAACCAGAAAGTAGGTGAGTCGAAATTTGGTTACTGCTAATATAATCTAATCTAATCTGACTTGTATAGACCACTATCATACTATGATGTAAAAGGAATTCATTGATGATTCCTTAGAGTGAAAGATTTTTCATTAAAACGTAATAATCTGTTGGAGGAACCAGGTTTGTGTGTTTTAGCTGAACTCAAAAGCTGCTGGTTTGGCATATTCCATTGACCATGGACTAGGAACTATGATGAATGTAACAAGAACTGTCATTCATTCACTATATTGCTGGTGTTCTACATAACATGTCTGAGGAACTGAATGTTACAGCCGGTTGAGTCTAATGATGCAACTTTTTGCTTATTTAGCACCACCATTGTAGTTTAGCAAAGAGCTGCCCATTGAGAAGCTTACAAGTAGACAGCACCAGACTTTTATCCACATACATGCTTCAATGTTTCAATAACAATAATAACCGGAGCAGTTTTTTTTTATCCACCTAGTCTACTTGATTGCATGATGAACTGTCAAGTTCCAACAGGTAGGGAATTCAAATCTCTGCATGACGGAACGTTGCTGATCAGGATTTCTGCTCAACGTGTGCCCCTTAGCTAGCTCATACATGTGTAATGGGTACACTGACAAAGGGGAGGACTCGCCACCTGCCTACATATACCAAGGCTAAGAAAATGAAGTCGCTATTAATACTAAATTTGTTTAGCTCTTTGCCTGGCACTATATAAATGTTCAATTGCAATTTATACCAATTACTGCTTCTCAGACTTGCGCAAGGAGTTGCTCTTTATTTCTTCTTACAAAGTTATTATTGGTCTCTAACATTTTATATCATTGGCATAGTGGATGATTGATAGCATGCTACATGTTGTTTGTGTGTTCAAATGCCAGTGCTCAATTTTTGTTATAGTTGCAGAAAGATTTCCTTGTTGTTATTGATTTCACAAGAAGAATGAAGGACCTAGTTTTTAGCCCTTTAATGCCGGAGGGTATATGATTTCCCATACCATTTACTACCATCTCGGCATTAAAGGGTTAAGGAAAGTTATTATTACAGCCTTGTAATAAAGTGACAGTCTCCTTATCGCAATCTTAAAATGAGAATGTTATATGTCAACAGCAATGCAGCAAGGAAAACGTTTTTCAAATGGCCATTTGGAAATACCTTCCAGTGACTTCATTGTTACTTCAGCACCATGTGAGCCATGCGAGACTAAAATACATGTAAAGAGTATTTTTATTTCAGAATCTATTGGCACTGACAAGTTGAAGCAGCTGAGAAGAGCGGCCGTCTCTGTCATCGCTCACAAATCTCAGCGGCACATTGTAAGGACAGTTTGTTTTAAGCTGATAAATAAAAAAATTTCTTACAGTTTTGTTTGCATGTATGTATTAGCTGAACATTAGTTTCTTATTTTTTATTCTTTGAATGATAGAACTTGATAATTATACAGTCATGTGTAGTTGAGAAGGTGGACTGTAACCATTACTAAGTAGGTCTTACACAAAGCTAAAACTGAGCCTCTAAATCTTCTTGTTAATATCTTCCTTGAAATCATTCTATTCTGGATTATATAGAATTCTTAAAAAATATTAATAATGTTGAGTCTGCTTTATTCATTGTGAAATGACATCAACTTTTATTTCGACTGTAGCATGAAAACTGATCAATATTTCTGTTTATTACTTGTTCACTTAGTTTGACTGGGAAAGAATTAATTTTAATTAGAAGTTGCCAGTTTTTTCTGTTACCACCAAACTACCCATAACCCCCTGTGAAAACTTGACTGACTGTAAAGTTCTCTGTCATAGGATAATAAATAGATTGTGAAACTCAGTGAGCGTTGTAAATTATATCCACTTTGGCTTGGTTTGAAGTTAGTTAAGCTGTCTTCTTACCCAAAAGTCCACAATATCTTTCAGCCCACCCATATGGCAGTGAACAGGCTTAAATTAATTTTGTAAGTTAAATTTATGCACTATGTTCTGTTGCTCTTAGATGTGCTATAACTGATTCATTATGACTGTCAACGTCTGCCCGGTACAACCTACCCCTTGGCTTCGAAAGTTGTAGACAATTGCACTTTACATGTGGGCTACATATTAAGTGCTAAGTGAGCTCATGGCCAATAGAGCAATCTGCAGAAAATTTTCTTTTTGCTTCTTTGTTTTTACCTGGGCTTCTGGGTGACTGGCCTAATTTTAATGGTGTTAAATGCGCTTTTGGTACTGAGTTGTATGTTTTGTTCATTAGTTGGAGGAGCTTTTAAAAAATGAAGACTATGTGGAGAATCTGATTGCAACGACACCCGGCCTCGGCCAAGATGTACTCGCGTTGGGTGAGAGTGATTTGTTTTTCTCAGCTTACAGCATTCTCTTAAGCGCAGACTTTATTTAGAGTTGCAGGAAACTAAAGAGTTCTCTGCAATTAAGGTTCTCATTTGCTGAAAAGTGCAGTGCAATTAATAATATGCTAAATCTGTGCTGGCACTAAATGCGGCCTAAGTTGCCTAATCTTTCTGTTCGTTTGTGATTTAATTTTACATTGAAATTATATTTGCAGGTTTGGTACAAGATATTGAAATGTTCATTTTGGCTGCTAGCAGTGACAGAGACACGCTGACCAAGTGAGTATCATCATCGTCTTATTTAAGTTCTCTGCCCCTTGGCAGATTTTAACTTCCAATGACGCCATTTTTTACTAATCGTTTCATATAACATAGTTGATATATTTGAGGATTTAAAGATAATTACTCAAGTACTGAACATTATATAACAAACATTTATGCAGCACCTCCTAAGTTGATACATGTACATTGCAGTCTAATCAATCTAATCAATCTAATCATCTAATCAATCTAATCATCTAATCAATCTAATCATCTAATCAATCTAATCATCTAATCAATCTAATCATCTAATTAATCTAATCATGTGCAATGTTAAAGTAATTAGAAATGCATTTCAAATTGAACAAATGTAAATAGTATATTTATCTGAAGTTATATTTACCATAAATTACAATATGATTTAAATCAGCGGTTTCCAACCTTTTTTGACTTCAGGGCCACTTTTTCTTAGTTTGAGGATGTGAGTGGCCACCAGGTTAAAATTTCATTAACTAAGAGCATATAAAATTGTTAAAATTGAATCAATTTAGAATGTTTGATGTTATGTATAAACGTCTATATAAAATAATTTGTAATAGAAAATAATTATATGTATTCTATCCGGTCCAAATTGTCAATGCATGCATATATATTTTTTAATTCTTTGAGAGGCTGAGGGGCCATGGTTTGGGAGCCACTGATTTAAATGCCTCACGGAACATAAATGTAGGAACTTTGTTGTTTGTAGAATTGTAGATGCTCATCCTGCGTTTGGCCATGCTGCGCTTCACGTGGTTGCAACAATCAGTGAGGAAGCAGCACGTGCACGACCAGACCAGCCAAGTCGCTCGGGAGGTATGTAAATTCAGCAGATCAAGTCCTGCTTTTTCTCCAGTGTAAATTGTGTAATCTGAACAGTGGTGGTGCTACCATAGGGCGTTGTGGGTCATTTGACATACTGCCTATTTTACTCTTGACCTGCCATATGACCTGCTAAAAATTCTTTATAATTTTTAAATATCTTCTCCAAATTTCATTGCTTCAACCTGCTGAATAGCTCTCGTGACCCTGACGTGACCTGTTGAAATTGTATAGCTGGTGCCGCCACTGAATCTGAACGTACTTGTGATTGTTATGAATTTTATATCTGGCAGACAACATGATCTGCTTGTAACTTTTTGTAGTTATGACAGAGATCATTGTTTTGCTGATGTCTTTTTCCCGCAGGCTAGGAATTGAGTAAGTGACAGAGCTTTTCATGGCCCCAGTTCTTATTGGTGGAATATTCCATGTTCTGTTCCTGAGCTGTAGTCTTGACATTTTATAATGAATTGAATTGTAGATTTGTGTTTCTATCTTTTGCTTGCCATATTTAACTTCCATCTATCTATCTTCTATCTATTTATATAACTTGATATTGGTGATGTTGTATAACGATTAGATTAGAATATTCTTTAATTGACTACCTAATTGCTCTCTGCATTTTGCAGACATTGTAATAAACATGCATAATCCATTGAATTCATCTAGACAGTCAATTATTCAAAACACACGTATATTAATTATCCAAAAATCATATATATTATTCTAATGACGAATATTTTCCTCTTTATACCATCTCTAATAACTCTACATTTCGTTAGAGCAGTCATATGGCCAGCACATTTAAGTGTTCCTAAGAGGTGCTGCTGAATGCCAACTTCGTACAACTACTGCACAGTATTGTTTAATTGGTTGAGTCTGCAATTTAGCACAGTTAGGGTTTCAGTGATTTAATGTCCAATGGCTGTAGATACGACTCAAGCCTACGCTCTAGACCGAGCTTCGGATGACGAGGATGACGATGAAGAGGATATGGATCTGAATGACGTGAATCCTAATGCAAATCAGGGAGCACAGGGTAATGCTGGCGGCGTCATAACGAACGACTTCTTCCAGCAAGCAATGATGATGGCTGCTGGTGGTAATCTCAATCCACCTGCTGCTGCCCCTGTAGTCAATCGGGTAATTATATTTATCTATGTTTCGCATACAGTTGATCGTGTGTAGTTCAAGTTCGTAGGTCTATGCTAGTTGCTGTCAACCAACATTCATTCCAGCTGCTTGTTCACATTGTTCAGTTGAATGATTTTCCAGATTGGACAGAAAAATGAAGCAAAACTAAATGAAGAAGTATAGTTGATTAAGCCATATCAATACACATTACACAATACCTTATCGGAGAAAGTAGATGTGCATTTCTTAAGTTTTATAGCATTCTATGAAGTCTTGCAATAATGGCTAATAAATAGGTAGCCAGTAAAAAGTTTCCATACATTCAGTTTGTGCTTTATTAATACTTTATTTAGCACCTCGAGAGTGCTATCAGTCAGGGACCTCCATTCTTTTCGCTTGAGTAGGTACCTTGAAGGGGCGCTATATAAATTACGATTGATTGATTGATTAAGATCGATGTTAGATAAGAGGTAATTGGTCACTCATTTCAACCATGGTAATCACATTTCCGTAGAAATGAGGTCAAATGATGGCTAAGCTCAACAAAAGCCTTTTGTTACATGACTTGTCTTTATAATGTATTGTTGGCTTCATTTGGTGCATCTTTTTGCTAGGCATTGGATTATACATGGCTTGGAGAGCATTCCTTAAGCCAGCCATGAGGCATGAAGTGTTAGGGACATCATTTTCTTAGCCTTGGCATATGAGGATGGTGGCCAGTCCTCTCCCTTGCCATCTCGTCTTCCCACTGACAACGTACAGTGTGCTGGCAGGATTTGAACCCCTCACGTCTTGATTGACATTCCAACGTGCTAACCCATTAGACCAGTGGTTCTCAAAGTGGTGATCCGTGGACCGGCAGAAGTTTGAGAACCACTGCATTAGACCACTTCATCTGGCAATCTGCAATGCTCTGTAGAGATCTAGACACATGGTGCTAATTATTATTATTATTACATAAATTTATAACGTGCGCAAGGTCACACCAAAGTGTGAATCTGAGGCGCGGATAGTTAGCCGCCAGAGGAAGATGCAGTTAAATGTCAATGTGCTTGAAAGCCAAAGAGAAATAGTGAGTTTTGAGCCGTTTTTTGAAGGTAGGGAGTGAATTTGAGCAACGAAGAGAGAGTGGAAGTAGATTCCATTCTTTGGGAGCAGAGGCATGGAATGCACGCGAGCCCATAACAGTTCTGCATCGAGGCTCAGCTAAAAGACCCATGCTTGATGATCGCAGGCAACGAGGAGGAATGTAAGGAGTAAGCAGTGACTGAAGGTAGGGAGGTGTTCCGGTAGAGAGGGATTTGTAGGTTAAACAGGCCAATTTAAATTTAATCTAATTATACTAGACATGAAATTCTAGAAATTTTACAAGTGTTTGATGTCTTCAGCAGTGTGTTGATTGTGCTTTAGTCGCAGCTGGACCAGCTTCGAGACATGGGAATAACAGACGAAGCCGTTGCCAGACGAGCCCTCGAACAATCTGGTGGAGACATCAACCTGGCTTTGGAACTGATTTTTGGCGATGAAATTTATGAGCAGTGAGTTTGCTGAGCAGACGGCCAGAAACAACTCTGCCGTCTTCCAGAGCAGAAAATACGAGACCTTTGCAACGAGTGTGCTGTGTTTTATGCTAATCTAATAAAACTGAAGTTGATAGTTTCTTGGTTTAACTGAATTCCACGGATGGTCAAACTTGACCATGCTTACATTAAATAACGTTCATGGTCAAATATGTTAAACTATTTTTCATGCTGTTGAGTTTATAAACTAGTCAGTCAGTTGTAGGCTTCTGAAACGCTCTTGTCTTTGGTTATATCAAACTTAGTTGTATCACCTGCGGGGTTCATCCATAAAGGACGTCCTGGATTCATGACCTATTCAGTCCCTTCTCTACCTTGTCTTTGACGTTACCTCCTATTCCCTTTATGGATATCCACCCCCGCTTCAACAACTAAAGCCTATGTTCACGATTGTGCATCGCAAACTGTGCTACAGAGTGGGACACACTGCATCAAGCAAATGGAATCTTATTAAATCCAACTTGGTCAGGGTGTTTGTTGATTTACTGTAGTAGTTTTTTATGGTACAGACTGTACCGAATTAACTTCCAAACAGGTGCTGGCATCTGCATTGGGCATAACAACTAGAACCTTGTCTGCCTTTGGGAAATTCCTCCTTCCCCATTTTTTTGGACGTCCTAAATTGACGAACCATTAAATAGCAGTGAGTAAATCTTCCACGACAGCAATCAACAAAACAACTTTGTGTTTACAGAAACATTCATTTAACGTCAACTTTACCAATATCAAAAAGTCTAACACTGCAAAGTTGATACATATCAGCTGTTACAGATTCGAATCTGATAGCTTAAACGACTTTATTAAATACTATGAAACTGCTAAATTAAAACCTAAAGATGTATGCCAGTGTTTCAAGTCTACAGTACATATGCAAATCTCACTTGACAGGTTTTTAAATAAGCGTTTTAAAAGTTTGTTCGCAATATTGTTCGAGGTACTATGTGTTTTTTATGCACTGGCAAATAACGTCCAGTGAGTAACAATTGTTATTGCAGACTGTCTTTGTTGCTTTGTAATACCTTGTCATAATACGATTATTGCACTTTGAACACAAAGGATATGTGAAAATGAGTTTTTAGAAACTTCTAGAACCAACTTCCTTGCAGCCATAGTAAAGAAAATGCACCCATTTAAGAAATGGTTTTTGCAATTGGCCATTTTCCCGTAAGACTCCAATTTTAGTAAACTTGAAATACATGGGTAACTTCGGCAGTCTCCTCTGAACATATAAATTATAGGCAAATGCTATATCTTAAATAAGTTTTTCTGTTCAAAATAGTCCAGCAGTAGTTTTTTATTTGGGTAAAGAAGCAAATCTAAACAGCGTCTTATTACCAAAAGCAACAGCGTAGCCTACAGCAATCACGGTCCTAAGATTTTGCTCCTTTTTAATACCGAGTCAACTGGAAGCCTTTTCGAGTATGTGTTACATCATCTGCTGTTTGTTCGCTCTGCTCTGAGCAACTGAAGTGGACCGAAAATGTCCATTGCAAGTGTAGACAATGGACAATTTCATCTTTTCCGTTTCATCCATTTACAGCAGAAACATCTGAAACATAATGAGATGTAAAGTAAGAAATTAGAATAAGTTTAAATGTAAGAATCTGTTTTATCGTGGTAGAGTTCTGAATGCATCCATTGTTGGTCCTTGGCCGGATTGCCCCTCCCCCTGGATCCGCCCCTGGCTCCATTAACATGTTCTTTGGTATTAGCTGATACCCAAATCACATCTTTTTGCCATCTTAAAACTACTTTCTTTTTCTCTGGGTCTTTCGCACTGGGAGCACCTCTGATTATTTATGTGTGCTGTGATAGGTGCATAACAAATTTATAAATAGAATACAATATATACAAAATGACTTGCTTGTTTTAATAAAAAAAAGGTGCAAAATAAATTGAATTATAGTTCAAAGCTGATGGGGGCAATAAGTTATGTCATAACATGCATTGTGATAACATTACCTTGTTATAAGGTTGCCCTAGTGTATCCAGGTTCTGGTGTATTGCATGTAGTCAAGACTAGAGTAGGTGTCTGCTGAGAACTTGTGTCCTACTGGTAGATGCGAACACTTGTGATTACACATCAAGCTAGTGCTAAATGAACCAGGTAGATTGGTAGAACATGTTGCGTGTTTGGTACATTATACATGTTTTTGTTGGGCGCGGTGGTGTAGTAGTGGGGTCGTTGCCTTGAAGTCGGAAGGTTCCAGGTTCGAATCCACCTCAAGTCGCTGCGTAAGGACCTTGGGCAAGTCCTTCACTCGCAATTGCTCAGCGCTTCAGCGTGAAACTCCAATGCAGTGTCCGCTCTGCAGTCGGGAGCGCCTCTGAGTAGAGTGCTTGAAGGGGCGCTATAACAAGTGCACATACAAGCAAACAACATGACGTTACATGCGACTTGATGACAATAATGATGATGGTTTATGAAGACATGCAGGAAAGCAAGTCTGTTCGTACAGTGGAGATGTGGTCGTGTCTTCTTCATCATCCTTCATCTCAGTGTCGTCGTCTGTCTGCGCTGGTCTTAGTTTATTCAGAATGTTTTTCTTCGCAGCTGATCGAAATGTCTCGCGAAGCTTTGCTCCCTCAGTTTGGTCGGGGTCTTCGGAACCCGGAATACTGGAATTTGCTCCACCCTGTCAACATCATACTCCACTCGCATATATACTCAAAATGATCAAAGGCAGAGTGAAGTGACGCAGTTTCACATTACGAAAATCCTTACACAATACATCATATCCCCTTTGTGTTCTTCAATAACCTATGTTGCTTTGAGTTTTGCAGCAACTAATGTACATCTAGAATTGTCTATACATAAGTTTTAATTTTTTTTTGGCCCATTGTTGTCTGACCATTGATGGCATATTAATATTGTACGTTATTGGACAGTAAGAAATCTAATAGTTCTTGTATGGCACAGAGTCAACATAAGAATGGATTCCGAATGCTGTAGATGTCAAATCTACCAAAACATTCAGAATCAGTATGTTGCATTCATTTTGTTTGCAACTAGGACTGCTCAGCATTTGCGTTGCTTTTCTTGCTAAAACCATAAATTGTGTAATTTTTTTTATTAAGTTAGAAATTTGGTGCAGCAGAGCACATACCAGAATGAGAGCATTGACAAGGCTTGGCGCTTGATGTGCTGATGTCATTGTCTTGGTTTTTGCCGCTGCTCCTGTGAAAGTGGAAGTGCCGGCTATCAAGTCTTGCGCATCCATGGATTCAAACACCGGGAACTCCTGGAAAGCAACCACTTATTTTTTACCAATACCAAGCACTGTATATTTAAATAGTAAGTGACCAATTATAGGTATCACAGCCTCTCAGAAACTATTATTGGAGCCTGAAGGAAGTAGCCCTGCAACCTGATATGGCTCTCTATTCGTGCTCCGTGAAATATCTGCTGGCCACTCTGCTTTGTTTTTCAAAACCCTGACTCCTGTTCAACCAAGGGTGGGTTGGCACTTGGCAGCGCTTCTGAATGGGCATTCTTGAAGGGATGCTATAAAAATTTGCTATAATAATAATAATTATGATTGTGTTTGTCTATAAACTATCCAACGGTTCAACTTGATGGCCTTTCGAGCCACTTTAGCTGAAAAAGACACAGTGAAAACTTTATGCTATTGGCACTTTCATGTTTGTTTAAGACAATAGCTACTGCATCCCTCATTGTTCAGTGTAGCCTTTATTACTGATGTTGTTTGATAACGAAGTCACCTTTCCTACCAACCTACCCAAAATTTAATCTAATAACAATTTCACTATTTAAGTGTAGGTTTGAAATAAGATAATTATTAACCTAAGCTGTCTAGATTTAAATGCTAACTGCTACTTACAAGAGTCGTGTCGTGCCAGTCGAAATGCCAGTCACACTTCCACTTGTTTCGAGACAAGATGGAATAAAACAACTTCCTGAGATATGAGTAGTCGGGTGTTTCACTGAAATCCAGATTATGGCAATAATTGAAGTAATGAAGATATTCATCTGAAATTAGATAATCACATGATTGCTTAAGCAGTTATCCTCCTGGAACTAATGCACTTGTACCACAAAACAGACTGCTTTACTCTAAACAGCATTTACCAATAATGGCATGGTATGCATAATATGTTGCTGAATTGATTTGCTGAAATTCTTATGTGGAAAATTCTAATAAGAAATTCATGTGCAGCAAGCCATTCATTGTATTTATTTACTAATTCTAATTATTTATTTAATCATTCTCAATGCTGAATGTTCAGAAGACTTAAAAATATGAAAAATGGAGAAATTGTACTTCTCAAAAGTACACCACAGTGAAAAGCACTTTTAAACTTACATTGTACATTGTATTCATCATTAGAGCAATGTACAGTATACAAATAGGAAAATGTTTACAAAAGCCTAAAATTTTAACGTCCCTAAAATTAACAATTCAGTCAATCTTAAACCTGGCATAATCAGCTATTTTATTCTCTAAGTGATGGGTTTGTATTTATTTACTAATTCTAGCATGCAAGTTGTGTGACCGCCAAGATTCTGTAGGTTCCAGATGCTAAGTTGAGCCATCAAATGCTACAATAGGATGAATAGAGCGAAAAATATATTTTATAAAGTTCTTGCTCAGGTAAACAATGTCAGTATATTTCCTTGAGTAATAATGATAATATCTCAAATGTGAGATAACATAGTAAATATAGTGTTTTGACATAAGTAGGGCATGTTCGTAAGTACTACATTACGTGCTGATACACATACACTTAAATGAAATGTTTGGAAAATATAGCAATAAAAATTATATTAATTCCTTAATTGCTATCTATGAAAAATCAGGCATTATATAATTATATATTATAATTTATAAATATATATTATAATAAGTGATAAGATCAAAGTTAGCTAGATACCTGGAAATGATGAACATAACGTTTCAAATGAATTCTCCTGCTTCAGCTCTCCTATTCTTTTGTACCTTTCAACAAGATTAGGCATCTTAAGGCCTTGCCATGGAAGGCCGCCTCGCAGAAAGTACAGAAAGACATAACCTAGCGCCTCCAAGTCATCTCGTCGACTCTGCTCTGAAAACCAAAACTGCTTCCCATTAATGGTGACTTGGTACAATGAATACAATGTTGGCAGACTAAAATTTAAAGTGGCACAGGTCTGCTTAGTGCTAAGATACTAATAGTGATACTAATAATGTAATAATAACAGATCAGCAAATAACAGCAGTGGCCTATTTTCATCACAGAGTTGGGGTGCTGTCTATCTTTTAAAACCGATGACACGAAAGAAACCAGCTATCTTTTCCAGCACCTTAATATGGAGCCATCCATCCAAGTACCTCACAAACACGCATGTCTACTCTGCTGAGTGATGATCTTGTAGAGCTAAATGTGCTATGTGGATGGGTATACTGATACTGTTTTATCCATCAAATGGATTATTCTTAAAACAAACACAAAACACCGTTTTCTGGCCAAAGGAAGATGGTATAATGGTATATGCTTCATGCATTCAAAGCTAGATGGAGATTTCTGCTTTGGTATATCCTCTCCCAAGTCTGCTTTGGGCAAACCCCTCCTGCTCTCTGCATAATGTCCTTAATGGATGACCCCCTAAATAGCTTGGAACTAGTTAATACCTACACCTGTACACCTATGTTGGCAAAATGGAAACATCTCATCCACCAATGCAGACATCTGTCTATTGTACAAAATGTAAATTTTTAAACTTTTAACTGGTTAAAAAATACACCTTACCAACTCCCAGATGAGTCCTTTGACTCATATAACGAGCTGTACCCGTAAGACTCTTATGTTCTCGGTAAGGTATGTGTTTTTTCGTATCCGGTAGTATGTAATCCTTTGACAAACCAAAGTCTACAATATAGATTATGTTCTCATTTGGCCGAGATCGTCGCCCTATCACAAAATTGTCTGGCTTCACATCACGGTATACAATTTCTTTCGAATGAATATATTCAAAACGCTTCAGCTGCAAAACAACAACAAAATATCTTATATTAGTCTACAAAGGTACAGCAAATGAATAGTAAGTTATATACACAAAGACCCTGATACCAGTACAAACTTCTGCAAGGTTTTAACAGTTTCGTAGCCATCTCAAGTTCATTTTTGTGTAGACATGTCCTTTCAATTCTAAAATCAGGACAAGGATTTAAAGCGATGAAGAACTTATTTCGTACAACTCAGAGTTCAATTCATTCATACTGAAAGAAAGAAGTCTAAATATTTATTATTTAACAGGAAATAACTCACTGCTCGCTCACTATCTTTTACGCATGTATAATTGAATGTATCTATGAAAATATGGAGCCATCCAAGTACCCCACAAACACACATGTATGGCTATCTCATTGTTCTAAACAAGTCTTTGAGTATTTTAAGACCGATGAGTGTTTGAATACAAAGGCATATAAAAATACGTGGAAGATTGCACAACAGAGATGGTCCAATACACTACAGACGAGCTCAAATGGAAGGCAGTACCTGCATAATGGTTGAGAAGTGTTGGGAACTGACTGCTGACTACTATAGCTCACCTTTGGAATTCACATTGCTGGATGATCATGTGTGAAAAAATCTTTGTAATAATGATAATAAAAATACTGAATAATAAGTGATAGTGCTTATTAAATAATAAGTGACAGCATTGATAAAAATATAATTATCATAAATAGACGAATTTTGTACATCCCAGAATTTTTTATATTGTCCAATAATTTCTTACTTCCCAAGGGATCACTTGCAGCTTGAAGCAAATAATTTGTAACTGGATGTCATTAATAGGCTCTCAACAATTTTTCTCCCAGTGTTAATACACTTACCTCAGGTAAAAATTATGATAAAATAAGAAAAACGACTGTCAATTTACCAGCTGTATAGCAATCATGGTAACAGTTTTAACGCTGAAATGCCTTTTGCACTTTTCAAAGACGTCCTCCAAAGATGGACCAAGCAGTTCAAGAACGAGAGCGTTGTACTTGAAGCATGAACCATAATGATAGACTGTTGGAATTCCCTCTACAAAAGAGCACATGCAAAATAAGGTTACTCTAAATGAAAAACTTGTTAAACACAGTAGGTGACCAACCATTAAAGATGGTTCTATATGCATGCACGTAGGCTATTGTGTGTATGTACATTGTACAATGTATAAAATGAGCTTTTACAGAGTATTTTGTAAGAGCTTAGTGATATATCTTCCACAGATAATTACTGTAAATTCTAATTTCTTCACATAACCTCAAAGTAACCAAGTACTGTATTTTCTTGATGGCTTTTCAATATTATTACAGCACAGCACAAGTCATTGAACTGGATTGGTTGTTGCACTAGGCTGAAAAGAGACACATCAGCAGAAGCCTATGCACAAAGTGGTCCAAAGAAAAATGCTGTCTGCTCACGCAAGTCGAAGAACGATGCATTCTGAGGTCCAGACAAGACAACAAATGCAAGATGGTAATGTTAAAGCTAAACTAGCAATGTTAAAACTAGGAAGGATAATCTGTAATGTAAGCAGATACACGGTCAGCAAAAGGCTTGGCATCCAGATAAAAGAAATTTGACTATGAAACTGTTCTCTCTGATTCACCTGCCATTCCAAGTCTTCTGTAAAATCGAAACTCTCCCGGCAGTTGAGGAGTAGACACAGCCATTGGCTCCTGCATTCACAAAATTACAGTTAAGTCACAGCAAGCTGAAAACTACCTAGACATGAGTACTCATAAATTTAGCAGTTAAACATGCTTAATTCCCTGAAAGCAAACTGTTCAAAGAGTAACAGGAGCAGTCTATTAAAAGAGAGATTATCTAAAGCATTTACCGATATATGAATAACTTTTGCATATGCACATTTTAATGCAGGATACTAAATTTAGCTGACCTAACTAGTGGCCTATTATATGCCATATACTTTTTCTTCACAGTTGAATGACAATGCCCATTTATATAATTAATCTTGACATTAATTTTTAAAGATAAATTGAAGTTAGTTTAAGGACTATTGTGTGTGGCTGTAACTCACCAATTTAATGGCCACTTCCTCATTGTTATACAGATTCTTACCTGAAAATAAAAAATTTAACGATAACAAATAACAAAAAAATAACAAACATTATTACTACACTTTTGCACCCAATATGCTTGAAACTTCCAGATTGTTCTATTTGCTGTTTAGATCGACTTTATAAGGTTACTATGAATTTATCTATTATTTATATACCTATAGAATGGAAGTATGAATATGGGCAGCTATGCTGGTTGTTCAAATTTTGACAGATCATTTTGCCTACCGGTAAACTCTTCTATTTCTTTATTTAAAAAGTGCCCCTCACAGTGCAATCTAATCAGAGTGATTACCAGTGCGTGAAACGTCTTGAAAGAGAATTTAAGGTTTAAGACAACAGGCATAAACAATAGTGCTCCCAGCTAAGAATGGCCATCCTTTAGAGCTATGCCTGAGACCAACCTTTCTTTTAAAAAAAATTAAAACTATTCTTTTTTAGTTTCGTATAGTGTCGATATATAAATATCCATAATAATTAATAAACACTAACACAAATGCCTACTCCCATACACCCATACACCCAAACAAACACTAAGATATGTGCAAGACACCTTTCATGTATGAAAATCTGCCTAAACCAGTAACTGCATCTAGCAGGGTTGCCAGTACTATAGTATAGAGCTCTGTATTGTCAATTTTGTTAATGTACACTTACAGCGTTTTTATTTGTAAGTAAACGAATATGCATATATCATTTACATGAATACAGAATACATATATATATTACATACTGATTACTGACAAATCCAATAAAGAATGATTAATTACAATATACCTAGCCAAAATTTATTTAAATGTCTTCATTTAACGCATGTGCAGCATAGTTGTAAAAAACGTTTTTTTCGTTTTTTATTCTTTCCCAAAAAACGTCGTGTTTTTTCGTTTTTTATTTTTCCCATCGTTTTTATCGTTTTTTTCGATTTTTATGTAATTTTATTTAATTATTTGCTGTCTAATATTATTTTTCCTTAATTTAATTTTTGCCTGATATTCCATACGTTTTCACCGTACTCTCAAGGATGCAGCTAACTATATAGGGTCTTTATGTAATTGTTTAAGTCATAATTTTGAGAAATACATATAGTAGATCTCTACAAGAAATGAAATTTCTAAGTTATTTTGATATATAATTCTTGGGCATAATTATTAATGTTTATAAGTAGGAATTTTAAGCACAAAATAATGTACAATATATAATTTAGTAAACATCTGTGGTTTTTGCTTCTGGTTAGATCTTAATTGTGTTATGTCGATCAGCATAAACTTATAATGTGGACTTAGGCCTTATGTCTACAATTTAAATTTGAAAAGATTTCAATACCTTTAATTTGTCCGAATTTCTTATTAAACGAAAGTTACAAGAAAAAATAACTGTGGTAGATTAATGTTACTTATACCAATTATTTTGGCCTAATAATAAAGTTGTGTTATTTGCAGTTTCTTAATAAAATTGCATAAGTAATTAAGGTTTGTAAGCTGAAATGAAATTTCAGATGTAACAAAGGCAAATTATTTTCCGTTTCCGTTTTTTATCGTTTTTTTGTCGTTTTTATTATTTCGAAAAAAACGACGTTTTTTAACGTTTTTTATTTTCTTTTCATCGTTTTTTACATCTATGATGTGCAGTAACGAGAGACTATACTTTTTGGTTATATTCTATAATGACTCGGTAGACGTTCTAGAATGACTCGGTAGACACCAAGTCTGTGACCAAGAACTAACGTTGCAGCGTTGTTATCTTTAATAAATCCAACTTCTAGTTTGCCGAGAATCCTTTTAATCGATCCAGCTTCTCTTTAGGCAAGAATTTGTTCGATAAATCCCGCTTCTATTTCGTCAGGAAATATTTTTCAACCATTTTCATTGAAAATTATTGTTCATCAATCCAGCTTCAGAATGACTGCACTAACCCTAAAACTAACCCTAACCGACCCTCACGACGCCTAACCTGAGCCCTAACCGACCCTCACACGAAAAATCCCGCTTCAATTTTGTCAGGAAATATTTTTCATCAAATTTATAAAAAAAGTTACTTGCTACCGAGTCATTATAGAATATAACCAGTAAATAACTAGGCCCGCCGCACACGTAGAACTTACCCAGTCGAATGTCTCCAAAGTTTCCGTGACCAATCTTCATCCCAACTCGAAAGTTTGGTCCCACTAGGACAATAGCACTGTTCGGGGTCCCATCGTTATGACGCATTGTCCATGTAGCCTAATGTCGCGCCTTAAAAATTACAGAACAAGTCAAAGTTCAATCGCCACTGTCCTGTAGAATCCTACATACTACCCGAACTTTGAACACTCGCGATTTTACACCAAGCCCGATGGCAATGCCAGTTCTATCGAAGTTTGTTATCGTTCAGAAAGCGCCAGAATATTCATTCTTTGCGGGTTTTCATTAACCAAACAATAGCCATTGGTAGGCTGACGTAAACATGCTTTCGTTGTCCGCTTTTACTACTTCCTTTGGCCTATTCGAGTTATATTTGTGAACTGTAAACACCGGTGGTGCAAAAATCCTAAAGAACATAATAATTAAAAACTTTTTACATACTGCGCTAATAATTTAAACAGAAATACGCCATTTTCGCCGTCTACACGCTGGTTCCCTGCTGCTACTACTCTTGTTGTCTATAGCAACCATAGCAACCATAGATGATAGCAGCAACCTCTCATATAAAATTTATTTAGCGCAGGTTTTAGCCAAGAGCATTTATGTGGCGCTTAATTTAGTCGATATGTTTGCGAATGCACCGATATGTGTGTCGATTGTAATCATCGAAGTTGTCACGACGTTAAGCCATGTATCGGACCGGATTGTGCTTGAATTTATCTGTCTTAATGTCTGTGCGTATCAGGGCTGTTTTTAAGGAATTTTTAGAACTGCACAACTCTTTCTTTACCTTCCCATCCTCCATGGTAAATTACTTCCAAAATCGGAGGACAATGACCATTTTCTGCTAGTTTTAACTGTAAAGAATTAAGTGCTTCTACAACTGCACAAATCCATTTAGAACTGCACATGTTGTGTACAACTGCACGTTAAAAAAGCACATGGTGCGCATCATCATCTGAGTCAACCGGACAGAGGGTCAGAGCCAGATTAAGAATTTAAGACATGTTAAAATCTGGGGGGTCCGTAGCTCAGTGGAGAGAGCGTTGGCCGATAAACTGAGATGTTATTATCGTTCAAGCCTCGCTCAGGGCAAAAATTTATTTGAATTTTCTGTTAGCTGCCAGTGGCGCTTTCTGTTGTGTTGTTTGACTCGGGTCTGTTGAAAAATAAGTTAATTAGCCCCTCCCACTCCTGGCTTGGCCGATCAGGAGCGTTCCAACACTTAGGCCATTAGTGTTAAGTTACCGAACCTGTTGTAGCCGACCTGCGTGTCGTGCGAAGCTGACCGTAATCGTTCTGCGGTGTGTCAGATTGAATTTGAATAAACGATTATTATTATTATGTTAATAATAGGCCTAATATTCGTTCAATTGACAGAATAACCGGTCGACATAGCGCGACAATTAACAAGCACAAAGGAGCAGCGAATAAAGCCTAATAAACGTTTTTATACCATTCACTGCGCAGTCTGCGCTCAGCTACACGTGGAGACTTCCTTGCCCCTTTTCGCGTAGGCTACTGTCACCATGCAGTGAAGAGCATTCCTGGTAAATGGGTCTAACCAGAGCCTTCTATCAGTAATAGAAGCTCTCCCATTGGTCTAACTATCTGGAATAGTCTCCCTGTGGGTCTCATCTCGCTTCCCCAACAGTGATTCCGTTAAGGTCTGAATTCTTGGAGTCATGGACAGTGCCGGCGCTAGCACCCCCGTACCCCCCGGCCGGGGGGGCCCCCCGAGTTTGAAGGGGCCCCCAAATTTAGCTGGTCATTATGCCGATTTGTGACTGTACAGATCCGGTCTGGTGCATGCCTCAACTAACCTTATGGCAGTGCCATAGCAGACCTAATGCAATATCATACTGATTTTGGGCGTAAGTATAAAGCCATTAGAGTTTGAAAGGGGCCCCCAAATTTAGCTGGTCATTATGCCTATTTGTGACTTTACAGATCCGGTCTGGTGTATGCCTCAACTAACCATATGGCACTGCCATAGCAGATCTAATGCAAATACCATACTGATTTTGAGCGTAGCCTAAGTATAAAGCCATTTAAACTAACTCAGGCAATTTCGTCCACTTTCTCAAACACAACGTTTATAAATTGTAACTTAATCTAATTGCTAATTGGATGAGGCCTCACAATAAAACCTGCGTGAGGCCCAAACATTAAAGCTTGTGTAGGGTCACAGATGTCCTTGGTATGTGTCTGATCTCAAGTTTGCAAGGGGCCTCAAATGTAGCTGGTAATTTATATGACTGTTCAAACCACGCACCGAATTATGTTTTAACGCAAATCATACAAAATAATATTACGCAAACCAATAGAGCAATGTCCTTCAACCAAAGATCAGACTTTGGGATATGGACAGGGGCACGGCCCCACAATTTGTGGTTGTGACGGAATCCTTGTATCCCCAATATTTCAGAAATATTTCATAACTATCATCCACTGCCCATCAATAATGATCAATTTTGCCAAGATGACAGCCTATAAATGCTATCATTACAGTTGGCAAATCGGACAAATTTAAGTAATGGAGGGGGACACTCTGAAGTCCTAAACCACGACTAGCAGCATTGAAAAATGAGTTTTTTTTATAAAGATGACAGCTTAAAATTCTACCATTACAGCATGGAAATTCCAAAAAATGTAACAATTTGGAGGGGACATTTATTGAAGTCTTATACCATGTCTTTCAGCACTTACATTGTGAGAAATTTTGCTGAGATGACAGTTCGAGGTATGGGGCACCCAAGTTTTTTTGGGGGGGGGCCTCAGGTAGCCTAGCGCCGGCACTGGTCATGGACGCATCACATCAAAAAAATTGGAGTCCAATAGCTAATGGATAAGAGTCGTGGACTCCACGCCAATCCCTTTTTGGAGTCCCATCGGGCCATATATAGTAGGCCAAATGTAAAAAATTCTGAACTTCTTATATTACGCGCGACAAAGGGCCCAACCATTAGGCCTATTATTATACGTAACCTACGCAAAAATTCGTATTTTTTACACTCTCATTCTGTTGCAATTCGTACATTTTGCGAACAGCCACGCACGTACACGCGTGCGTAAAAATTAGCTCCAACCCTACTCCATTTAAAAAAGTTCATTTAGGCTATTATAGCTAAAGTCAGCTATAAAATTCATTTTACCGTTGGCTATTTTTGGTGTGTTAAAATCTGAAGTTGTTGATACCAATACAGAAAATACCAAGTCATAGATCTAAACTCATAAATTGCATCCAGCTTCTCCAGAGGTAGGCTGAATTGGAATGAAATAAAGGCCTGTATCGTGGAATCGTGAAAGGTCAAGTAGACCTTCAGGCTATAGCCTAAGCCAAAGATAAGTAGAAGTTTTTAGTTTTTAAAATTTGAGAACAGCCATTTGGAAGCAAAAGCTGGTTTTATATCACAATCAGATTGCATCATATTGCAATAATATTGACTGGGCTGAGAGGGCTTCTTGTCTAGGCGCTATACATGTAACTTATTGAAATGAATGTATGAAGGCAGAGCCTGAGAGAGCTAAAATGCGATTGTCGTTAGCAATGACATCTGCGAGCTAATTTTGTATAGTGTATGTGGTCAGCTAAGGGGTGAGCGTACGAATAGACCAGCTCAAGGTCAGCTAATTGTTAAGCGTACGGACAGACAGACTTGCAGGTGGCAGACTGGCGGGAAAGTTGGCGCGGCTCGGCCGACCGTCGCCGGAGAGCGCGAGAGAAAGAAACAGACAGACAGACAGACAGACAGACGGAGAGAGGCAGAGAGAAGGACAGAGCGGCAGGGGGAAGAGTGTACGCCCAGACAGTGAGATAAGTTGTTGAAGGAGTGCTAGTAGTGTAAGACGTTTTAGAGAACAGTGGAGTGTGTGTTGAAAACTTTAGAGAGCAGTAAGATATTAAGGTTGCGTTGCTGTCACAGAATTGAATCGCTTGTCGTCGTTGATGCATTGTTGTGTTATTTGCGAATATTAAAACGGAGAAGAAAATACAAGAAACAGATCTTGGTTGTAAGTGAACAAGTTAAGAACTTTAGAAACTTATACACTAGCCTTAGATACCGTCATACAGGGAATAGGTTAGGGCTAGGCTGCGCTACAGAACAGTAAGAAGAGACTGGAGAAATCGTCAGTGATTGTGGAAATTGACATTTGGTGGCAGCGGTGGGATATCGAGTTCAGGCAACGGACGGTGGAATACGAAGTCAAGCAACGGACGTCTGGATATTGTATCCAGGTTTACGAACGGTGAATTGCGAAGTCAAGCAACGAACGTTGGGATAGTCGTATCCAAGTTACGGACAGTGGATTTTGAAGCCTTACGAGACGCCGACCACACGGGAGAAGGAGAGTGAGCATCTGAACAACCGGAGAAGCAGTCCGAGCATCCGAACAACTGGTGAGAAGATACAACGGGCATACGAACGACACTACGACAACACAACGCCAGAGAGAGGTATACAAAACTCGCTCCTTGAATAAACAAGTAATTGAAATTACAGTCAACCAATTGCAGAAAGCATAGCCACTCCCTCGATTTTCTTCACGCAAATCAGTTGAAGTAAGAAAGTAAGATGGAGAAACTCACGGAACAAAAGCAAGCTAGTATAAAGAAGATGTCTTCTGATCGAATAATAAAATTATTAATCGAAGTCGGTCGAGACGTGGAAGAAATCGAAGAGATGTCAAGGGAAAATTTGATGAGAGCCCTAGCAGAGGTGTGGCTAAAGGAAGCTGAAGAGAAAGGTGCAATAGGTGGTGTTGAGGAGAAACCACAGGCTATGTCTATGGAGGCGTTGATGCAATTTATGATGATGAGGGAGGAACAACGGAGACAAGAGGAGAAAGAGAAAGAAGAACAACGGAGACGAGAGGATAAAGAGAAAGAGGAGCAGCGGAGACAAGAGGATAAAGAACGGAAACAAGAAGAGAAAGAGGAGCAACGGAGACGAGAAGAGAAAGAGGAGCAACGGAGACGAGAAGATAAAGAGAAAGAGGAGCAACGGAGACGAGAAGATAAAGAAAGAGTGGAAAAAGCAGAAAGGTTGAGGCAAGAAGAGATAGAGATACAGAAGCAGCAGTTCCAGCTTCAGTTAGAACAACTGAAAAGAGATCGTGACGAAGCAGAACAAAGAAGGATGGAACTAATGATAGAATACGAGAGAGCAAGGAAAAGTGATGAAGAAATACGAAAACAGCAGATTGAAGAGCAAAAGGCTCGCGAGGAAGACAAAGAAGCCATGCGTTTGGTAGAATTGGAAAGAGCCGAAGAGATTCGACAGGAAGAATTGAAAATGGAGAAAGAAAGTTTGGAAAAAGCGGAAAGAGAAAGGGAAGAACAAGTACAATTGGAACAAAAGAAACTCGCTTTGAAGGAAGCTCAGCTCCGAGAAATGGCTATAGAAAAGGAGGAACGCAGAAAGCAGTTAGAATTGTTGCAGCAAAAGATAGAACAAGAAGAACTGCGTAGGGTAGAAGATCAAAATAGACTGAGGGAACGAAATGAAGACGAAAGAAGAAGCCGTGAAGAGTCAGAACGAAACAGGATTCGAGAAAGTGAGACAATGGTGTCCAAGATTAAAAAGATAGGTGATGCAATGAAACACGTGTTACCAAAGATGCCGTATGATATGATGGAGGTGCCATTATATTTTGAGACAGTTGAGAATGCATTCAACAGTTTTACGGTGGAAAAGCAGTTTTGGGTCAAATTGCTGTTGCCACTAATGACGCCAAGAGCGAGAACGGTGTTGAACCGATTGTCTTTTGATGATCTAGACGATTACGACATAGTGAAAGAACATTTACTGAAAGAATTCAAATTGACAGCGAGAGAATATCGATCACGATTTGGAGAAGCGAAGAAAACGGCAGAAGAGACATACACTATGTTTACAGCAAGATTGAAGAATCTGTTGAACTATTATGTCAGAAGTAGACGAGTGGGCAAAGACTATGAGAAGTTATTTGATCTGTTGGTGGCGGATAAGTTGAAAGAATGTCTACCACCGGGTCCACTACAGTTCGTACTAGCAAAAGAGGGTACTGAATGCTTCGAAGCTAGTAATGTTGCAGAACTCACAGACATACACGTGAACAATCGAATTGGTCTAATGTTTCAAGACAAACCGAAATATGAAGCATGGGGTAATAGTTCGAAGCAACCCAGGTGGAATAGTAATAACAAAGAAACAGGAAACCAAGCCAGAAGTAATGAAGCAAGGAATGATGGTGCTCCTGGAAGACAGTTTAGTCAAGATAGAAGAGAAGCAACGGGTGACAGACAAATATACAGTCGAATTCCAGCGATGGGACGCCAAAGAGAAAACAATGCAGCGTACAATTACAGGCGGGAGAGCACTGAACAGAGAGGGATTGGTAAGAAACGTTGCCATAATTGTCAGTCAGACAAACATCTGATAAAGGATTGTCGAGTACCACCAAGAATGACAAATCTGAGAAATAGATTTACTCGAAGTGCAGAAAATCTCAGAGTAAATCAGATCCAAGTAATGAATGCACCGAATCAGCCGGAAGAACAAGACAACCGCGAAACGGAAGTGAAGTCAGTAATGAAGTGCACGCCTCAATTTGCTATACAGAGAGAAATAGTAAATTCTGCTCCCATCAAAGATACTGGTCGAGAAACTGAAAGCAAAGATGAGTGTCAACGTACAAAGAAGTCATTACTACAGCATGTCAATGTAGAGATACGTGGAAATGATGACAGTAATTGTCAGCCTGTGCAAGTCAAAGCGCTGATTGACTCTGGTACTGAGATTCCAGTAATCAATGAGGAATTGTTGAAAGGAGCGACAGTGGAAGAAATTGGTAGAGTACATTTGCAATGTGTGGCTGGAGAACCCATTCCAGCTAAGTTGGTGAAAATCGAAGTGCGGATGAGTTGTCATAACGAAGGAGGAGATCTGAAAGACAAGGGAGTAAATATCGCACCATATTTAACCTTGGTGTGTGCCAGCATTCCGGCAGTCTTGTGCAAAGATAACAAAGAAAAGTTCTTGCTGCATCCAGAGATAATCGCAGAACTGAAAGAGGTTCCACCAGTGAGTGTATTGCAAGGAGAATTGCAAGCGAATGTGACTACAAGAGCACAGAGTCGGAGAAGAGAAGTGGAAGAAGGAGAAGAGGAAAAGTCAAATGAAAGTTTGCTAGATGAGGACACCGAAAGCGATGATGAACAAAGCGTTCAAGAAGAAGAAGAAGGAGTAACATCCGGGAACAATGAAATTGAAGAAGAGATGGTTGCATGTGAGCGTGATGATTATGATGATTTTGGGAGTGATGGTGAAATGGACACGAGTATGAGAGATTTGTTTGCCGAGAACACAAGTGATGAAAGACAATTGGCAGACGCGAAGAAGTTTGAAGAGCAACAGAGAAATGACGAGTCACTGAGGTCGTTGGGGAGGATAGCTGAAGACAAAGGATCAGAGTTTAGTGTGGTGAATGGTTTGATGTATAAGAAGCATCAAATGTTGGATCAGTTGGTGTATCAGTTGGTGTTGCCGAAGGAAAGAAGAATTCAGGTGATGGAATTGGCGCACGAGTCAGTATTTGGCGGACACTTGGGAGAAGAGAAGACAAGGGAACGTATCAAGTTGTCCTTTGTGTGGCCAAGAATGCGTAGAGATGTGGTGAAATTCTGCAAGTCCTGTGAGAAGTGTCAGTTGAAAGCACGAAGTTTGGTAATGGATCGAGTGCCGATTACACCAATACCAAGGGAGGATGTGCCGTTCAGAAGAATGACCATGGACGTCGTAGGACCAATCGAACCGACGTCAGCAGCAGGGCATAAGTATTGCCTGTGCATCGTGGACTCATGTACAAGATGGCCGACAATATTCTTGATGAAATCATTGACTGCTAAGGCTGTATGCGAAGCTTTGATGAAGCTGTTCATGGATGTGGGAGTTCCGTCAGTGATAACGAGTGATAGAGGGACGAATTTTACAGCCAGTCTAACAAGAGAATTTCTGAAACTGATGGGGTGTTGTCCTCGATTCGATTCGCCAGGACATCCAGAAGCGGCAGGATTGGTGGAGAGATGGAATCAAACGTTCAAGAAGATGATTCATCATGTCGTTGTGGAAAATCCGAGACAGTGGCATAAAATTATTCCATTTACAGTTTGGGCATTGAGAGAAGTGCCTAATGCAACTACCGGAGTGGCACCGTATCTACTAGTCTATGGAAAGTTGCCGAGAGGGCCACTAACCATTCTTAAAGAAAGCTGGACCAAAGAGATAAATCTACCACCGAACATTGGAGTGCAACCGGCAAAGTACTTGAAGAATTTAAGAGCAGACATGGAAAAGGCCTTGACATTCGCTGAGAGCTGTGCTGAAGAAAAGCAAAAACAATACGCCAGTCAATATAACAAAAGAGCAAAAGATAAAGAATTCGAACCAGGAGAAAACGTCATCGTGCTGTATCCAACGTCAACCAATAAATTGATCTCGCGATGGCATGGTCCATGCACGGTCTTGCAAAGAAGATCCAAATATTCGTATCTGTGGACATGAACGAAAACGGTCGACGGATTATTCATGCTAACAAGATGAGGAAGTTCATTACGAGAACATTGTCTTGTGGTCTGATCGTGGAAGAGGATGACGAATTTGTATCAGTGGTAGAAATACCGCTGAAGGAAGACTATTCAGAGACAAAACAGAAGTCACTCCAATTGGATTACGAACAAATTGGACATCTGACGAGCGAACAGCAGAAACAATTACTTGATGTACTGAATCGATATGCAGACAGATTTTCAGATAAACCTGGACTATGTACATTAGTAGAACACGAAGTGGTGCTGAGACCAGACTTTCGAGAAAAGGAATTCATGGCATATCGAATACCACTAATATACCGAGCAGAAGTGGAAAAACAAATACAAGAGATGCTGAAAGAAAACATCATCCAACCATCGTCAAGCAGAATGGCAAGTCCACTTGTCATTGTCAAAAAGAAGGATGGATCCTTGAGATTGGCTTGTGACTACAGATACATTAACTCTTTTACTGAGAACTGCAGATATCCTATGCCAATCGTCAACGATGTCTTGAGCAAAGTCGGAAAATCCAAGTTCATTTCTGTTATGGACTGTCGCAGCGCATATTGGACTTGTCCTGTGAAAAAGAGTGACCAATGGAAGACTGCGTTTGTTACACATAATGGACTGTATGAATTTACGCGTGTTCCTTTTGGAATGATTAACTCTGGACGGACTTTTGTAAAAGCGATAAATATGATTTTGCAACCGATTCATGATTTTACTGAACCTTATGTTGATGACATTGCAGTGCATTCTAATGATTGAGACATTCATTTGAGACATTTGGAGTTATTTTTGAAACAAATAAGACTGCATAATGTAACATTGAACTTGAAGAAATGTGTGTTTGGTAAGAGTGAGGTGAAGTTCATCGGTCACCTTATAGGATCAGGGAAGAAGATGATGAATCCAGACAGGATTGACAGTTTAATTAATTTGAAGAAACCTGAAACCAGGAAGGAAGTGAAGCAAGTCTTAGGATTTTTTGGGTTTTACAGACAGTTTATTTGTAATTTTGCTGAAATTGCTAAACCATTGACAGACTTAACCAGCAAGAAAGTACCTGAGAACATTGTTTGGACTGATGCACATCAGAAAGCCTTTGATTCCCTTAAACAGATTGTCTTGTCAAATGTGATTCTATATATGTTTGAGGTTGGGAAACCATTTAATTTGTACTGTGATAGCAGTGATTTTGCTGTGGGAGCTGTTCTGTCTCAGGTGGACGAGGAAGGGATAGAACGTCCCGTTTCATTTATCAGTCAGAAGCTGACAGATACCCAGAGGAGATGGGCGACGATTGAGAAGGAAGCCTATGCAATCATATGGGCTTTAAACAAGTTGAAAGAAATTCTTATTGGTTCTAAAATCAATGTGTTTACAGACCATAATCCTTTAGTTTATTTGACTGAATCAATGTCGAAATCTGCTAAATTAGTCAGATGGTCTTTATCATTGCAAAATTTTGACATTCTATTGAACTATAAGAAAGGTAAATTGAATGTAGTAGCCGATTGTCTGTCTAGATTGTAGTGTAAGATATTTTATGATGTATTATGTTATGGACTATTTGCATTGTTTAGTTAAGATACGTTCGCTAATTTTTATAGATAATTAGCTCTCTTTAAAAGAAAGGAGGGAGGTAATGTGAGCTAATTTTGTATAGTGTATGTGGTCAGCTAAGGGGTGAGCGTACGAATAGACCAGCTCAAGGTCAGCTAATTGTTAAGCGTACGGACAGACAGACTTGCAGGTGGCAGACTGGCGGGAAAGTTGGCGCGGCTCGGCCGACCGTCGCCGGAGAGCGCGAGAGAAAGAAACAGACAGATAGACAGACAGACAGACAGACAGACAGACAGACGGAGAGAGGCAGAGAGAAGGACAGAGCGGCAGGGGGAAGAGTGTACGCCCAGACAGTGAGATAAGTTGTTGAAGGAGTGCTAGTAGTGTAAGACGTTTTAGAGAACAGTGGAGTGTGTGTTGAAAACTTTAGAGAGCAGTAAGATATTAAGGTTGCGTTGCTGTCACAGAATTGAATCGCTTGTCGTCGTTGATGCATTGTTGTGTTATTTGCGAATATTAAAACGGAGAAGAAAATACAAGAAACAGATCTTGGTTGTAAGTGAACAAGTTAAGAACTTTAGAAACTTATACACTAGCCTTAGATACCGTCATACAGGGAATAGGTTAGGGCTAGGCTGCGCTACAGAACAGTAAGAAGAGACTGGAGAAATCGTCAGTGATTGTGGAAATTGACAACATCATTTAAAAAATAAACGGGGAAATTTTAGGACACTATAGCCTATAACCAGTGGCGTAACAATAGGGTAGACTGGGTAGACAAAGTCTAATTACGGGCCCCCGAGTGTAGAGGCCCCAGAGGGCCAGAGGGGCCCCGAGTTCCTAGTTACGCCACTGTTATAAGTGATAATACATTTCAATATTCACATTTTGTCTAGGGGCCCCCGAGTTCCTAGTTACGCCACTGCCTATAACTAGTACCAATCTTCCCGACAATAATAAATTTTATACTTTCCAAGAAAATATATTTTAGCATTGTTGTACTTTTAATTTTCTTGATTTTAGGTTCTATCCGACGCCGGTTTAGGTCTAGGCCTGCATGTAGGGATTGTAAGCTATATACGTCACTCACTTACAAAGAAATGAAATATTCATAACTAGGTCATTGCTTAAATTATTCCCCACTAACCAGTCAGTTAATACGCAATGCATAACCTGAGAAAGTTACACATAATATCATAGGCTACGGACCCCACGGTATTTCTTATTGGTGTCCCATGGACGCATCGTTAATTTATTTGTGCGTCCATCCACAACTACAGTGCGTCCATGGACGCACCGCCTTTATTTTTGTGCGTCCGGCGTCAAAATTTGTGCGTCCGGGACGCACGGACGCACGTTAACGGAATCACTGTTCCCCAATGACTCGATCTGCAGGCTCTTTCTTTCGTCTTCTCAAGGTTTTTCTTTTTTGGCCAGGCCTGGGTTGGGAGTGCCTCTGAGTAGATTTTTCAATCAATCAATCAATATCCCTAGGCACAGTGCCCGTATAGGAGCCCGACGCCACTCTCTGTCTGAGTCTGTCTCTTTTAATTTCTTTTAATGGTTTCTATATAAATTCATGTGATTGATTGTTTGAATTCGTAAAAACAGATTGCATTCTGAGCCCGCAGCGTAAGCTTACACAAAAATAATAATATAGACCTAATGACTCCGTTTCATAATGCGTTGCATGGCACTTGAGTTCCGATTTGAATAGGTAGGCCTATTACTGTATAAGTGCTTAAATAAGCAATAAAACTTATAGCTCTTACTATAGCATTTCTCACTGATTTCAAGATCAATCTGCCTGTCATAGGAAACTTCATAAGGGCCCCACACATGTGCAAAAGTTGAGTATGTTAAAATTAGTAGTTTTCGAATTTGCAATTTGTTCAGAGATTTAAGCCCATTTTTGCTGTAACAATATTATTAACAATGATGAAAAATATTCCTGTTGCATTTGTGGGGGCCCCATAAAGTGTGGGGCCCCTGTTCGGCCGAACATGTTGAACATGCCTTAATCCGACCCGGGTGATCCATGGCTTACTGTAAGCACAAAGGCTTTGCTACATGGACTTTTGTTAATATTTAGGACATAAATTTTGGACATAACATGTTGAACATGCTTGCTTTGGGACCGCTGTATTAAATAAATTTTTATGTGCGTGGCGGACTTATAATTGTCGGTTCCCACAATGGGCCATTAGAAGATAATCTCAGCACCCGGGACCGTTTGGTGATTCTATAAGGTTGGGCCCCACAGTTTTGCTGAACATTGCCTCCACATTTGTTAATCCGCTGCGGGACATGACAAGACATCATAGGACAAGACATCATAATACTAACCGGACATGATATGACATCACAGGACAGGGCTTCACAGGCTATGACATATGACTTCACAGGACATGACAACACAGGATATATGCCGCTCATGGGCGGAGTTTAGTTTTCGTTCTTGGGGGGCTGGAAAATTTCGTCCAGGACTAGCCTCGCCGAATTTTTTTTTCCCGGCCCCAAAAAGTTGACTAGGCTACCTTTTTTTAAGTCGTCAAATTCCAAACTCATGAAAAGTACTATATTCCCACGGCCAAAAAAAGTTGACGACCTTTTTTTAGTCGTCAAGTTCCAAACTCATGAAAAGTAGCCTACTACATTTCCTTGGCCCAAAAAGTCGATGACCTTTTTTTAGTCATTCGAACAATTTCGCGTGGGATTAAGCCCGAAAAGATACCATTTACACGGTAAAATATTTTTACTCTGGGTCTTCTTGGGGAGGCTTAGCCCCCCTAGCCCCTGATAAACTCCGCCCATGATGCCGCTTAATTCAACACTTAGGCCTACCCAAAAAATATTATGCGTTGTGGCATACTGGGTATGTGTGTGCAATCCACTCAAAAATTACAAGGCTTGAAACAGCAAACATCGAATCATGGACCAATGCCCCTAACGTATTGACCGCCAGGTGTAGTAGGCTACTTGCAAGACATTACGCACAGGCGCGATTTATAGGGATTTCCCCTATTAAAATGTGCAACACACGAACAATAAGAATTGTTTATTGCATAAACATCTGCTTCGCGTGTATCGAGCTGAGCTTTCGTATTGACTGCAAATCGATCCGTTCAACCACCATCCACAATTAAACAGGTGGCCTAGCTATAGGCTATTATAGGCTTGGCTAATTCTGTCTCGATATGCGTGGCCTGTATGCAGTTACGTGCAGATATTGGCCTTCCGCCGTTGTTATGCCTACACGTGGTTGGTGATTGGCAATTGAAGCTGTAGACGCCGTCCCCCCTAGAGTCATCTTGTGACTTGTGAGGCGATTGCGTTCGGTCATGAGATTGATTAGGGAGCATTTTTCAGGCATCTGCAGGCAACGGATTTGTATGCACGCAGGTCTAAAGAAAACCTTGTGTCGAACAAGGTTAGTAGACTTGTGTACCTGTATACACTTACAATTAATTAATGCGAATGTTAGCGAATTATGAAACGAAAGAAGATCCGCGAATTTCGTCGCGTATATAGGCCCCTATCCTAAAAATTAAATTGACAATTATTGTATGTAGGCCTATATGTGCATATTTATATATAAATAATAAATTGTAAATGACCGGACGTAAGCTTACCAACAGATAGACGGATGGACTAAGGGAACGGATTGATGGAACGATAGACGCAGTGCGGCAGTGGCGAAGCCAGGAATTTATTATAGGGGCGTTTTTTTGCCTGGCCGGCACTAACCAAACATTAGCCGTTTAAATTTCTATGGATCTGAAGCAGATCGTACATGTAGGTAGAGACGAGAAAGAAAACGAGGACAACAGGATAGGAAGATTAACAGGATAGGAAGATTAACAGGATAGGAAGATTAACAGGATAGGAAGATTAACAGGATAGGAAGATTAACAGGATAGGAAGATTAGCCCGCACAACCTTTGCTTCAACTGTCACCAGCGTCCTTTTAATGCGGAACTCCATTGGGACATCCGCAAAATTATGATCCATGGAGGTCAGGTCAAAGTTCATCGAAAGCATCAGCTCAGCCAATGTTTTTGAGACTGGCAATGCACTCAACGTTCGTCATCATCTGTCGTAAGATATGATGGCATCTAGGCCTACTCGTGATCAGATGGATGTCGCGATGTCAGACAGCGTTAGTCCGATCAACTGTAACTGTCAATCACGAAATTCTGTTGACGAAATGTATGCGGCTATTTCTCGATCGATGACCGATTCAATCCCTTGTTATATGCGAAACGATTGTATTGAACGAATGGAAATACACGGAGAGATCGGTGACCCGGTCGCCTTAAGAGGTCACTCGTACTCCAGATTTTACCAAAATGAGCGATTAGTATACTGCCGAAATCAATCGGAACATCCCACAAACCTGGAATCGATCCGAACTGCGAGACACTTTTATCCGATATCCATCTCTCCACCATACATCTACAGATCGCATTCCATCAGCGCTTCTTCCATCGAAGGACAGGGAGAGAGTGGATGTCGGTCTGTCTCGGGTAGGCTCAGCGTATCCACCATCGAATCTAGAGACGTCGTTTCTGTGTCCTGTTTCCACCTTGGAAACCAGCACAGAGTTGTTTCATGCCACCCGCGTTGGCTGTACATTCAGCTGAGAAACCGAGATCTGCTTAGACGACGGAGGTGCATGTCGGCAGGTCACCGGAAGCAGATCTACACAGTCGGCGCCATTTTGATTCTGATAGGCATCACATCAGTCATCGACAACGTCGTTGGGATCGTTATACACGCGTCGTGGACCTTCACTGGAATCGGAATTTGGTCAGGAGTCTGTGTAAGGGCTGCTATTATTGGCTGTGTAAGCTATTGTCTTTGTAAGCTCTGTCTGTGTAGGCTGTTGTCTGTGTAAGCTGTTGTCTGTGTCAGCTAGTGTCTGTGTAGGTTGTTGTCTGTGTAAGCTATAGTGTCTGGGCAAACTATTGCCTGTGTAAGCCATTGTCTTTGCAAGCTATTGTTTGTGAAAGCTATTGTCTTTGCAAACTATTTTCTGTGTAGGCTATTGTCTGATAAACTATTGTCTGTGTAAGCTATTGTCATTGTAAACTATTGTATGTGTAAGCTATTGCTTGTGTAAGCTATTGCTTGTGTAAGCTATTGTCTGCGTGAGCTATTGTCTGTTTTTAAGCAATTGTCTGTGTAGGCTATTGTTTGTGTAAGCTATTGTTTGGGCAAACTATTGTCCGTGTAAGCTATTGCCTGTGCTGTTGCTGTCTATATAAGCTATTGTCTGTGTATATAGCCATTGTCCGTGTGACTGTGTAAGCTATTGCCTGCTTTTGTTGTCGGTGCATTATTATTTACCGTACATTTCGCTGCAGCTGTCATCATTCACTCAAAATAATCAAGCAAATATTACCTCCAAATATATAATTTAGCGCAAGTTTTGGCATCTGAACTGTTGTCATGATCATTATATTATTTAGAAGTTCGGCATCGTCTCTTCAGAATGTGTCTCACAGTGTCTGCCTAAAAATCGTAAGTCTTAATCTGAACAAAACCGATGTTCTCTGGTGTGTACGTATTCATCCCGGTTCTCTTCTGTCCATAGCATTTCTTACATATTAATTACTAGCTGGGGTACCCGGCTTTGCCCGGGAAATTTAGAATTCGACCCACTCCCGGCCACAACCCCTCCACACCACAGTGACCACACCCCGTCGTCGTCATCATCTTAATTATTCCTACAATTCCTATAATTAGGTTATATATGTCATACTTGGTAAAGAATGATACCTGTGAAACAGTGTACAGTGTTGTACATAAACAATTGATAATTAATTAGTTGTTTTTATTACCATGCAGAACATCGTTTCTGGCTGGGCGGCCATAGTTTCAGCTCAGCAGAAATTCAACGACATCGTAAGTAGGCCATATACTTAAAAAAATAATAGCACCATCTTTTTTGTATGTATGTATGTATGTATGTATGTATGTATGTATGTATGTATGTATGTATGTATGTATGTATGTATGTATGTATGTATGTATGTATGTATGTATGTATGTATGTATGTATGTATGTATGTATGTATGTATGTATGTATGTATGTATGTATTTATGTATGTATGCATGTATGTATGTATGTATGTATACATATGTATACATACATACATACATACATACATGTATGTATGTATGTATGTATGTATGTATGTATGTATGTATGTATGTATGTATGTATGTATGTATGTATGTATGTATGTATGTATGTATGTATGTATGTATGTATGTATGTATGTATGTACGTATGTATGATTGTATGTATGTATGTATGTATGCATGTATGTGTATATGTATGTATGTATGTATGTATGTATGTATGCATGTATGCATGTATGTATGTATGAATGTATGAATGTATGTATGTATGTATGTATGTATGTATGTATGTATGCATGTATGTGTATATGTATGTATGTATGTATGTATGTATGTATGTATGCATGTATGTATGTATGAATGTATGAATGTATGTATGAATGTATGTACGTACGTATGACTGCATGCTTGCAGCTTCATGTATGCATTTCAATTCAGGGAGACTGTTTGCGTGGACTGGCTTTATGTTCCGCTGTCTGCTCTGGATTCCAAACTGCATTCGGATTGGTTGGACTGACAGTCAGAGATTTTCATTACAGCGTCGATATGGTTAGTCAGATTTTTATAATCTGCGTTTATGCATTGTAAGACAATAAATGCTGAACCCTTTCTATTCATATTAGCTTAATCTTTGCTGCATTACAGTTATGCCTAATGCTCACAAATTGGCCCAATTGCAATCGTGTTCTCAAGATTCCTACAGCACCTGAAACGCTAGGTCGCAGAAACATAGGCTCATAGGGGCCTACAAAGGCGTTCAGTCAACTCGAAGCAAAATCAATAGGCATGTGAAACATTGAAGGGGAATTGAATTCCATAGAGACGGATATTTTTATTCAGGTGATCGTTTCCTTTACAGTGCATTTTTCTGATTAGAGTCTATTATTTGAACTGCAGAATGCACCTGATGGAACGACTGAAGTTAACATCGTCTTCATCGTCTTTGGTTGTCTGGCGTTGGTCTTGAATCTGTGGCTGGTCGTTCTGCAGTCATGCAGTCGAAAGCAAGAAGACACCATTCCAACTGCGACTACTAAGACCTAACATCCAGTTGCTGCTACTATAGCTATGCTGCTTTATAGGTTCTGCTGCTACATTTGAATTGACTTTAGAGGTTGAGTCGATTTACTTAGCGCGTCGATGTCGACTATGTCGGTAGCGTGCTATGGATGCGCAGAAGCAACAGAGGATCGTGTGATATTAATTCAACACCAATAGATGGATAGGCATATACTTTTATGTTGGGTCTTCGTCGTCGTCGTCATCATCATCATCATCGTCTTTTGTTTGTATGTGCACTTGTTATAGCGCCTCTTCAAGCACTCTACTCACTGTACTCAGAGGCGCCCCCGACTGCAGAGCGGACACTGCATCGGAGTAGCGTGGTAGCGTGCTATGGATGCGCAGAAGCAACAGAGGATCGTGTGATATTAATTCAACACCAATAGATGGATAGGCATATACTTTTATGTTGGGTCTTCGTCGTCGTCGTCATCATCATCATCATCGTCTTTTGTTTGTATGTGCACTTGTTATAGCGCCTCTTCAAGCACTCTACTCACTGTACTCAGAGGCGCCCCCGACTGCAGAGCGGACACTGCATCGGAGTATCACGCCGAAGCGATGAACAATTGCGAGTGAAGGACTTGCCCAAGGTCCCTACGCGATGATTTGAGGTGGATTCCGAGATTCGAAACTCGAACCTTCCGGTTTCAAGGCAACAACGCCACCACTACACCAACGCGCCCCACCGCGTCGTCATCATCAGGCATTGGCCACCTATAGGGCACTGGCTTATTCACGAGCGTTGCGTCGTATCATTGTAACTCATTGACTCCGAGTCTCTTCCGTGGATTCATAATTATTATCCCATTGTTATACGGCAACATTGTCACTATTACATTTCTTGCATAAACGCGATCGAAATCTTAAACTAAACATTTATAAAACTATATAGGCCCAGTGGCGGCGCCAGGATTTCAGTTTTTTAGGGGCCTAACCCCCATAGCACCCCCTGGCGCCGCTACCGTAGCCTTTAGGCCTACTCGATCCAGAGTCCAAGCAGAAATTAGTAGGCTTAAAACGACGCTTGGCTGATATCAGCGACGTTTTAAGCCTCCTCCTAATTTCTGCAAGCATGTATTAACCTATACGATTAAAATTAACGAGCATTAGCTGCATGCATTACAAAATAGACAGCACTATAGCCTATTCCAAGGCATTCTCAATCCTTATCTGTTTCTTCTTGTCCACTGCAGATTCTATAATATAGCAAAGTTTAGCACATTCGGCCACAATATAATAGGCCTAGGCCTACTATAATGTTCTTAGGTCATCTTTCACGTTTAATTCTTAGTATACTATTTCGGTAGAAATGTAGAATGCCTTCTATTACTGAAATAAGAAAGAAAGAATAGCCATGCATGTCTAATTGAAGGAGTCACTAGTCGCATCGTCGCTATTGTATGGTTTTGTCGAGGTAAAATACGCCATGATATATATATTATATATATATATATATATATATTATAGTCGGCGCACTGTTGTCTGGAAGAACTCAAGTTACAGGTGATGGCGAAGTGCTGCTGGTGGTATACACTTCGGATTCTTTCATCTACATGTATGATGTAGGTGGAGGAATCTTGTCTGAAAAACTTGTAAGTGTTCGAGTCAAAGCCGATAAAAAGACGGACCATTTATACTCTATAGTCTGTTGTTGAAAGTCGAGGTATAGTCTTCAGAAGACTATTCATTATCCGTCAGGATTTACACTCGAAACTGGTTTCAACTCGAGTCTCATACCGCCTTCCAAGTAGGCTGTATTTTCTTTGGTTGACTCCTCTAACTTGAAGCAGTTCTCCGCAACAAGCTGGTTCCCTGAGCTTGGCTTTCGAGTGGCGCTTATAAGAAGTTTGGAAATTACGATTACTGGTACATTGCGACCTCTTTCCTGCAAAAACGTACGCACTCATGCACACACGCACACACACGAAGACACACGCATGCACACACGAACACGCCCACCCATCTACGCCCACCCCTCACACACACGCACACACACACTTACGCACACCCACACATCTGAAGCGTCCGAATATTTATTACAATCTCATAAATTTATCGATAAAAATAGATGGAGCATCTCGCACACAAACACAGTTGCTGAAGAGGAGGAAAGAGTGGGAAGAAGAACACGATGAGAAGCAAAAAGAGGGAAAATAAGCCAAGAAGGAAGAGGAAGAGGAGGAGGAGGAGGAGGAGGAGGAAGGGAGACCTGGACGATGAACTGGAGCAAGGTGGAAAAAACAAGAGAAAAAACAGGAAGAGGAAGAGGTGGAAGAAGAGTAGAGGAAAAAGAGGAGAAACTGGAGACGGAAGAAAGCAGATAAAGGAAATGGAGGAGAAGATTGTTGGGAGAAAAGAGGCAGCTGCAGGATTATAACGAAGAGGATCGTCTGTGTGCTTAGGTATGCTGCTACTTTCTTCAATCATCCATCCATCCTCCTGGTTGCCAGAACAGATGCCCTGGAAGATGCTGCGGCTGCTGCAGCCAAACTTCTGCTTCAGCAGCCGCAAGATAAACGTCTTGTTTACATGCAGGCACATAATGTGCATACATTGCGTATATATATATACACGTGTATATATATTATATATACATACATTTAGGCATCTGTAAATATGATTATGAAGTCAGCTAAGGTATATCAATATATGTATACAGGCCTACATATTCGCATGATATATGTCTGTATATAGGCACTCTTTTTTAGGCCTATTTAGTCCTCTATATATTCATAAACACCTTGTGTACTATGTACATGTAGCCTATATTCAGTCTATATGCTAGCGCACACAATTTAGGTGAGGTCTATAATCGAAACCACAAAGCATGGCTGCAGACTTGACTTCGAAGTAAATGGATGGATAAGTTGGATGAAGGTGGAAGTATATAGATGCGGCGCCAAGTGTTTCTTTCGTCGGATCTGGTTTGCTGCAGCAGATGATTGCTCTTTCATGTCGGAGTTGCTCACGTTCGGTATAGTTGCCTACCGTTTCTTTTTTGCTGTAGTCATCTGAACGTATACACGGACGAGCATGAATGTGCAGGATCGAGCATTATTTTATTGGCGATAGGCTATATATTCTGCTTACTCTGATCGCGAAATGGGATTCAAGTGAGACGGTTGCTGCATATATCTAGAATCTCTTTGCCAAGTTCCGACCCACCTGACTGCAGGAATGCGTTTCAATTGAGTGCACACGGTCATGCCGGTTCTGCAGCCTAGATATAAACCTTCCGGCGAAGAGGATTTTTGAAAGACACGTTCGAAATTATTTCTCGAGAAGTCTACTTTGATTCGTGTATGTTTTCGTTCATCAATATCAGCATTATTGTATTATTACCTAGCCTATATGTTTATTTTCATATTGGAAATAATTGCTACGAGTTTTATTTATTCGTAACCTGTTCTCTTATGTCTATGAAGTGAACTCTGAATGAATGGATCGACAGTTTATCAAATTTTAATCAACATTCGGAAATGGAGACAGATAATGCTTGCAAGTTTGATTATGTTTGAACATTATCCTATTATCTGGCCATTCTGGCGTATACTATAATAGGCGAGAGTTGCTCTATCAATAGGTATTCGTATATTAGCTTCCCTATATGAAGTCTATTAAGCTCAAGTTGCATGTATGCAGTATGACTATAAGAGCACTGAGAGGTACCGGTACTAAACTTTTAATAGACTAAACGGAACTTTTTTATGCATGCTCACACACCACGGCATGAAAATAAGCCAGGAACAATGAGCTTGTGTTTGAGCGACTTTGGTGCTTGAAAGTATATGCGTAGTCTATATAAGTGAACAAGGTTGGTGCTTGCCATTTAGAGCATGCAGCTTCCCTCAAGCGAATGTGTTTGCCTTCGCAAGTAGACCCAATGCGAAGAATGCCAAGTGCGATAAGATTAGGTCGACCTGAGCATTTGACACCCTGAGAAAAAGTATAGGCCTAAGCCTCTATGCCAACGAGAGGAGGAACATGAAGTGAAAGCGAGTGCATGCAAGCGAGAGAACAATGTTTTCGCGAGTTTAAAAAAGATAATAACTCATTTTGGACTCGTATGACTTGGGAACTCAGTATGTATAGCGCACGATAGATAGCCTATATATCTTGCTGCACCAAACTGAAGGAATTCCGTGCAATTCGGCTATACAATACATGTAGTTATAACAAAAACAAGATAAAAGCAGCTGCAGCCTTCGTGGTTGATGTTTTTAACTCCGTGTACGTTCGGCACTATAAGCCTACACTGCAGGCCTATCTGAACGGTTCAGTTTTCAATAATTTTGCAAGAAGATCATGGTGCAAATTCTTATTTAAAATGAAACCAGCTATCAATTAATTAGTTTTCACACCAGCAATCGACCCGCTCCACTGAAAAAGTGGTATATAGATCTAAAGTAGTCTATTTTATTTTCTGGAACATGAATAGGCCTATCGCTGTTGAAAAATATTGAAAATGACGGGAAAGTCTGCATGGGTCCCTGCTATATCAGGGATGCTATGCAATACATATTGCTGAATAGCCTACTTGCCTGTTAATCCTGTTCTGGTGCATATTCAAGATTGATTTGTAGAATGAATTCATGAAAGCAACCTATGAAAAATTCTTTTTCCTGCTAAAGTATACACGTAAATGCCAGATGATAGTCGTAAGTTGCCATGCGCCAAAATAAGTCTATAGGCCTACAGTATATATGAAGTTTTAATTAACAGGTAGAAGGCGACCTATTCACAGTCGCTTTTCAAAAGTGCTTTAGTTCATAGACCCAAAAAATCAACGCTCATTGGGTCCACTGCAATCTAGCCCACTCTGCGCCCATGGTTGATGCAATGCCTCTTTACATAGCTTCTCCAATCCCAGTATATATCAAGCAGCCGGTTCCCGGACAATTCGTCCCCGGACAATTCGGACCGGACAATTCGGACCGGACAATTCGTCCCGGACAATTCGGACCCGGACAATTCGGACCGGACAATTCGGACCCGGACAATTCGGACCGGACAATTCGGACCCGGACAATTCGGACCCGGACAATTCGGACCCGGACAATTCGGACCGGACAATTCGGACCGGACAATTCGTCCCCGGACAATTCGGACCGGACAATTCGGACCGGACAATTCGTCCCGGACAATTCGGACCCGGACAATTCGGACCGGACAATTCGGACCCGGACAATTCGGACCGGACAATTCGGACCCGGACAATTCGGACCCGGACAATTCGGACCCGGACAATTCGGACCGGACAATTCGGACCGGACAATTCGGACCCGGACAATTCGGACCGGACAATTCGGACCGGACAATTCGGACCGGACAATTCGGACCGGACAATTCGGACCGGACAATTCGGACCCGGACAATTCGGACCGGACAATTCGGACCGGACAATTCGGGCCCGGACAGCTCATAGGCCTAGCTATAGCCTATCAAAATTCGGCATTTCTAAGTTTATTCTCTTACCGTAAGCTACTCGTTTAGTAGGCTATAGACTAGGCCTATAGTCTTTATGACCTGGGCATGCATGACCTGATAATTCGAACTATTTCAGCTAGCTGGAGATTGATTGCATTTTGCGCAGTTTCTAATGTGGGCCTGTTATATAGGCTAATATGTTAGGCTAATGCTAATATTTTTCAGGTAGGTGGCAGCGGTCGTGCAATGGATAACACGCTGGCGTAGAGTGCGAGAGGTAGTGAGTTCGAGCCCCCGTTGGGCGGATTCGCTGTGTAGGCTGCTATTAGCGCCGTGTAATTCCAAAGCTGTCTGTTCTGTTAGTATAGTTAAGTTTAATTAAGATTAATGCATAACTTGTCAATGTAAAGCGCAGTGCGTCTTGCAGGCGTTTAATTAAAGAAAATATATTGTTATTATTATTATTACTTATGACCAATGTTTCTTTTGGTTGAGTTGATCTGCTGCCCGGGGTTAAATTTGGTGTCTAGCTACGTCACTGCCTTCTTCCAATCCCATGATGGTGCGAATAATATGAAGTCTATGTTTTCTCTATCGAGCGGTCGAGCGGAAATCACCATAAGTCTGTTCTTAATTTGAAACTGCGAAGATGTTTTAACTTTTAACACTCACAGTGTCTTACTTTAAACTTGTTGCATAATAGGTTACAGAATTAAGCAGGTATGACAGATCAGCAAATCTTATGTCACAATCTATATATTCTCTTAGCATTCTAAATTATTCGCCATTGTATGGGTTTGGATTTTTAGCGTTGGTCGAATAGAAGTTGTATGGACGAATAAATTTTTGGTGCCCCAATCGAACGTGAAATGATTTTGTCTATTTAATTTCATGAGATGTTATTTCAGTTAACAAAACCCATACGCTATAAACGGTACTTTCTTTATTGCGCTTCAGCGTGCATGTCTGATCTTTGCCTCTGACCTCGCACTATCAGTTCAGATAGCCCATCCAACTGTGCCACGATTAGTTGTGAAACTGCAACGGGAGCAGAACATCAATCGACTGAATGTCGAACGTCTTATTGCCGGCGAAGATCCTCCTCTGAGGAAGAAGAAATATAGGGACCTGGATCGTCGCTTGAGAACTGTGGTGCTGGATTACAGTAACCGCTCGTGCATTGAGTACTTGCGCGGATGCAGCCACAGCATCACCTTAAATGATTAATTAAGCTAAAGGAATAACATAGAATAAGTTTTTACTATGTTTGTTAATCTGTGTTCAGAATATTAGTTTCAGAGTTATTACATATCACAGGAACTGAAGTTCGTAGCTTCTAGAACTTCTGTGCTAGTAACGTAACTTTGATGCCTTTTAGTCTTGTTTGAGATTAGTAGATAAGACACTGTATTAAACACATTGGTGAAAGTAGTTAAGACACTATTACATTTGACTGCAAATTAAAGTTGAGGCTTGGAGAACTTCTTGAGCTTGTAATTTGACTTTATTTTATTCTTTTTAATCTTCAGATCAAATTTGTTAGTTAACATTCAATAGAAATGTTAATCATGCGCTTTTATTGTCTTCTACGATTTCCCAGCAGTAGCGGAACTCGCAGGCCACATTTACGCCACAGTAGCCATTTCGATTATGAAGACAGATTTACACCACTCCCAATGTGGGACAATGAAGATTTACACTAATTCATTTATGATGACAGATTAGGCTACGTCTATTCATAATCTGAATATTATGAGAGCAGTTATGGTTTTGGAGCTATTCTTTGGCAGGTTCCACATAAAGACTAGTTTCCTAAACGTCATGGTTTTGGAGCTATTCTTTGGCAGGTTCCACATAAAGACTAGTTTCCTAAACGTGATGGTTTTGGAGCTATTCTTCAGATACTTATTGTGGGAAATATAATTATAAGATCCAAAAGGTCAAAGCGCTGGATTCTGGTTGCAGAACAAGTTCAAAGTGAATTGGCTGACGTACATAATAAAATGTGATTGGGAGACGGAGACGCATAGACGAATTGGCAAATAGACAGTCATACACAGACATACACGCAAACTGATAGACAGTAGTGCGCAAAATTGATTAATTTGAATAATGACTTTGATATCCTGCATTGGCTTACATGTACCTGAGTTACGGAGTTATATAATATAGGTTCGCACAAACGCAATCAAGCCTTTAAAATTAGGCCTATTAACGGAAAAATTAAAAAGACGCTACGATAAAGCTTTACCTTAAAACGTCATAGCCAACTGAGGTAAGTCTATGCGTGACTTGTCCATTCTGGAGTAGGCCAACCTATTGCTTTCCAAATATACCTTTAATGTCATAGCCAAGTGAGGTAACGTGTTATATTATGTTTAGGCCTACATTTGCTTTGAGAACAATGAAATAATTTTCAATTTCGAATTGAATTTTAATGCGCAGCAGTATCTCCGGTCGACATCTGTATACGGTAATGGTGATGAGCATGAAAATCTGGCCTAAAAGTTGGAGTTTCATTAATGTTGGCTGCTACGAATTGTCCGGGTCCGAATTGTCCGGTCCGAATTGTCCGGTCCGATTTGTCCGGTCCGAATTGTCCGGGTCCGAATTGTCCGGTCCGAATTGTCCGGTCCGAATTGTCCGGTCCGAATTGTCCGGGTCCGAATTGTCGGGTCCGAATTGTCCGGTCCGAATTGTCCGGGTCCGAATTGTCCGGGTCCGAATTGTCCGGGTCCGAATTGTCCGGTCCGAATTGTCCGGGTCCGAATTGTCCGGTCCGAATTGTCCGGGTCCGAATTGTCCGGGACGAATTGTCCGGTCCGAATTGTCCGGTCCGAATTGTCCGGGGACGAATTGTCCGGACACCAAGCCAGTAGCCTGTACATGTAGTCTATGTACAATTTTCTTGGCCGTTTAGACCTATGAAACTTCTGGTATGGTTCCAATATCGGACTAACGAGCATATGGATGCCAGGGTTAGGTTCATAAATGTTAAGAGAGCGAAAGTGTAGAGGATTGATGTGCATGATGTAGGTCGGAGAAAATATCTCCAGAGATGAGAGATTATCACATTTGTGAAAAAAAATTGCGAACACTTACCCAAAATTGACTGACTCACTCGAGACAGATATATATATTATATATATATATATATATATATATATATATATATATATATATACCAGAATAGACTACATTGGCCTTTTAAAGCGTTTGTTTTTAGCGAATGACTTTGTAATAATAAATGATTTGAATCGAACTCATTTCTTTCTCTTTCAACATTGCAGATCAGTTCTTCGATCAATTTCTTCTTCACTCAGATATATTCGAAATTCAGACATGGTAGACAGCAGCAAACAGCATTTCGGATACGGTAAGGCATTGGCATGGTCTATAATAATTACTATACAGTATATAACCTACGCATATATAGGCTATAGCTACATATACATGTACACCGTACTCTAAGGCTCTAAGCCAACGAATCAGCGGTTTAGTGTTTCAGATTGATTGCCCGTATCATCCTATTTACATGTAATACGCTCTGAACTAACACGCTTTAATCTATATATACTCTATGCTTTGCAAAGAATCTTTGAATTACGCCTCTTTAACTGTGATATTACAGATAACAGTACCTACAATCAGTTTAAAGTCCAAATTATAACAACTGAATAAAATGATGCTTTATAAACATAAAACTGCAGATCGTAAATGCACTTTATCACTTCAATTTGTTTCACAAAAATGTGTTTCTCAACATAGTTTAGGGTCCCTGCATGGCGGCTCTGTCTATGGACCGGAAACTTCTCTCATCAGCGCTGGTCTTGAAGACAAAAAGAATGAAATTTGTTTGTTTTAAAATTAAATACTATTTGTTCTGCTTCGTTGTCAGAATCCCAAACCCAGCATCGTTTATCGTTGGCTCTGTCGGAAGAGAGCAACTCATCAGCGGAGGATGCTGCATCTGACGGAGGAGGAGGCAGCGTGGAATTCCATCTTCCATGGAGACGAAGACACTTCATCCATTCCGACCTGGAGTATTCCAATGCAAACAGGGATAGCATAGCGTCCTCATCCCCCGGTCGACCGGCCTCCACACCTGGAAACTTTCCAGACATGCACTGGTTTCCACCTGTCAGAGCCGTCGACCGTTTTCCACCGGTAGAAGTGGAAGAGAAGGACTCGAAGGACATGAATGGCAGAGTGAACGTCTGGATTTCGAGACTGGATCGTCTGATCTCGGATTCCTCGCAGACGGACCAGTCGCTGGAGTTGTACGATATCACTCCGGAGGCGTTCTCTTCTCAGGACACCCTCATCTCCTCAGGGTCATCTACCCCGACTGAACAGGCGGAAGAGGATGAAGACGACAACGACGAAGAGGAGGTGAAGCGTGGTGGCGCTTCGTCGTATCTGTCCTTGGACGAGGTGCTTCGAGGGACTGCCTGTCAGTCGACGTTCGACAGCAAGGACTGTCTGGATTGGACGCAACAATCGGAGGAGGAAGAGAAACCATTCCAACCGAGCAGACCTACTGTGGTACAGCAGAAGCAAACACAACCGTCGCCCAAGGTCAGGTATCGCAAAGGTACCGTAACTATTTAAATATTTTATACTTAGCGATGACTGATATTTGATTATATTCAGTAAGTCTTATAAGTGAAAGAAGCTCAAATAATGTACAGGTCAATGTACAGTGTACACTTGTACAGGTCGGCTCCATGAAGGTCAACGACCGAACGACGTGTAAGTAAGTAAGTAGGTAATATTCTTTTTTATTAATTGTATGTCCGCACTGGTTCACTTGTTTCGTAACACTTGGAAAGTTTGATGGATCGTAGTGCACACAGCAATTATTCATCAAAAACAAAATTCTCTCTCAAAGATACGTATTATCCATTGCGCTAACGGGCACCCCTCATGATGTTGGGGAACAGCCTGGAATAGGCCTAGACCTACTGGTCGATTGGTAGAACATTTGATGAAATTCAGGATGGAAATTGTTCCAGATTCGAGGTGTACTGTAGGATCACTTGAGATGAGTAGGTGTAAGACTGAGGTAAGAAATATTGATATAGGAGGAGGATCGAGCCGAAAGGAGTAGGCTAACTGGATGGTTAAAAGTTCGCGAAGACATGCTATTTTGGCTACGTGTATATCGTATAAAATATATAGAGTATGATGAAGAACCCGACCTGTGGTCTGGCTTGACTTTGGCAACCATCCAATGAAGTGCAGTGCTAATGACTATCCTTGAGTCTGTTGCGTCACACCTCAGAACAAATAACGGGCATCCATTAGACGAAATGGCAAAACTGCTGAAAGGAGGCTATAACAGACATTTTTGCGTTTTGTTTTGTTTGGCTGAGCTCTGTATAAACTTTCAGCCGACGTTGCACTCAACCTGTGGTTTGACCTTCGTTATATAAACTATCCATTACACACAGCTTACAGACTTTAGTTGGCTGTTTATTGTTTGGGAAGTGCCAGGCGTCTAGAGAATGCTTGACTCCTCAACGCCAAAGGTAAACCGTTTTGACGTGGATGAGTTAAGAGTTTTTTTTAACCTAGCCTATATCTTTATGCTATAACTTAACATTCTTCGCTGGAGACTAATTCCAATATCAGTGCCCGGTCCTCTTTTAAAAAAGCAAGCACAGAAAGCAGTGGTGTAGTCCTAAAAAATGAAGTGGGGGGGACGCCTGGAAATTGAAGTGGGGGGACGCCTGGAAAATTGAAGTAGAAACTGTATCAAAAAGTGCAATCTTGCAAGAATTTTGCAAAAAGTGGGGGGACGGCGTCCCCCCGCGTCCCCGCCCCACTACACCACTGACAGAAAGGCAGTTGCAACCTCTGCTAATCTGATAATTTCTTTTGTTTCTACGCAAATAGTTCTTTAAGGTTAAAATTTCAAAGGAATCAAGGATAAGCTAGAAAGACCATCATTGAATAACCTACTGCGTGACCAAAGCATTATTGTGGGAGAGCTTTGGGTCCAGGCTATAGGGCCTTATAGGCCTACTCTTCGCTCTTGCCCTTTAGCCTACTATCGGAACCTTGGCTGATGTGAAATTCACCTTTAGCGATTTCGTACCCAGATTAGAATTTCAAAATATTGTTAAACGATGTTAATGATAGTGGATGTTGTTTTCAGGAACTGTCTGCTCAGATATTTCCCAAGCTTGCGAGATTTTAAACACCCGATACAAAATGGGTGAGTGAAAATGCGTCGCATAAAATAGGTTACTTGCATATCTCCAAATAAATCTAAAATAGCCTAAATCTAAAAACGTAGGCTCTATTAGAGTATTGAGTCTATTGACCAATATGAGTCTTACAGTTTGAGGTGATTTAAATTTATTTGTCAAGTCCAGTGCTTCGTACATGATGTTGTTGGCCCATGTGTTGTGTTTCCTTCACAATACACTTTTTGTCACTTAGATCTAATCATGCAAAACTGTCATGTTAAAAAGTGACATGTTGTAAAGCTAAACTTTTTCCGTTATAGGCTACACGTAGTCCATCATCGTCGATGATTATGTTGCGCTTTTGTTTCCTGACAATAATTAGACTTAGCATCGGTTTGTTATATATGCCATGTAGAAACACAATTGAATTTGAGCATTTGCGCTATGATCCAGATTGCTTTTGTTTCGTATGAAATTAACGTATAATAGCCTCTCACCTGGTGATGCTGGTGAAATTCCTGTGCTAGACATAAAAATTATGTTACTGCTGGGCGATTTGTTTCACCGGATATAGTTTAAGAATTCGGCCTATAGGCTACGTGTAACCCACACTCAGTACTGCTTACATCTACGCAATTAGATCTAAGCAGACGGCATTAAGCTGTGATTTGTATTTCTTTTTGTATTTTGTAAAAACTTGTCACGTAACTTGCACCTGGATGCAATGTGACATCCGTATTAGGCTAATCGATTCGATAGGCTATGTCTAAACGAAGATCACCACAGGTCAGTTTAGAAATGCACGTGCAAACGTAACTTAGCTCATGTTAGTTAAGGCGAATATCATTGGCAAAGACCATTGTGCCATTGATATATTTCATTGACGAAAAATGAATTGTTATATTTTATACAGAGGGCATTGCAGTCAGAAAACCAGTCATGACATGTAAGCTTGTAGATGTTGAATTTTAATTATAATTATTGAGCATTTTTATGCTGATAAAATAATATCTTTTCGACTATAGAACGCCATGATTATAGCCCCTCTGAAGCGGCCTGATAATGCTTGAAAATTGAGCAAAAACCATCCTTTAGACGGGTTTTCGAACAAAGCTGGTCGTGAAGCTCAGTTGCCACTTGTTCCAGATGTAATGTAATAAGATTTACAATTGTGTGACTGTGGCTTATGATTCGATGACATGGACTGTATATACACGGTGAACGAAAAAAACCTAACCTCCACAATAAATAGATAAATCAGCATCAATTTTTTTAATATTATTGCGACTATGACTGTTTTATTCCCAAGTAGTCTATAAACTTAGCGATTTCTTTTAATTATGCACTATTCCAGTTACAACTTGAAGTGATTAAAATATTTCAAGGAGCGTAGGGTCTACAGTGCAACTGAACTAACGGAGGTCAACAATAGGCGCACATGAGCGAGAAAGGCAGTTCTTTAGCGCTATCCTGCTGACTTGATACATTTTATTTGGTTTGTCGACGTGAAAATGTCCACTCTTGTTTCACCTTCGAATTGCCAAAATGATCGCCTGTATTCGTTTTCGGCGGAACACTGAAGAAAAACATCCCTGGGAGTCGTTTGCTACGGACACGAATTTGATCAAGCTGCAGTGTAATCGATTCAGTAATTGGTCAGTGGCGAGCCGTCTTTGTGCGTGCATGTGTTGAGGCCTAAGGAGGATATTTTGGACACTCATTGTAACTGACAGTGATAGTAATCTGATTCATGTCCTTTAAACTGAAGTTTCTCCATGTTTTATTGAAATGCACAAATTATTACATAAGTTATTGCAGCAATTGGAGAGGTTCGGTTTTTTCCGTTCACCGTGTATATTTTGCCGGTAAAAGCTTACCGACCATTGCATGAGACTCTTAATCCGCAAGCTTTGTAAACACGAAGTTGAGAGAGTTAGCTAGTTTGGTCAGCACATGCAGGGAAGTTGCACTCTAGCTCGGAAAACTCTAATAAAATGCTCGGTTACTCGTTTTGCATTTCTCTCTCCATTCCCTTTCTGTATACCATACCTCTCCCCCGCTCCTCGCGCAAACTCACATTCTTCTAGCTCTCCTTCATTTCATCCTGGCTAAGAGGAGAGAAATGGCCTTGCACTAAGTGACCTCTGCACTCAGTGCTAAATGGACTCCGACGCCTACCGAGTGACGGCGAAACTGTGGCCTACGAACAGATTAGGTCAACTAGCCACAGAATGATACACTTAAGTGTCTATCATTTAGCCAGGTTGACGATGAACTGCATGATATTAGTGATGTGTATGCTCATGCATAATTGGTATACTATAAAGACTATATAGGCTAGTATATACTAGGCCTATACTATATTATGCTTGATTGTTGTTGTACATCAGGGTCTAAATGGAACGTCTCTCAAGTGGTCAGAGGCCCACATGGTAAGATTACACATATTTCATTCAATAAATACGACATAATAATAATAATAATAATAATAATAATAATAATAATAATAATAATAATAATAATGATAATAATAAAAATAATAATGATAATAATGATAATTTTAGTGTATAAAATTAATTACCATAGTAACTCTTATAATAATCATTGCATTGTCATACTGGATAAAGTTAATTACCATAGTAACTCTTATAATAATCATTGCATTGTGATTTCATAGTAGATAAATTACCATAGTAACTCTTATAATAATCATTGCATTGTGATTTCATAGTGGATAAATTACCATCGTAACTCTTATAATAATCATTGTATTGTGACTTCATAGTGGAAAAATTAATTACCATAGTAACTCTTATAATAATCATTGCATACTGATAATTACTGGCCTAGTTAGCTACACCGGTAAGTGCGAGCTGCATTCGTCTGTTGGTTGCAACGGACTGCGGTTCAAGCCCCGGGTTGGGAGTTGACATTCAGAGATTTAGATATCTCGGGCTAGCACGTGTGGGACGCAGGGGCGCAAGCTCCTGCGGAGCGACCTTGGGCAAGTTGCTTACCCATCATTGTCTGTGGGGAAGGCAACGGGAAACCACCTCACTCATCTCATCCCCAGGGGCGTAAAGCCATTGAACCTGCCTTCGGGCAGAGCACCATCATCATCATCAATGATAATACTATTTTTTAATAATAATGATTTTTGAAATCCCGTGGGATCTGAGGTACATATAGGGTAAAAAATTTATTGACATCCATCGGGTCACCGCTTAAACACAAGGAGACTACATATCACGCAGCCACGCTGCTGTATGGACCAAGTTCTAAAAGAGGATTAGGATACAATTATTATTATGGTAGTAAAAAGAATTGGAACGATGCGAAGAAGAGAGTAATTATAAGAAGAGAATTAGATGCAAACTATACGGAGAAGATAAGAAAGAAGAAATTAGGGACGGGGAATAAGAATGGGGAAGATGAGGAGGAAAAGGAGGAAGAGGAGAAGACGAAAGAGAAGTGAGAAAGAATTGAAATGAAGATTTGTGCCTCATGACGTAATCCATATATGCTAAGCCTCCATTGGACTCTTTCAACTGTGAAAATTAGCACTTATTTCCAATGCAAAATATATGATACAACTTCAAACGAGGACTCTATTGTAGCAGAGTGTTGGGTGTGCCTTACATATCGATCTGCAGATAGTGGCTTTACCTGTACTGGCTACAGGACGGTTATATCGATCTGACCAAGGAAAGAACATGCTTGGCCTTTACTAGTCGAATTGTTTCTTTTGTCCTTTGTGTTTGTCAGTAAAAAGTCCAATATGGAATCCGACACTGAAGAGAAAATGGGATCGACCGAACTCCATCGTATTTCAAGGTATAAGCTTAGACATAATATACGTTTAGTAATTCATATAACGCTAACACAGACCTATAGCCTATGTAAATACACGTGATTTAATGATTTGTATACCAGCTTTTCGTATGTAATTAGGTTTTTATGTTATTTTATATAATTATATCCATGTATATTATGCATAGAACGTAAACAGGCTTATTTATGAAAAGCTGGTTTAACACGCGTAAGCCTATAATATGACTGTGCGTATAAACTCTGGGACTCTGGGTCTTTGTAATTACAGTTATATGACAATCTATAATAATTGTAACTATTATATTAGGCGTCCATAGCTATCAATGTTGCTCAAATAGTTTAATTAGTTTTATATAAGCCCAGTTATTGATTGGTCAAATTTTAAATGCATTTGCATTGTAAATAATATGGTCTAATCTCATTCGTGATACGGTACCATGTATTGTAATGTAATGTAAATCTTCGAGAATTTCTCAGCGCCCAAAAAAGCCACGTCAGGGAGACCAGCTTATTGCAGTCAGTACTGTTATGTGGTCTAGGTTACAGAGTCTTGTCTAACTGCAAAAGAATGATAAGTTCGATCACGATCTAAATCACCATGATCTGATACACAACCTTAATCTTGATAAATCTTTTCACTTTAATCTTATTCAGAAAAGTATCTTACACCCACGGTCGTACCATCTACTTATTTTAGAACTTGTTCTCAGCTACGCATTTTTCATAATTTTTATTTCATTTGTTAATTATAACCTAACTTCACGTATATTATAGACTCACCTTGTGTGCCAAGCATCGACACTAATTATAAATTTATAATCATACACGCGATAGTATAGTAGACGTCTAATAGCAAAATTGGTCTCGTTAGTTTTTGTTGTGTATAACCTAATTACGCAGGTATAGGTTATATTTAGTCGACTTGTATATATATATATGTATATATATATATTATATTTATATAAGCATGGATCCACAGGTGTGTGTGTGTGATTTGAATGATTTGTACAGAACTGAACAAGGAGATAACCCGCAGAAACGAAGAACTGGAGGAAATAGTACGAAAGAAAACAGAACCACATCAACATCGACCAGCTGCTCCTCCGCACTTCCTGTCTCCTCCTAACCCTCCTCCTCCTCCTACATCATCCATTCCTCCTGCCTCCTCTACACCTCTTCCCACTTCTCCACCTCCTCGTTCAGCCAGCGATCCTCTTGTTCCTCTAGGTCCTTGTGTTGCTCTCCCACCTTGTCCTCAACTCGATCTTGCAAATCCTCACATGGAAGTGCATCGATCATATTTGCCGACGCCCCAGATCAGTCCTCAGTCGACTTCTCGAACCGATCCAGGAGTGTATCCATCACAAGTTACCATGACGATAGACGATGCTGAGGACGAGGCGCCACCATGCTCGCCTTCAGCAGCAGGAGCCGCCGCCACAGCATCCTCTCGATCATCCTCATCGTCGTCATCCGGGATGGGTCTGCTTCGGAGGATGGTCAAGTCCGTCTGGAATGTGTTTATCGGAGACAGGGGTTGCAGTCGCGGAGAAGGATCGAGCAGAAAGAGCAGCAAATAGGAAATAGGTGACATATCACATCCAGAGTGCGAGAGAATTACACCCGAAATGGGTCTTTGGTGTATCCTGCGGTATTCGATTTCTTTTAAATTCTCAAGACGTATTATACGAGTGATTCCTTGCGATGAAAATAATTCCTGGAGATATTTCCAATGTTCAGACGGGTTTAATAAGTTAGACCCGATGCATGTGCACTAATTCCACACCCGGCATGTTAACAGGACACTTGACAAACGACGTTCTAGACATTTTGGTGGCTTTATCAAATTATGTAGCGCCAATGTTAACGTCAAATCGTATGATGAAAATTTGAATATTTGAATACCTCCATACGACAGATTCATGATAGCCATCAGATCAGATCAGATCAGATCAGATCAAAGCGTTGATGTCACTGTTTACTTTTAAATGTTCGCTTCAATCTGACTTCTATAATTTATGATAAGACTTATCCAACGACGTTTGTCTCTTATTCACCGTGAATGACTGCAAAGAGGCTCCTCAAAACATCGTTATGGACATTACTTTAATTAATCAGCCGATAGTTATGTAAGCGTAGGAGAGGGTTTCCAAGTCAAATTGAGACGATTCAGTTTTCTTGGGACACCCTATAGCCTACAGGAGTCCATGTTCGGGTCATGGAATGTAGGAGAGGTTTCCTTTCATCGACATTTTAATGGACGAGTCCTTTGGTCGTCGTATATCGAAGGATCCAACGTTTACACTTTCCATCTTTCATCGGAATAAAATTCCGCTTCAGCTATTTATAATAGCTGTGGCAGAAACAAGTTGTCTGTGGTTTTTAGATTAGAGACCCAGCGCGCTATAACCGTGTACACTGTAGAGCAGTGGTTCCCAACCTTTTTTGACTTGAGGGCCACTTTTTCTAAGTTGGAGAACACGAGGGCCACTTTTTCCTAGTTGAAGGACATTAGGGGCCACAAGGTTAAAATTGTATTAACTAAAAGCATATAAAATTGTTATAATTGATTCAAAATATAATTTTTGATGTTATTTATCAACGTTAAAATAAAATAATTTGTAATAGAAAATAATAATGTGTTCTATCCTGTCCAAACTGTTAATTTTTTTCATATATTTTTGATAATTTTTTGAGAGATGAGGGCCATTTTCTGAGGCCTGGCGGGCCACTTTTGGCCCGCGGGCCACGGGTTGGGAACCGCTGCTGTAGACAAGGCCGTAGCTAGGGGGTGTTTTGGGTGTTTGAACACCCCCCGAAATGGAAAATGTGAAAAATAATATAATGCATTTACGAGCACATGATGTGAAAACCATGAAATAAAACCATGAAAACACCCCCCGAAATATTTCGGATGATTAAAACGGTCATCAGTTTTTTGGGGAAGGAAAATTGATGAGTGAAACACCCCCCGAAATCAAATCCTGGCTACGGCCTTGGCTGTAGAGAGTACTATAATTATATTATAGACCTATGCTACATCGCACAGTTATCTATAGCTAGGTTTTGTAGCGCTACTTCATTTCACCGCAGATATGTTGCATGCATGGTGCACGCAACGGAATCGATGTAAGGCAACGCGATCACTTGAGCTGTCTGTCTGTCTGTCTGTGTGTCTGCCTGTGTGTCTGTCTGTCTATCTGTCTTTGTTTCTGTTGTCCGTCTCTCTGTTCTTCCGTCTGTCCATATATCTGTCTGTCTGTTTGTTTTCACGTCTGTCTGTGTGTGTGTCTGTGTGTCTGTGTCTCTGTCTGTCTGTCTGTCTGCCTCTCTGGCTGTCTGTCTGTCCGTCTGAGTCCGTTGTGTCAACCGATCCCAATGCCGCAGTCCTCCTCTTCACGATTCGTTTCATTTCATAATGAAATCGCAATTGATCGCTCTTCTCCTCCTCACTACGTGTCCGCTTCACCGCGGAAGGATACATCGTGTCCTGTTGGAAACTACTCTCCTAAAAGCTTCTCGTGTCATGCCTAACAGAACGCACCCGGGAATATTCAACCAGACGTTGTGCTTCACCAAAAACAATGCTTCCACAATCAAGGACGACAACGGGTATTTTTGAGTCGGCTATATAGCTGACACAAGGCGCAGAATTAAGCAGAATTTTTGATAGAGGTAGCTGTTCTGTTAGCCGTCCGTCTGCTATCCGTCCGATGATGAAATTGATGGCAAAGATGATGCAATGGAGCAAGTCAAGTCTATAGACATCGACAAAATTTCTATTCACTAATGACATACATGTGATGCCACAAATGATAGAACCTATAATTTATATTCTTGCCTAAATCATTTGCGGCGTGCAAATCACGCGTTGAATCCGATAGCGGCAAATGATTTATAAATTATAGTCTGCTGATGATAGACTAGACCTTCGGAAATGAACTTTGACGTTTAAAGTCAAGTATTTTAGGTCTATAGACTAACTTCTTGCCTATTATAACCTGTAGGCTGTAATACTAGTATTTTAAATGTTTTTCGATCAAAGATAATTAGGCTATTTGTTTGTAATTTTGAAAGTATTTTATATGTCCCTGCCATTTTTACTTAGCCTATTGCTATCACGCAGGGGCGGGAGGAGTTTAGTTTCGATTCATTTTGGTTAGAAAATGAAAAGCGAAACAATGGACTCTGAGATGGAACATGAATTTTAAATATGAGAAAGTAAATTATTTTGCTCCAACGTTTTGCTACGCAATCGGAAAATGTGGGCATGCTCGCGCGCTGTGTCTCTACATGTATCTCTCTGTATCTCTCTGTGTCTTTGCGTCTACATGTTCGTATCAGCGTATGTCTGTGTGTCTACTTGTGTCTGTCTCCTAATTTCCCACTCTGCTTCATTCAGTGCATCAGATTTGAACCATTCTGCCGAGCACACTTAATTCTATCGAGAGGGTCTTACCTTAGGAATTAAGTTAGGACCATTTTTATTTTGCAACCACCATCGTTGGTCTGTGATCGATTGCTTTAGCGCCTTTTCATCTGCATTATAAACTCATCCTTCTCTCTTTTTCTCTCTTGCTTCCTTCGATCATCGTCCTATTCGTCGTCGCTCGTCGACTTCTAAACCGTCGAAACAATTTCTTTGTTGACTTTGATTTATTCGACATTATCTTTGACCGTCCGTCCACTTCACATGCTAAATTTGGCTTTCGCTCTATCGGACAACACTCTCGGATTGCATGGTCTAACCCTGCAGTCTCGGTTCGGTATCGTGTCGTCATGAGAGTGCCAGTCCATCAGGTGGGTGGGATCTATATAGAATACAATTTGTGTCATCAGCATGTTTAGCGAAACCGACAGCTCAGAGTAAGTCGTTTGAAGGAAGTGATTTGAAACAAAGTTATTGTTATTGTTAATTTTGTCGTTGGTGCCATTGTTCTTGTTGCTATTATTGTTGTTGTTGTTATTATTATTATTGTCGTAATCGTAGTCTTAAACTCGAGATTTCTACAGCACCCATAAAAGCGAAGTTGAGGGAACCAGCTTATTCACAGGCGCTTAACAAAACAAACTGGAATGGCAGAGGTCAAGGTCCTGAGAGAAAGGCATTCGGTCGGACGATTGGTGCATGGTTTATGTTTTGGCAGCCGTATCTAATAACGTATATAGCATTGGCTTGATAACAGAAAAGCTGGGTCGAAATATCAGATCAAACAAAAACCCAATTGCCAAGCACGCTTAAGCTATGTTTGTATGTTTGTATGTGCACTTGCTATAACGCCCCTTCAAGCTCACTACTCAGAGGCGCTCCCGACTGCAGAGCGGACACTGCATCGGAGTTTCACGCCGAAGCGCTGAGCAATTGCGAGTGAAGGACTTGCCCAAGGTCTCTACGCGGTGCGGCGGCGACTTGAGGTGGATTCGAACCTCGAACCTTCTGGCTTCAAGGCAACGACGCCACCACTACCCTACCGCGCCCCACAATGTTGTTCCGAGTTTGGTTCTCACCGATGACCGAAGTTCTAGTACACCTCTAGACACTCAAAGATATCAAACGTTATAAAGTTGACCACAATTATCCTAACAGACCAAGCGGCTATACCCGCGGCCCAAGCAGTCAGATATAAACTTGTGTTTATTTGTTTCATTTAGTTTCATGTTTGTGATAATCTCTGTTTTTACTTGCATTTCTCTGTTCACTGACAATCTTAAACCATATCCAGTCTTTATTGTTTCCTAATCTGCATGCTTGCGTCCCTATTTGTATGCCATCATGGCTGTCTGTCTGCTTGCTTGCTTGCCGGCCTGATTATCTGTCTGTCTGTCTGTCTGCCCATCTGTTTGCCTGTCTTTCTGTTTGTATTCCTGTCTTCCTGCATGTTTGCCTGCTATTGTTTTGACTGCGTGCATGTCTGCCTGCCTACCCTTCCTCTTGTCTGTGTGCGTGAGTTCGTTTGTTCGTCTGCTCGTCAATTGACGTCTGTTCGTCGTCTTCGATTGAATGAAGACTCGAGGAAATGCGAAGATAATAGACGTCGATACTGACGTAATTAGTCCCTTCACTCTGATGATGACCGTTGTGTGGATACGTGGATGTGTGGATGGGTGGAGTGTGGAGTAGATGGGTTGATGGGTGGATTGGTGGAGTGGATGGGTGGATGGGTGGATGGTGGAGTAGATGAGTTGATGGGTGGATGGGTGGAGTGGATTGGTGGACGTGGCAGTGGGTCTTCAGCTCCACCTGACTAATGCCAGACGGGTCGATCGGATCTTGAGCGCAGCAGACTATATATCGACACGACGACCTCATCAGCGTCCCGTGATGTCATCCGAACAACTGCTGTCACTGACATGGATGGCATCGTTTCCTAAACACGATTTCTCCATGCCAGACGACGCGACCTCTTGCGAGCCGACATATGGCGCGTGACGTAAATCACGTGACGCTGTCGTTGTGATGCACACTTCCGCTAGAGGCGCCACCATCACTCACTGCTTTCCATGGTAGGAATAGCACGAAACAATAGCGCAGTATAACTCGACCGATATCTCTGTCGTAACCACTATACGAATGACGCTCACATCCGTATATCTGCGTGTATCTATGCATGTATCTCTGCGTGTATGTCTGCATGTATCTCTGCATGTATCTCTGCATGTATCTCTGCACGTATCTCTGCATGTATGTCTGCATGTATGTCTGCATGTATGTCTGCATGTATGTCTGCATGTATCTCTGCATGTATGTCTGCATGTATGTCTGCATGTATGTCTGCATGTATGTCTGCATGTATCTCTGCATGTATCTCCGCATGTATCTCCGCATGTATCTCTGCGTGTATCTCCGCATGTATCTCTGCATGTATCTCCGCATGTATCTCTGCATGTATCTCTGCATGTATCTCTGCATGTATCTCTGCATGTATCTCTGCATGTATCTCTGCATGTATCTCTGCATGTATCTCTGCATGTATCTCTGCATGTATCTCTGTATGTATCTCTGCATGTATCTCTGCATGTATCTCTGCATGCATCTCCGCATGTATCTCTGTATGTATCTCTGCATGTATCTCTGCATGTATCTCTGCATGTATCTCTGCATGTATCTCTGCATGTATCTCTGCATGTATCTCTGCATGTATCTCTGCATGTATGTATCGATGGTGTTCCTGTTCTCGACGTCGTAGAACCATCTACTGAGACGCACATCGCAGGAAGCCGAGAGGTGAACGGGGGGGGGGGAGCAAGAGGGTTTGCGTCTACTTGACACATTCTTCTAAGTCATAATGCCGATAAACAATACAATAGACAATAAAAACAATTGTTGTGTAATAGTATACCTTGCTATTGTCCTTCTTCAAAAGCTCAATAGCGCACCCGGTGCATGGCGCTGACTCACTGAGCAACTGAGCGTGAAATAGTTTCTGTATTTGATGACAAAGATCATTAGCGTCGCCCTCCTCTTTTATCTCTGCTTGGGACTGCCACCGTCAACAGTGGCGGGGTTCTGTGCGTAGATTTGCTCCAGATCCGTACATAGGACTCCAACCCGTGCTTTCCGCTCCACAGTCTTTTCCACTGGGCCACGGTGTCTTACAAGTAGGCGTATACAAGTTCACAGATCATGTGTCCAAATGCGGCAGGTAAGAGTAAACAAATGTAAAAGTTGGCTGAAGTAAAGAAAATCGGCGCTACATAACACCCACGTATAATCACATTTTTACGATTTTTTAGAGATGCCTATCTCTTCACGGAGAAACCTTTTCTTGTACAAAATTGATGAAGAGAGAGAGAGAGAGACAGACAGACAGACAGACAGACAGACAGACAGACAGACAGACAGACAGAGAGAGAGAGAGTCGTGAGCGTGTTGAGTATCCCTGTAATTGGCAGATTCGACTAATTTTTAAATCTGGTTATTACCTCATGAAGATCTCTGAACGCTCGAAGCTACAGAACGTTAATTGGCAAAAATGTGATTTCTCAGTAGGTTTTTTTGCTCGGCATGCGGGGTCATTGCACAGCGGTATAGAAGGTTGCTTGAAATTTTCAATTACAGCATAATTCCTCCGATTCAATTAACAGGCGGGAATTTCAGGATTTCAATACTTGGATCCTTATGCACGGATGGTGGAAATATGGATTCTAAGCTGATCCGTCTCGAATATCGTCTTCCACTGCTTGACTTAAGGTTTATGCTCAACGCCCATGCGCAGTGCATTTGGATGGCAAAGATGCTGGTCAGAGTGTATTAATATTAAATTGAATTGGTAGACGGTCTGCCATCTTGTCTATGGAGCAGCTGCATTTCGCAGGTCAGTTGGTTGCAGCTGCATTTTACAGGTAAGTTGGCTGAAGCGAATGATTAGGGACGTTTGCACTGTAGCCTACAACAGAGGTTCTCAATCTTTTTCTGCGCGCGACACACCTAAACTTGTAACCAAATTTGGCTACACACCATGCAATCGTCATTAGGCTATATTGATATCTTTAAAATTAATTTAGGCATACCAGTATGTTAAAGTTAAAATAGCTTATCGATTTTAAATTGTCAAATTTTATAATAAATGAAAATGTTGACACTGAATACTTTTTAATTTCTAGTTTCCAAAATTCTAAATTCCAACAATCTAAATCTACGATTCGTCGTCGTTTTATGACTCTGCGCTAATTTTTTGGCCTAGCAGTTAATGGAATTTTTGCTTTTTTAATACTGTGACTATTGTGTTTTCAAAAATTCTGCGGACGCCCATGCCCATAATTATTGCAGCCTTGGCCAAGTACAATTTTTAATACATGTACGTGTTTTGGTTTTGGTAGGCATTATATTGTCTGCTGATTCCTGACGTGTTCGGAACAGTCACGTGAACCCTTTGTCTTTGTTCTTCTTTCGACCGGACATCATTTCCAGCACTCGTCGATACAATCATCAAATCATTCGTCCGTCAACTCATTCGTCCGTCAACTCATTCGTCCGTCAACTCATTCGTCCGTCAACACAATCGTCCGTCAACTCATTCGTCCGTCAACCCATACGTCCGCCAACTCATTCGTCCGTCAACTCATTCGTCCGTCAACTCATTCGTCCGTCAACACAATCGTCCGTCAACTCATTCGTCCGTCAACCCATACGTCCGCCAACTCATTCGTCCGTCAACCCATACGTACGTCAACTCATTTGTTAGTCAACTCATTCATCCACCAACTGATTCATCCACCAACTCATTCGTCCGTCAACTCATTCGTCCGTCAACTCATTCGCCCGTCAACTCATTCGTCCGTCAACCCATTCGTCCGTCAACCCCATTCGTCCGTCAACCCATACGTCCGCCAACTCTTTCGTTGGTCAACTCATTCGTCCGTCAATTCATTCATCCACCAACTCATTCCTTCATCAACTCATTCGTCCGTCAACCAATTCGTCCGTCAACCAATTCGTCCGTCAACTCATTCGTCCGTCAACTCATTCGTCCGCCAACCCATGCGTTCGTCAACTCATTCGTTGGTCAACTCATTCGTCCGTCAACCCATTCGTCTGTCAACCCCATTTGTCCGTCAACCCATTCGTCCGTCAACCTCATTCGTCCGTCAACCTATACGTCCGCCAACTCTTTCGTTGGTCAACTCATTCGTCCGTCAATTCATTCATCCACCAACTCATTTCTTCATCAACTCATTCGTCCGTCAACTCATTCGTGCGTGCATCATGCACCCATTCGTCCGCCTGCCAGTCTGCCATTCAGCCATTCAGTCCGTGATTCATCCGTGTATATATGTCAGTGAGTGAGTGCGTGCACGCATGCGTCGTCGATGGCTCTCGGTCGTTTCTCTCTTCGGCCGCAGATGAGGATTTACTGCGTCCAGTTGCGTAACACGAATGCGTGCAATGATGACGACGACGACGATGACGACGACGACGACAAAGTCGGCTCAATAGGATGGATGTGGTTGGGGGAGCAGGGTCTGGTGAGATGACGGTGTTGTCAACAGTAACACCAGGATGGAAGAGAGAGGCGTTCTATTCGTTGACTTACTACCCGGATGACGACGGAATTAACCCTCCTACTCCTACTCCGTCGATGGAACAGGGACTTTCGTCCAATTCCTCCTCCTCCTTTGAGGTCGTCATGAACGTCCTTCTTGGTCTGCTGTTGGCTGGATTCACTCTGCTCACTGTCGTTGGAAACGCTCTCGTCCTGCATGCCGTACGAACGGACAGGAAACTGCAGACGGTGAGTTGTACATCTGCGATCATTAAACCATAACTCAATTTTTTATTCTCATCGTTTGATACTAACTATAATTCGAAGTAGTTCAATTCACAAAGGCAACTAAGACAATATATATATATATATATATATATATATATATATATATATATACTGTGAAATGAGGAAGGGGCAGTCAATCAGATAGCTCTGGCTGCTCTTCGAATGTGCCCCTGCAGGCAACAGCGTTTAATCGCTGTATGTATACCTGCAGACAGAAAACTGCTGAAACAGGTATTCTACTTATTATTATTATTATTATTATTATTATTATTATTATTATTATTATTATTATTATTATTATTATTATTATTATTATTATTATTATTATTATTATTTTTATTATAATCATTTATTACTTTGAACAAAAGTTCCGAAGAATAATTTTAGCTACTAAGGTTATGGACCTTCGCCATCGGTGACGTGCATAAATGTACCCCTAAATGCTATTGCGTTGTGTCGTTGTGTGCATATGGACAGACGCTGGAATAGGTACATAGATTCCATTTGATTATTATTATTATTATTATTACTATTATTTTTATTATCATTATTATTATTATTATTGTCATCAATAATAATAATAATAATAACTTTTTAGGCGAGGTAGACATGACATGATCTCTCAGGTGATACAAAGATTATCTGGAGACAGAAAATAATATATGTGTATGGAACGGCTACGTCACCTTCAAGTCTGACAAATTTGTTTTTTACCCGAGATAGAAAAAATCGCTCAGGAACCAAGAAATTGTGTTAGGAATAAAAAGTTATTCTCCGAGATTATTATTATTATTATTATTATTATTATTATTATTTATTTTTATTTTTATATTTTTATTTTATTTTTTAGACTGTTAGTTGGTGGGTTCTGGAATGGCTACTATTATTATTATTATTTTTATCATTATTATTATTATTATTATTGTTATTATTATTATTATTATTATTATCATCATCATTATAATTATTGTTATTATTATTATTATTATTTTTATTTTTTTATTTTTTTATTTATTTTTTTAATTTTATTTTTTTATATTATTATACAACATTTATTTCCGTTTCAAACTGTGCAAACAAATGTGCAGATGTGCAAACGCCTGACAAACACAGGCACAATGTATTATTATTACTTTAAAAAGTTTTTATTATTACTATTATTGTTATTATTTTATTATTATTATTATCATTATTATTATTATTATTATTATTATTATTATTATTATTATTATTATTATTATTTTGGCAAAATTAATGGTGTCTTTTTATTTAAAAAAATCTAATGTCACTGAGATCGATCGGAGAGCAAACGTCATGATATACTAAATGTAGTCAAACACCAATGTAAATCGGCTATCATTGCACTACTTCTCTTGCAACTAGCCTACTACCATTGCACTGTTTGTAGAATTTTACTGTCAACAGTAACGGGAATAGTGATAAAGATTTATGTGCCTATTATACCCCTACTATTACCATGCACTACTATTACCAATACCAATACCACTACTATTACCACTGCTATTATCACTACTATTATCAATACTATTACTGCAACAGCTATTAATGCATTCAGGGTTGTTTATTGTAGTATGGAATTGTTAAATGTTATGTAAAGAAGTGTAATATTATGAATATATAGCCTAAGATTCTAATGATATCTTAGTCTTAGTGTGTATTCATACATGCATGCAGGATTTACTACGTCACATACATTGTGTACAGTTATAATATTATAGACCTATGTATGCGTTCGTGCATGAATGTAATTATAATTATTAAGCCGGAAACTCATTAGGTTATAATTGTAGTTGCTTTGATGGCTCATAAAGGTACCGTTGCTGCGCTGTTTTAAGTGATGGTAAATCTAAATAAGAAAAGGGAAAATGTCTGAGAAGAAATGAGTGTCCTCCGATCTGTGGAAGGTGCCGTTTCTCGCGATTCACACGCGGGGCCCAAGCGGTCCAAGGAGCGCAGTATATACACTAGAGATGGAGAGTTGGCGACATGACGGCATGCAGTCATGTATTATGGGAGTTACTTGTCAATGACACATCGCAAACGAGGAATGACGCTTGAGCGTATACGCGAAGGTCAATTAGCATTCATCGACATCGTTTCAATTTCTGCGCATAATCCCACCACTTCATCGCCAATCTCCAAACGCATCCATGCTTTTTACCACCGGATAATTTGTACATGTACGCCGTGTCAGTGTCAGGTCAACGCTTTTTCGTTCTAAAATTGTGCCGCAACTCGCTGCATGCTAAGTCTTGCATAGTATGTATGTATGTATGTATGTATGTATGTATGTATGTATGTATGTATGTATGTATGTATGTATGTATGTATGTATGTATGTATGTATGTATGTATGTATGTATGTATGTATGTAATGTAATGTAATGTATGTATGTATGTATGTATGTATGTATGTATGTATGTATGTATGTATGTATGTATGTATGTATGTATGTATGTATGTATGTATGTAATGTAATGTATGTATGTATGTATGTATGTATGTATGTATGTATGTATGTATGTATGTATGTATGTATGTATGTATGTATGTATGTATGTATGTATGTATGTATGTATGGTAGTATGCATGTCCGTGTGAATGATGCATCATGTTCATGTACACCGTTGTATATACATGTATTTGTAATTTTCGAGGAATTGAATCGCATTTTCTCAATTATTGGCACCAGTGGAGTGCCGCGTGATCTCTAAAGGCTTCACTTATCAACATCGTCTTCCTATATAGTGGCACCACTAATACCTGCTTTATTTCCATGTATACATGCAGGCTATTGCTGGTGAATATAACGCTGAAATGTGTTTTTATCCCTGCCTCCCAAAGCAGCTTCAGAGGAAGATGTTGACTATAGCACCGACTGAACGATGGAACCGAGTAACACGAGCAGCGTCTTAACTCCCTTGGTCTTCTAATTACTTACTTACTTAATTGCAGCCTAACCACGCACAGCGTTTCTTACCAATTACTCTGCTTAATTGAACAGACGACAGAGGGTCGTACATGCTGCATCTTATTCTCTCCACGGAGGATTGGCCACTCACTATACGCGTCCTGATGATGTAGTAGCTTCACAGACGCGACCTGTCTTAACCAATTTCTCGCTCCAGTTCTCGTTTTCTATATATAGTCTACTATCAGTTGGTCTGCGTGCGTGCGTGCGTGCGTGCGTGCCAGTGAACATCATCCATGCCATCTCTCAACTGTCGACGAAAAGCCGCTAGCTGGTGCCACGCGTGTACGTCCTACAGTCTGTCAATGACGAATCTCTCAGCTTTTTGTGTATTGTTCTGCTAATTTATATGTTTCTTTTCTTGATATAACACTTAAGGTCTGACTTCGTATTTCTTTATTATAGGTCAATGCAGAGATCACCCTGAGCAGATTATGGATGAGAGGCTATATAAATTCTCGGTTGAATGAATGAAAGAATGAATTTATGAATGAATCGAACGGTTTCTTATTTATGGTCTTCATGAGAAGTAGGCCTACTGTCTGTTTTTCAATGAACACTTGAGTGGCTAGAACGCTCGTAATAATTCTGTCTAGTAGTAAAGCACATTAAAAATTGCTCTTACATTACATCGCGGACTGTTGTCAGTCTTTCAGAGAACGAAGCTGAATTTGATTGAATCTTGCATAATTTTCACGAATTTATAAACACCGCAAAATAATAATTTATCAAGCTTGAATTATTATTTATGAATTATGACGCTGAGCATTTGTGAGTAAATAGGCCTACTTGCTCACAGTCTCTGCACAGTGACCGTAGGCTATACCAGAGGAGAGTCGAACCATAGCCCACTCTTCGCGTTACACGGCGACTGTTTTAATAACCGGATAACCTACCGCGTCTTCCCATAAAAGGCTTTAGCTGCAGGTTTAATGTATTTATGCATTTTATTGGAAGTTTCTATATGGCTTTCAAATAGGTACATGTATAGCCTACAGATGCTTTTAGTTGAGTCAACTGTTAGTCAGGCATTGAATAGTTGCTTCGACTGACCATGGCAGCTGGACACCGAAAACTGACAATTCGACTCCCTAATGGCTCTTCGGGAAATACTATTGTCCGTCGTCGATACTATAGCATTGCCAACCGAGAGGCAGAGGAGCTGAGGGTAGACAACCAAGCTCTATAATTACGTAAGCACGGTTTCGTGAAGTCTCCTAATAACAATAAATACATTGGAGACCACGGCGGCCTACGGAATGCAGCAGCCAATACTGAACATCGGCATGGTTACCAAGACAACTGTTCCTGAAGGAGATAGAGTAACAGGGTCATTACCAAATGCAATTACATGTATGTTGCCGTGACACGAAAGAGATCAACGATGTGAAAAAATGGAATCGATTGACTGCATTGTATTGTATTGCATTGTATTGTATTGTATTGCATTGCATTGTATTGTATTGTATTGTATGCCTCAGAAGATTTATCATGATCATTGAATGGGAACACGTACCGTGTTTTTAGAGCTCTTGTCTTGGTTCAACGTGCCCAGAACAGCAGAGTTGGCTAACGGAAATTTCTACATGGCATGTCACCCAAAATCCTGGTCCAAAAGACGATCGACTTTTACTGGATTTTTCAAAAACTGCAAACATGAAAACGACATAAAGTTACTCGAACATTCGCATGAAAGCAGATTTTCTTCCGGTCGTTATTCTGGAAGAGAATTTTGCATTAATAGAAAATGAAATGCACACCGTGGAGTGTGGGCTGGTCAAAAACCGTAATATTTATATTTATTCCAACACGCGTAGACCTGTACTTTTTGGCACGAGTGTCAATTAACACCGGTCACACGGACTTTTCAACAGCAAGGTTTCGTAGACTTTCTGCGTATGACAACCTGCTTTAAAATTCAATTAACATCGACTGTCATACGCCTACGCTTCGGTTTTTTAAAAGAAGCAGTAGTGCATCAATAGGCTGCGTTGATGGATTTTGCCAGATCTAATGAAAATCTTTCTGAAATAAAAGATTACAGACTGCTTCGTTTTCAATTATCCGCATTGAGGTCTTCTGTCTCGTCTTTTCTTTTTTGTTTCTCCCTATGCTTCATTTTTAGTTTTCTTCACTTCTCTTCGCCCTCTTCGTCTTCTCCTCCTCCTCCTCCTCCTTCCTCTTTTTTCTTTTTCTTCTTCTTCTTCTTTTCCTCCTCCTCCTTCTTCTTGTTCTTGTTCTTCTCCTTTTCCTCCTCCTCTTCCTTCTTCTTCTTTGTTCCTTCTTCTTCTCCTTTTCTTCCTCCTCCTCTTCCCTCTTCTTTTTTTTCTTCTCCTTTTCCTCCTCCTCCTTCTTCTTGTTCTTCTTTCCCTTCTTCTCCTTCTCCTTCTCCTTTTCCTCCTCCTCCTCCTCTTCCTTCTTCTTCTTTTTTCTTCTTCTTCTCCTTCTCCTTTTCCTTCTCCTTCTTCTTCTTCTTCTTCTTCTTCTTCTGCTTCTTCTTCTTCTTCTTCTTCTTCTTCTTCTTCTTCTTCTTCTTCTTCTTCTTCTCCTTCTCCTTTTCCTCCTCCTTCCTCTTCCCATTCTTCTTCCTCTTCTTCTTCTTCTGCTTCTTCTTCTTCATCTCCTTCTTCGTCTTCTTCTCCTCCTTCCTCGTTTTTCATGTATTTCGTTCTCCTCCTCCGCCTCCTCTTCGTCCTCCGCTTCATCCTTCTGCAGTTGAAATCCATCACATGTGAGTGCGTGCACAGCTTCAGGCGATTCTGCTGCTGGGCAGACTGGCATTGCAATCGTGAAGTAAATCATTGTCTGACTTTGACTTAATTTAATTAAATCGACGATCTTAATCTGATGACGTGTAATTATCATTCTGCTAAAGCGAAATGCGGTTAAGGTATTTCTAGATTGACGAGCTGCCTTGAAAATTTTAGGTCCTCCAGTTCTTCTTCCTCTTCTTCTTTTTCTTTTTCTTCTTCTTCAACTGCACCCTCCACTACTACTTCTTCTTCTTCTTCTTCTTCTTCATCATCTTCTTCTTCATCTTCTTCTACCTCTTCATCATCATCGTCATCATCATCATCATCATCATCATCATCATCATCATCATCATCATCATCATCATCATCATCATTGTAGTGAGAGCGAGATTCGACGATGATGTTTATTACCGTATATTAATGTACTGTTTTTATGACTCTAATCATCATAATCATAGGCCTAGATCATTTCTGTGAACACTTAGCCTATTAGTCATTATCAATATATAGAGAGAAGACAGTGGGAGAAAGAGATAGAGAGAGACAGAGAGACGCAGACAGAGAGGGATAGAGAGAGACAGAGAGATGCAATGGGCGGGCAATTGGTGCCACGCAGGGTCTGAAGGGATGATTGACAGATGGAAGAAATGGGGTTAAGAAGAGAGGCCACACGAAAGGAGGGATCATTCGCCCAGGGATCGTTGACGGTAGAGCATCGGCCGCAAGGGGGCGAAGGGATCACTCACGAACGACAGGCCAGCAGACACCCGGAGAGCTAGATGTATAGCATCTCTTAAACGGGTGCCTTTGCAAGAGAAAGGCCTGGAGCGAGCAAGAAATGAAGAATAGATTATGACAAGTGAATCGTTATAAATACAATGTAAATATTATAAACCGATGATCAATTAACCAGCAAGAAAAGATTCAAAACTGTTTCGGGTTAATTCTCTGTGCGATTGAAGTTGAACGATAACCCACGTGCTACGCTGCAACTAAAGTCCCCCGAAGATTTAGCCTGCTGCTCAATTAGCACCGCTCGCCACCAAACCTGAAAGAGTACGAACAATCGTCTCTTCCAGTACAATCATCATCATCATCATCATCATCATTCTTAACTGGGTTTTTCAGTTATACACTGAGCAGATTATTAACACAGCCAGACAAAATTAGCACTAGAGTGACTAGACCCTGTTTACATTGCTCAGCCTTGAAACCTACAGAACAGACGCTTCATGTAATTCAATTGTCGACGCTTTCGGAATTGAAGGACGCTCAATATTTTCTGAACACCCTGACCCTAGAGAGTTGTTGTTATTGTTCTGTGCCAGAGCCGGATCAAGGCATCAAGGCATGTTCAACATGTTCAGCGGAACAGGCCCCACACTTTAAGGGACCCACACAAGTGGGGGGAAATTTGGGGGGGGGGGGGAAATTGCTATATTGTGAGGAAATTTTCGTCAACTATTTTTGCAGGGACAATCTGTATCTTCTAAAGAAATTTTGACCAAACGGCTCAAAAAAAGGTCATCATTTTTTCGGCCGAAGATTGCCAAAAACTTGTCCGAACAGGGCCCCCCATTTCTTAAACAGATCCTGTTCTGTGCTCGGCAGCCTCGGCTGTGGAGTTCTGGCTGAAAGACGAGTGATGCCTGCATGCAGTTCAATGAGAAGACATTCGTTCTGTCGGGCGAAGGTTCTTTTATGCACGAAGTCACGCCAACGTCTGTTGCATGCAGGCTATTATAGAGGATCAAGGCCATGATTCCTTAAGTTTTCTCAGTGTGTATATACACCGTGATTAAAAAAAGTAAGCCAAATTGTTTTTCATATATCTCTAATACCTGATAACATATCACACTAAAAAAATTCCAAATATTTAGAGAATTGGACCAAGAATATGATTCCAAAATTTCATGAGATAAAGTTGAACGGATAAAAAGATATGAATCTTTCAACTTCATATGCTAAAATTTCAGTTTTCCAGCAATTTTCTGTAGATTCAATAAAATGTGTCAAATCTCTAATGCCTGATGGTTAATAATTTTAAAATTGTTCAGATATGTAGCCTAGAGAATTGAACTAACAATATGATTCCAGCAGTATGGTTTGATTATTTAATTAATAAGATGCTCAAAATGTCCTCCTACTGCTTGCACGCAAGTCTGGAGGCAAAGCAGAGGATTAAGAACATGGGCATTTTTGCAGAGGCTTCTAAATTTCTCAGTTTCACTTTGAGTATCATTAGAACCATTAGAATTTTAGTGCGAAGAAATTTTTTAAAGATCAAAGAGTAATTGCTTAAAATAGGTGTTACTTTTCCAGGGGAAGTGCCCCTCATCTCCCTATGTGCGGGCGCCCATGTGTGTATGGCGTTGAACTTCGCCAATAGAATTTGAAGCAATAGGCCTATAACACAGGTCTACCCATCCTTCAATCTGCAAAATATTAGGCCTGCGGAATACAATTGTCTTTACAATTGGCAGATATATTTTATTTTCAAAAATAGCATCAAATCAAATCAAATGGAGCACAATGTTTCCACAAGAATCTTGCGTATTTAACCTTACAAATACGCTACAGATTTGGTGTCTTGTGCAATTTAAAACGCTTCATTCCTTTGTCCTTTGTCCTTTGTCCTTTGTCTTTTGTCCTTTGGCGTCGTGTGAAAGACGCAATTCAGTATTCAGCCATGCAACGTGAAATCGTTGCCTTTTAATGTTCCAACGTTCCAATGTTCCATCGTTCCAACGTGCCAATGCTCCAATGTTCCAATGTTCCAATGTTCCAATATTCCAATGTTCCAACGTTCCAATGTTCCATCGTTCCAATGTTCCAATGTTCCAATATTCCAATGTTCCAATGTTCCATCGTTCCAATGTTCCAATGTTCCAATGTTCCGTGTTCCTCTGCAGACGAGAAAAGTTGTAAAAAAACCAGCGCAGAACTTTCTGCTGACGACGACGAATGGTGATTGGGAGGATTTTCCATCGTATGCTGATCGTGTCGTCCATCCATCTGCAGATACACGAACGATATCATCCGTGTTATAGATGATGAAGAACCAACATCGACCGACATTGAAACGTGATAGAGGACCAGCATCGACATTGGCCGTAATAACCTTCGCTATAGACCATCCAAGCCATCCAACCATCATAGCCGCCATCGCACTATAGAGGTCGCTGGCTTTTACCATTTCGACCAGACTGCAGACACGGCAACCGCGTGGCTCGGCCCTAATCGATCTAATTCTGACAAGAACCGTGGAGGGAGGTTGAAGCCTAGATTATAGACAGATGGCTGAACGATTGCAGACAGGACTTTTTTAGTGTCCAGTTCTATACGATAAGGTCAGGATTTTTTCACCGCGCAGTTCTACACAAAATGTGCCGTAGACTAAATGGATTTTGCAATTGTAGAAGCACTTCTGAATATATAAAACAGTAAAAAAAGAGGTCATCATCATTCGCTATGGAAGGACGGGAAGAGGGAAAATGGGTTACTTACTAAGTTCTAAAGATTCCTTGAAAGAAACTTAAGGCTTACGTGGGTACTCTCAGACATTTTTTTTCAGAAGGACGCAAAAACTATGGTCATTGTTAATTTTTTGGCAAGAGCTTGAAAAATTCCAAAACGGGAAATTAAGTACATTGGTAGTTTTCGCATAGGTTTCTAAATGTAAGTTTCTCATCAGTTTCACGTTGTCCATCATCAGTATATAATTACGTCTTTAGTGCGAAGAAATTTTTTATAAACCAAAAAATAGACCTTTCCGGTATAGTAGTTTTAAAAGGCGTCAATTTTCCAGTGGTCACCACTGGCGCCTATATTTGAGAGCGCCGTTCATGGACAGTTTTCGCAGTTGCAAAAGCATTTAGAAAATGCTAGAATGTTCATAGACATTTTATTGGGAATTGGCCTAGGCCTAATTTATCGCGGAGGATGAGGTGAAAGTGAAGGGCTTGTGTGCAGTTCCTTAAAAGAATCTCTGGTTGGAGGATGGTTTTGTTGCGAACAATAATATTATCAGTTTTTATGTGAAGCGAAGAAACATCATTCTGAATTTGACGATCGATAGAATTGCAAATCCTACAAAGTGTTATTATGCGTTTCGTTGGTCTCTCTTCAGACCTTGCTTATTCTTATAATATTAGATGCGCGCAGACCTACTGCATCATGAAATCCAAAGACCATTTTAACGGTAGTCATTCGCAATGACTTCACAAAAGATGTGATATTGGTCTATAATTTAACGTAATAGCCAACATGTATATTGTATAATATATATATATATATGTATATATATATACATATATATATGGACTTTGCAAATGATTGCGCTCTATGAATTGGTCCTTTTATATAGCGCCAGTAGACTCAGTACGGTCGTTGGAAATGACTGCAGTGCTATATGAGCGTGGTCTCTTAAATGAAGCAATTATGCGAGTTTGGCCAAGGACATTTTTCACAATGTATTCCATGTTGCTGACCTCTGTCCAGCTATTAGGTTGAAAATATTCATTGCTCGCCTTCATCCTCTGATATATTATTTGATCAAATTTCCCTTTTCTGTCCCAACAGAACTCTCTACATTTATTCATACGTTTATCTATACTCTATAGCAGGGGTTCTCAAACTTTATTTTTATTGTACCCCAAGTCAAAAAATCGAATGATGGCGTACCCCCAGCAGAGTCAGATCAGAAACAAAATGGCATTGTGAAGTCCCCTTGCGGCTTACAGTGACAACTGAAGTCCTTTTAATCATTGGTTAGTGGTTACATAGTGTATTAGTGTCGTATAGGCCAAATGGCAGCAAGATTTAAAATATAGGCCATGCATAGTTTTAATCATGCATGTAATCTTATCAACAAAGTGAAAAATTGGTCCATGACCTCTGTAAGAAAGGACCCAAAATGCCCACAGCACTATAGGTTATATAGTGCTGTGGACTCTTTTTTTAGACTTTTTTAATCATCGGCCGAAAATCGTGAAAAAATAGTGGAAATTTCAATGTAAAAAAAATCGGATGGCCCTTTTTTCCGTGGAGGCTGAGCCTCTCATAGGGGTGCTTAGCCCCTAGCCCCCTAGCGCCGCCACTGGACCAGAATACATCCTTTCTTTGACCAATTCATCTCTCAACTATTTGAACTTTACGTAGGGCGAGAATTTCTGGCTTTGGTTCTCTCAATTATTCATACATTATTCGTTTCAAAATTATAATAATAGACCTAAACATAAATATGTTGCATGCACTGTATATATAGTACGTGAGTCTAATTATAATGTTGCGAAAGAAAGAAATGACGTTGCTGTTATACGTTGCAACGTTAAGAATCACTGCTTATCAAAGAAAGATGGGCATAAAGTCCATAAACTCAAAGAAAATGATATTTCTGGAATTTTTCGCGTACCCCTTACCGACGCGTGGCGTACCCCCAGGGGTACGCGTACCACAGTTTGAGAACCCCTGCTCTATAGGGTCTATACGGTAATCTATTCAATTTTTCTTTGCAAATTCGAATGCTGGGTTGCTGCCATTTATTTAGAGTCATATCGTCATATCTTGTATCTGTATTTAACCTACTTGTACTTGGTTGCGCAGTGTTTCATCTAGACGTCTCTCACGGTCTCTGGAGGTGCACGGGGTTCATACCAGGAATGAGAATTCCCTCCACTGGAAAAACATGCGCGTGTTGCGCACATGTACATATTATATATAATATTATATATATATATATATATATATATATATATATTATATAGGTAGCATGTCCTTCCAGAAAAATGCAAGAATTTCCCCCACCAGAAAAATTCGACTGGTTTACACATGTGAAGTTTTCCTGTTAGCAGATGAAATGGACGGTGAAGCATTGAAGTACTGAAAATATGTCATCAGAATAAAAAGCATGAAACAATTTATGCAATTCAAATAATTTTTCACGGAAATCATTTTTACGAAAAGACATAAAAAGGACGTGATTTTTTGGGAAGCAGCATGTCATCGAACCCACCCACAATGTGGTCCCACATACTATGCATGCAGATTGCTTGAACTTCTAAAATCATACACGCGAAAGTGTGGTAGAAATTTCAAATATAACGGCCATCTTGATTTCGTGACTTTTCCGTCATACAATTATGGTTTTCCATCTGAAATCCAATTCTATGTTTCTGTGATCGTTTGTTGTGAACTGTAAATAAACTGCTGATGATCAAGAATAATCGTATTCAAGGCTGAATGCTGTTCATAGCAAAATTTATATATGAATGTGTTTATTAAGCAAACATATTTTTATGTAATTTTATTATCGATTACGAATTTATGACATGCGCAGAGCTGAATGGTAGCTTCAATTAATTACTGACGACGTTCACTTATTTCCTCGTTCATAGAATTATTCATAGAATAGTAATAAGTGAGTTGTGAGAAGTTAACGAGCTGCTCCTCCCATCCTATATCACCTGATCTAATTGGCGGTCGTGTATAACACCTGGCTTAAATGAGAACCAATCAATCATTGAGAAGTCGTCCATGGTTCATGGTACGTATGACGGTATGCATGATGCTGCAGTAAACACAGCTTATTCATTTATGGCTGTCCAGTGGAAGACAGAAAGTGGCAAATGACGGCCGCCCTTTGCACCGCCGCCATCTTTCCTTTCGACTTTTGACTAAGAGGCCAATTATGTCCTGTCAAAGATCGGCCTCTCTTCCCTTTCATCTTCGCCAGACAGGCGCCCGTTCGTTCGTTCGACCATTCGTCTGTTTGTCCGTCTGTAGTCTGTCTGTCTGTCTGTCTGTCCGTCTGTTCTTTTGTCCGTCTGTTCTTTTGTCCGTCTGTCTGTCCGTCTGTTCTTTTGTCCGTCCGTTGTCCTTCCGCTCTTCCGTCCGTCCTTCCATCCGTTCATTAGTCGTCTTTTAGCTCCAATACACGCAATTCTCTTTCTCTATAAGACTTATACATGTAGGATGATACGGACATATGACATATGACGGGTGCCTTCTCTACACGCTCCATTGCATGTCAGCAGTCTTAGCACAATCACCTTCATCAGACGCAACTATTGCTTTCATTTTGTCCTCTCCTATTTACATTGTTGTTCTTCCTTCATTGGTTCGCCCGTTCGTCCATCCGTCCATCCGTCCATCCGTCCGTTCGTTCATCCGTCCGTTCGTCCATCCGAATACTCTTATGGATCGATTGCACACGCATGAGCGTCGCCTGCATTAAGGGACTGGACCAACTCGTCTACCGTCGTCGCCGTTCCAGCAGATGTCTTCGCCTTCTTCATCTTATGATATCTCCAGGGATTCACCGTCACTAGCAATTCTATATCCACTTTTTTCCATCCGCCTCAAGCTCTTACTCCAACGCCCATAAATAATATTCGCCTAATCAAATAGCGACGAATACGCTTGTTTGTCACTGTATACCTAAAATAGATGATGACGTCGTTCCTATCTGAGCACTCGATGACGTCACCATCTGGATAATAAACGGTATTTCGCCAACACAGCAAACGATGACGTCAGAACCGTCTGAAACGGTCGAAGACGTCACAGAATGACGTGCGCTGTTGTTTGAAAAATCGTGGCGCCTTATTTGACATTCAATATTGTTAGATATTAGTCCCAGCAATAACGGAAGAACAAAGGAGCGGAAAAAAGATCGGGAGGACTGGACAATAGGAGGAGTATTATATAGAGTTATAGACGCAGACGAGAATTAAAAAAGACTTCGTGAACGAATGACGGTCACAAATGAGAAGGAAAATGACGTTTGCATAAAAAGCGAGTCCGTTTACTATTCCAGATCTAAAACAATATCACTAATGCAGTATATCGGGGACCGTGAGTGTCAGTTAGGGTCAGATTAGGCGTCGTGAGTGTCGGTTAGAGTTAGGTTTGGTGTCGTCATTAGATATACTGTTCAAAGATATTGCATACACCCACGGTCCCTGATGCTGCAATTACGCCGCGTGTTTTTACAGTGAATTCGTTAGATTGGTGATTTGTCTTGCACGGTGCAGGGTTGTTATGATCGTCGTATAGGCTCGTAGGCGTTCTTACATATTCGTATTATAGACCTCAACTGCCTGCTCTACATTGAAGTTAATCAAGCATAAATACGCATTCGCGTCATCTGTTGACGTCATGATTCAAGAATACACCCACTTTTGATTTTAAATCTCAGATGACTATGTTATGTTGAATTTTTTTGTATCCTGTATGCGGTCTAATGCTGTTTAATTTTTCTTTGGCTCTTGAAAGGTTCGTACGTATACATAGGCACTGCGTTAACTGTGCCTATACTTGATAAAACGTCTCTGATTTGGTGGGTTTTTTTTGTTCTTATAGATAAGATAAGATAAGATAAAGAGTATTCCTGCTTAATTGACAATTATTGCTATTCGTATTGTGGTGTACAGACGTGGTATACGATAGATAAACGCACACCATCTATAGAGACAATCAAAAGTCAAATTATTTAAAATGATATACACCTACTCCTAAATCCAATAATTATATGTATTATCTTATTATGCCCGACTATTTATACAGTAGACCTATACTTTGGTTTACATGACATGACATTTATAAATCATCTTCTGATTAGGGTTCCACCTATCGGAATAAATCGACTGTGCAATCTTGGCCTCTTGGAGTAGAGGGCTGTGCACGTCCTCAACAGTGGGAGGAGTGGGTTCAAAGCATGTCCTATCTGAAGCCACTTCTCAATTGATTCATGATTGAAATTGTCCTATACTATATATATATATATATATATATATATATATATATATATATATATATATAGCAGTGATGCAGCGCCAGGTTAAATTTCGGGTTGATGACCTAGGATTATGTAGGTCAAAAATCGACCAAATTCATTCCCGACGAAGACTCTAGCACTCAGTCATCTTCTGACGTAATTATAGGCTTAGTCTAGGCCTATTTATAGGAGTCAACCACAGCAAGTCTTTCGTGTTGCTCGTTTCGAGAGCACCATAAAAATGTTGCAGAGTGAAGCAACATATATGCGAATAAGTTTCCCATGGGGACATATGAAGTTCATTGAGCTCCCTAATATAAATAGCAGCAGAGCGTTTTTAACGTGCAGTTGTACACAAATTGTGCAGTTCTAAATGGAGTTGTGCAGTTGTATAGAAGCACTTATGTTACAGTTAAAACTAGCAAAAAGGTCATTGTCCTCCGATTGGAAGCAATTTACCATAGAGGATGTGCAGTACTAAAAATTCCTTTAAAACAGCCCTGTAGGCCTATAGCAGTCTGGCAATTAAGCGTCAGAAGCAACTAAGAACTTCAGAAGTGTCTAATTATTGATCGCGTCTCAAACCTTCGTCTCTATCTCCTTTTCAGCATTGCGTTCATTTTAGATGAGACCCACAGCCTTCGATTTAATTAGTGTGACTAATTAAGGAACTGTTCAATGACAAATTATTATGGCAGATGCAATGCACTTCAGATTTCGATGCGAAATTCTAAATGTGTCATCGGGAAAATTGCGTCCATCAGAAAAAACGTCAACTGCAGCGACAGAAAATTGTGCGAATCATATTAAAAAGGTTGGTTGTGGGTGATAATTGGCCACGGTGTCATTAGCCATATGGCTCTTGAAGAATGATTGAGTATGGACAAAATTATCACTCATAATTATAGCACATCGCATACACATTATAATCATAGAGTCTATACGAATATAAGCTATATATAGATGCATGAAAGCATAACTATAATTGTGCGGGCATATATAATTATATCTATTGAATTTTCTATTTCGCTCAGACCGCCATGTATGTTGTGATGTTGCGTATAGGCTATGTTTACAAGGTCATATCATATCATGCATACACGTGTATCTTTTACGAATATATTTTATATAGACTAGTGCAATTTACGTTGTGTGGCAGGCTGTCTGTTCTGTATAGCTAAGATTTATGTTAATTAAGATTGTGTCATGCAATCATAATACGTTTGTGAGAATGAATTCAATAAAGAAAGGGTTATTATTAATATTTATACGAATGCAAATAAAAAGGTAACCGGTATAATTTTATAGACCTATACATGTACATGTACGTGTGTCTTCTGTGTCTACGCGTATACCGTATATACTATATATATTTATAGGCCTATACGCGTTTATTTAACACCACATAATATTATAGCTATAGCTTCTGCTGCATTATAGATACCGCTGTCAGAAGATTAATATTATTCCATTACTATTATGTAAGTTTGTGTGTGTGTGTGTGTGTGTGTGAGAGAGAGAGAGAGAGAGAGAGAGAGAGAGAGAGAGAGAGAGAGAGAGAGAGAGAGAGAAGAGAGAGAGTGTGCGTGTGTGTGTGTGTGTGTGCGGTTGGGTGTGTGTGTGCGTAGGTTTGCATATAAATGGGTGCGAAGATACGTGAGTAGGTCTGTGTGTATTTGGGTGTATATTTACGAAGGTGCGTGTATAGGTGTGAGTGTTTTTGAAGGTGTGTGCATAGGAGTGAATGTAAGTGTGCATGAGTGACAAGGGTAAAAACTAAAAACACCTAAATTTAGTGTGCTTTGTCCGACACCTAAATTCAACCGCCAAATAGAATAATACAATGTCATGCTCATATTTTTCCATAATGAATAATAATTTGACCTTTTATAGAAACCCAATTGCACAGTGTCAAGTCCAAATTATTGTATATATGCAACAAATTGGATGACTTTATCTAATTATTATGAAGCCAAGCATGTGCAAGTAAGGGCTGTAAGGTATTGCGGACAATAAACGCGCTGTGGAAGCATTCTATCAGCTTTCCCGCCATTGAGGTGGTAAATATGCACGAATAACCTGTACGCGCTAGACAGCCACATGCTTTCATGTTAAAAATTTATTTCCTTGCGGGACCAAAAAGGGGTGGAGACTATCACCACCGCTTTCAAAAGTGGTGGTGACTGGACACCACCGTCACAATAGAAAGTTACGCCTAAGCATGCGTGGCGTGCACCAATGATGACTGCCTTACATTTATCCAGAGACCATGCAGTAACACATAAAACAGACTAATTATGCTTTCAACAGTCATCTGAATCACTCCCACTTTCACCGTAAAACTATGCGAAAGCACCAAGTGGCTCATAGCACTGGTCGACAGGCATTTTACGACTGAGATTCGACACCTGTTCCGTAGTAAAACTTGGTATGCTGGTCTCAAATCTGAATGCAGCTTTTCTCTATCACGTCCCATTTAGTAAGTTATAAGGTTTCTGTAGGATTCGTTCGGTTGCTTTAATCAATTTTGCATGTTGACTCCGAACCCAAAAATTATTATTATTTCTGTAGGATTCGTTCGGTTGCTTTAATCAATTTTGCATGTTGACTCCGAACCCAAAAATCGATTTCGTTCAGCAAGTTCAGTTCTTTAGTTCTAATTAAGTTCTTTAGCTGATATGGATGAGTCTTATGAGCCTCAAATGGCTGAAGAAGAGCCCTACTTAATTGTTGACTCAAGAAGACCCGGATGGTCTCTTGAGAGACTTGTCATTAGAAAAGTGGAATTAATTAAGGCAGGCAGATGAAAGTTATAATGTTCAAGACTGAAGCAGTATAATATAGAATCCACTTTAGAACGCCGTTCTGTTGCTTATAATATACTCTTCATACCAATCTGGATTCTTTTAATCAAATGAACGGTCACATTTTGTTTCCATGCTGACGTTGCATAATGATATATTCTCATGCATGAACCGGGATTATGAACATTGGAAGCATTCGTTTTGGTTGCACAGAAATTTCTTCGAAATCTAAGGGCATCGATTGACTCGATTGGTCGCGGGGTATAGTCCATATATTTTTTATTTATATATAAAAGGGCGACAAAGAGCGAAAAATATTAATAATTAGACTTAATAGGGAATGTTAATTTTCAATTATAGACAGAGACCGCTTACTCTTTTAACCCCACAATGGGATTCATAGCTTATGAATAAGCTGGTGCCCCGCGCTTGGCTTTCGAGTGGCGCTTTAGAAATCTCGAGTTTACGATTACGATTACGACAGCTATACAACATTCCCTCTGGCTTGATTTGCGTGGTGCATCACCGACCTGAACCTTGTACATTATTCATCCTATACGCTATATATATAATTGTAATTTGCCACCAGTTAAATAATGTGTAATCACTAAGTGCCTCGTGAACGAAGAAACAGACAGACAGACAGACAGACAGACATGCATGTAGAATGCAGACTGTAAGTGCTACGGAAGGTGAAACTCAACCTGAAAGACCTTATAACAAGAAGATGAGCAAATTTCCGTTTTCATTATTCATTGACATCTTAGAATTTATATTGCGCACATGATTTACCTTGAAATCTCTACACAATAATAGACATAGGTCTAAGAATTAACGACTGCATATAATAGGCTAATAATTATAGTCGAACGTTATTTATATACTCTTGTTGACAACAAATTGCTTTGAAACTGAAGATGACCTTCAAATGTATTCCTCAAAGGTCATTCGCTGAATGTTGTCGCTGGATCTGGTATGGTTGCGTCCCTCCTTCCACTCCCTCCCTCCATCTCCATCAACTTATTTTTCTCCGTCTATCCCTTCATCCTTTGACACTTTCCATCTTGCCCCGTCTGTCCCTCCATCGTATTTCCTCTTCCCGCTTCTTTTCCATTGACCCTCCTCCTCCTCCTTCTTCTTCTTCTTCTTCTTCTTCTTCTTCTTCTTCTTCTTCTTCTTCTTCCTCTTCTTCTTCTTCCATAGACATCTCTTCCCAATGGATCAGTCTGGAATCAGTCGATAGAAAAACATCGGTCTATAGACCCTCTCCAGGAAGAAACCGTTTCTCTTTGACCTCGGGACCTTCATGCGCCCACCACTGACAGCACATTAGTCTGTCACCGACATTGGCAGCAAACCTCCTCCTCCACCTCCTCCTACTCCTCATCCTCCAGTCTATTGCAGTCGCCTCATCCACCCAGGATGATTCCCATGCATGATGAAAGTGGAAAGGATCGTCCGGTTCAATTCCAATGATGTCAGAGGTTGACCTCAGTCCGATGACCTTTGAACCACATCTGGCGTCGAGTTCAACTTCGGAGCATAAAGAGGAAAATCTTAGACGATTACCATCGGAATGGGATGTAACAGCAGCAACTGCAGCAGACCTCATATAATTATTATATATAGATCCAACGTATACATACTTACATAGTTATATAAACGCATGTGTAGTCATCATGACACGTTGCATATATATATATGTATGTATATATATATATATACAAATGGTCATCGACTTATAGGCAATAGCAACGTCTGATATAAATTCGTGTAGGATTGACCATCTGTCTGCAGTATGTATGTGTATGTATATAAGTATATAAAATAAATACGTTGCCACGTTAGTCTATATGTATGAACACGATGCATAAATAAATAAATATATATATATATATATGTATGCGGTAGGGGACGAATGACCCTGTTAAATTCAGCGCATTGTAACAATAAAACTTGTCATTTTATTGACCTGATTATTTTGTGAGTCATTGACAAAAACTAAAGAAGCGAAGAGAACAAAGACCTGACGTCATCGTCGTCTCCATGGTAACAGTTTCTACCAAAAATGCGCTTTTAGTGTAACGCTGCGAAAAATTTATGTGTCGATCCTCCATGCATCGTCTAAATTTAAATCGACTTTTATCGGCTTTTGTCGGCTTTTGTCGGTTCCCTGAGGCGGAATGTTAGATTGCATGACGTAGACCAGTATTTCATTGTTGATGCTCCACTTCGCAACTGATGTAGCGCCATTAAACCCCGCAGCCAAGATAATTTCCACTCCATTCTGCCCTCAATGACCGTTCTCAACGTTCTCAAGAATAACTGCAGCGGTCCATTTACTCCGTCGCCTCCTTCTTAACTGTCGCTTTAGTGGAGTCGTCTCTCTTCCTCTTCAGCTTTTCGCTTTTGACGCACCTCCTCGTTTATTATGTACATGTATTTAATTCAGCTAGGCCTAACTGTTTTCTTTTCCTGCCAAATCCTCGTTTCAAAGCATTTAACCGCTTCTGAAGTCTTTCTTTCCTATAGCCTACAGTCCACGTTTTTGGATCCACGTATACCTACATAATACATACATACATAATACATACATAATACATACATAATACATACATAATACATACATAATACATACATACATACATACATACATACATACATACATACATACATACATACATACATACATACATACATACATACATACATACATACATATATATATACATACATACATACATACACACGCATATAATATAATTGATATAAAATAAATTTAACGCTTAGAACTTCTCAACAAGCTCGTGAATTAGTCCGTTCAAAAAAGTGACTGAGACACAGTATAAAAAATTATTTTGGAAAAGTAGGTCTACGCCATTGACAGTTCGATGATGGTCTGGTCACGTCACGTTATATAAGACTATTTGTTTTGCACGCATGAAAACTGATCTGACGTGTATGCTCATTAGTTTTGCATTAGTGTTTCTGCTCTGCGCGTGATTTGAAAGTTTGCAGACTTAAGCTTATCGACCAAGCGGAGCCCTGAGCACGGACATTTCCCCCTGGACAAAACCTCCCGGACAAACCCCCCGGACAAAAACCCCTGAACAAAACCCCAGGGTAGGACAAAAAGACCTGGTGGAACATATTGCGTATCTTAAGTGGTTGTACTATTATAAAACGGCGGTATGCTAAGAACGCAAGTTGGATTGATGAGAATCATTCTAGCTAAATAGAAGCCGGATTGATACAAAATAATTTTTACTTAAATGGAAGCTGGATTGATGAAAATGTTTTGGCTTAAATTGGAGCTGGATTGATGAAAATATTCTTGCCTAAATTGGAGCTGGATTGATGAAAATATTCTTGCTTAAATTGGAGCTGGATTGATGAAAATTCATTCTTGTTAAATTGGAGCTGGATGGATAAAAATAATATTGTAATTTAAATAGAAGTTGGATGAAACGATATTTTGTCTAAATGGAAACTGGATCGATGACAAGGATTCATGCTGTCCTAAATTACACCATCAGGCATTAGCTTCATATCGGATTGACTGAACGACACTAACAAGCTATAAGTTCACGCCTGAATGACAGCGACATGTGTTTACCGGTATGAAACTAACTATAGTTGACACAGCACCGCGAACTGGATAATTAGCCCAAGTTTGAGCAAATAATACCTAAGGGAATTGTCCGGAGGGTTAATGTCCTAGCTTAAATCAGGGTGGATTATCCGGGAGTTTGTCCGGGGATTTTTCCGGGAGTTTTTGTCCGGGGGATATTGTCCGGGGGTTTTGTCCGGGGGAAAATGTCCTACACTCGCGGCGCCCCATCAAGCCAATCTGCTGGAAAGATATATAAATTGAAGACACGTTCTTTGGTTGCTAACACACAGTGTACACTTTTGCTGTGAAGAAGACAGCTTAGAATAAGCTGAGCAAATATTTTATTAAATCTAAGGTTAACTATATTATATAACTTTTTTGTACTAAGTAAGCCTATAACTCAGAAAGATATATATTAGATCTATAACTCTGCTGAACTTTTTAAAAAATAATGGAGTCATATAATTTTTCGTAGAAATTATTTCTGATGCTCTAACTCGCAAATGACTTCTTATGTATTTATAAAAGACTTAATTGCCACTAAATTGTTAATTGATAAAAATGGACGCTAGGTGTGCGTATATAACAAACTTTTCAAATCGCAAAGATCCATCGATTTGATTTGTCGCACACTTCTTTCACTCGACATTGCTGATCTTCTTTAGTTCTTCTTTAGTTCTCTGCCGTCAGGCATGCAGGTTCATATGTCCAATGACGCCACGCATATCTGTTCTGTGCATCCTCCTTTAGTCCTCTGTAGCCGTCCTTTGCCATCATCCAGTCCAGTAGCATTGTTCTTGGTCTTCCTCTTGTCTTTTCCCCCTCCATTCTTCCTTCTATAATGTCCCTTACTATGGTGTCACTCCTCAAGACGTTGCCAATCCAGTTTCTCTGCCGATAGCAACCTTATTATAGATTAAACGTAACACTATTATATGAGGCAGAGATAAATAGGCCTAGAGAGTGTGGCTAGATTAGTGGTTGCAGTTTCTATAGGCGTATATACACAGTTTTGAAGAGTAATATTATGAAGAGCGTTCTCGGACAAAAATATATACGGATGACCTGGTTCCATGCATATATATATATATTATATATTATAATATTATATATATATATATATATATTCGTTTAATTCGTTAAAAACGTCCAGGCTGACACACCGCAGCCCGGTTACATGGTAACATCAAGAGAGACAAACATCATAAAATGAAATTAAAACGTCTTACTAAAATGATCATTGTTAATGAGATTGAATGATTTAATGGTTGTAAGCGTTCTTGTAGAGGACTCTGGAAATAAAGTTTATGTTGTCCTTGTGCGGGAGCTGGAAATTATGACGTCGGGGTCGAAGGTTGTAAACCGTACTGGTCATTTGGGGAAATTGGTCGCGAAGGACATGGCAACTGTTCCATATGACGGCGCGGAGCAAGCGCTCGTCAGATTCCTCAACCATATCAGCAGCAGAGGGCGAGGCATCAGGTAGAAATCCCATCCGCTGGATTCGGCGCAAGAAACGATCCAAGCGCGACCGATCTCCTTCCGTAGTAGACCCCCACCAGGCAGGGGCGGCATACATGAGGCGGGCAACAGTTGTGGCCTTCGTTACCACGTGTAAGGCGTCAGCAGGCAGGCCATGAGTCCTCAAAACCCTCAGGGCGTAGAGTGAGCGAGAGCATGCCTCAAGCACCTCGTCAACATGCCCCGAAGCTCGTAGATCACTCCGGAAGGTCACACCCAAGATTTTCATCGCATTGACCCTCTGAACTCCGGAGATCAGATCAGGAGTGTACTGGATGCGACTGCGAGTAACCAGCATCTCTCGCGACTTGGTTGGGTTAAGCTGCAGGTTGTTTCGTTGCGCCCATTCCGCTATCTGGGCCAGCTCGGTGGTAATTGTAAGCCGCTTTTTGGCTCCAACCAATAAGTAGGTATCGTCGGCATACTTGACAATCTTGTTTTCGGTGAGTACTGGTCTCAGGTCTGAGGCTGTCACGACATAGGAGGAAGGTCCCACTCCCGACCCCTGAACCACGCTTGAGTTGATATAAGCAGTTCTGGAGGTGAACCCGGCGAACTTTGTGGTATGTCTTCGTTCCGATAGAAAGTTTATGAGCCAGTTGTATATTGCATCAGGAAGTTCAAGTTTAGAGAGTTTTTCAGCGAGAGTGTAGTGCCTAACATATATACCGACTTTCATTATATTTCATGCAGTCCATCGTTATTTTGCGAGTTGCTTCGTCCGTCGTGTTATTCCGCTGTTCTTAGATTTATATATATATATATATATATATATATACAGTTTTACATATATATATAATATATACATATAAATGATAAGACTTGCGGAAGACAGGAGACGCTGGAGGAATATTGTTCATGATGCGGCCGAACCTCGAAACGAGGATGGCTGAGAACAGAACAGATATATATATATAATTGTATATATAGCATATAGTATCGTTTAATATTGTTTTCGCGATTGTCTGCCAAACCAAGCGTTACACAGTAACGGTCATATCATGTGTACTTGTTGAAATCTCGTGCATGCTGTGGTAGAACTCTGGTTGATGAGAAAGAGAGGTTGCTGGTCTTGATGTCGAAAGAGCCATCAATGAAACAGCATCAACAACACTATAAGTCTGACACTCGAACGACTAACTGAATGGACCATGCAATGGATCGAATGGACCCATGCTTGGATGGACCCATGCATCAATATTATTAATGATTGACAGATTAATAGAGTTCTTGACGATACTGACGACGACGATAATGATGGTGATGGTGATAATGATAATGGTAATGATGGTGATAATGATAATGATGGTGATGGTGATGTCTGTGAATCACAAAGTTGACGGTGATGATGAAGTTCAGGACAAAGATTCAAGGTGATTTGCAATGGTTGTCTCTATGCAGTCTCCATATAATGAACTTCTTTGCCTTTCTTTGTCCTTTTCCGCAAGCGTTTGCAAATGAAAACCAGTGTCTTTGATTGTGGTTTGGTGCACGCTTTCTTTTGGGCATCGCATATACAGGGTGGCGCATAATAAACCGGACTATTAGTTTTTGCAATAGCATCGCTTGAATAATCAAAGTAATTATCGCCTTAAAACTTGGTATATCTCGTAGAACTGTTCAGCGTATTGCTAAATTTGACTTACAGCTTAAAGTGTTTCGGCGACGTGAGGTGCAGCTGCCAGCACACGCTGACAGAGTGAAACGGCTTGCCGCCTGCAAACGTCTGTCTCGACGACTAACCGTATCTAAATTCGCCAGAACATGGTTTACAGATGAAAAGATCTTTACAGTCCAAACACCAACCAATTCACAGAATGATCGAGTGTACGGCTGTACGCCAACGTAGCTGTGAAACGAGACATTCCTTCAGAACGCTTGCTGAAAGGTCGGAAGCACTTCTCACAGAGCATCATGGTTTCGGTTGCCGTGTCGCAGCTGGGGAAATCGTCATTAGTTTTCGTTGAACGAGGAGCAAAGTTAACAGTTCCTATTACTGTGACGTCGTCCTACATCAAGGATTACTGCCAGACATTATAGCTCACTCTGGTCACAATTTCACTTTCCAGCAGGATGGAGCACCTGCTCATCGTTCACGAAAAACAGTTGCTTTTCTCACTGCTCATGTTCCAGACTTTATTGAACCAGAAAATTGGCCACCGAACAGTCCGAACTTGAATCCCGTAGACTATTCCATCTGGGGAATGCTTCAGCAGCTTGTCTACAGGCAGAGAATTCGAGATATTGAACATTTGAAAGAAGTTCTGACCGCATGCTGGGACGAAATCAGCGAGGACACTATCAACCGGGCTATTGGACAGTTTCGCAAGCGATTATCATTGGTTATCGCAGCAAACGGAGGACATAAGTTTATTGAACATCACTTTGACTGAAATTTATTACGCATTCAGAAAATTCTGAAATTTTACCGTTCATTCAATGTTATATTAAATGCCAAACCAATGCCATTTTTCTGTGTCATTTCTGTCTAATGATAGTGTTTTAAGGCGATAATTACTTTGATTATTCAAGCGATGCAATTGCAAAAACTAATAGTCCGGTTTATTTTGTGCCACCCTGTATATATATATATATTATATATATATATATATAATGGTGAATTGCTGCGACTTAATCTGGTGAAAGGAAACTGCATATATAGACGACATAGGCATATATATATTTAATATAGGGGAAGCCGGGGTAATTTCGGCCATTTTTCTTATTTTTGTAATAAATTGAAACGGGTTGACCGTTGACTTTATAAAATTAAATAAAATCACCACTGAATAAAGCAAGGTAGGGACAATATACTGCAAGGTTACTTTTTTGGGAGAGACGAAATCATTTGTGAAAAAAAGTTTTATAAAGTGAATTTTTGGCCGGTTTTACCCCAGAACATGCATGGGGTGAATTCGGCCAACACGATTAATTTGATCCTCACAACAAACCAGATGAGGTATATGTGGCGGTTCACACCGAAATCACCATCGAGTCGGAAATTACACGTCAGAGATATTTAGGGAATACCTGGTAGTATGTTTGGGATTTTTTAATTTTTTGGCAGAATTTAATAAAAATAATAATTTTTTTAAAAATAATTTTTTCAAAATTTTTCAAAACACAATATATAGAGTATGAAATGATGCGTTATAGTTATATTTTAAATTAAAACTGGGTATATTGGTACAAAATATAAAGTTACTACCTTAAAATAGGCACTATGTACCGTTCCTAACATCTTTGGGGTAAATTCGTCCACATGACCGAATTTACCCCGACCCATTCACCCACCATAACAATTTTAGCAAGCAGGGACCGCATTCTTGTATCATGAATCTGGATAACCAAATTGGCAAAAAATATCGTGGTTTGCAAAATAAAAAGCAAATAATTAACATTTGAACAAGATTACCTTCAATTCTTAGCTTTTACTGTCACATGCAGTATGGATAAGTGGATTAGGCTCGAACTCATTTTTTGGCTTTTAGGAAATTATACTCACATAAAAGCAAAACTATCTCGATAAACTTACTTAATATGATATTCTACACTAGATGGCAGCATTAAAATCTTCCTATGCCCACTGGTTTCCTTGAAATCACCCTGGCCGAATTTACCCCGTGGCCGAAATTACCCCGTCTTCCCCTTATATATTTATATATATATCCTTATTATAGTATAGGCGTATACACCGGAAGGGAAAGGAATACGGTAAATATACAATAATCACGAGTCCATGAAAGTTCACCAAGACTTCTACTGACATTTGTAATTGTCCAAAAAGCAAAGGTCATCTCGATTGGCAGTCTGAGTTTTTTAGATATATATATATATATATATATATATATACGCCAAGTTTAACTGTATACCATGCAACTCAAAATATTTAGAAGATGAATTCTCGGTAATGAATTCTCAGCGACCTTGTTCTTCTTCTTCTTTTTCTTCTTCTTCTTATGGCCTCGGTTTATGAGAAAGTATACGAAGTGTCCTCTCCCTTGCCGTCTCACCATCCCATCGACAATGTATATATATATATATATATACACACACACACGCTGTCAGTCTAATCATTTATAGCTGTATAGCTGGGTTATTGGATATAACGAATGCATATGAATATATATATATATATATATTAGAGCTGTCGTTCGATTAAAAATTTTAATCGCGTTAATCGCACGATTAAAATTTTTAATCGCAAATTAACGCAATATTAACGCAATATTAATCGACGTTTTTCACATTGCCTGACATAGCTCTGTTTACTTGCTATATATATAGTAGGGCTGTTGTTCGATTAAAAATTTTAATCGAAATTAATCGCGATTAATTTTTTTAATCGCAATTAACTGCAAATTAATCGCAATATAGGCCTACATGTGAAAACTAGACAACCGTTTTCTGACTCTCAAAATTAATTATTTATTCAGCCAACTGTAACCTATTGGCAGACCAGTTTATTTACATTGGTAAGGTCAAGATATACTCTTATTAATTAACAATAGTAGGCCTAGGTCTAACTATTGAACCTCAATATCTAGTCACAATATTTTTCACAAGAGGTAGCGGTTCTTGCCATAGAGGTGTATTATATAATAAATATATCACTAGAGGGAGTATCACGTCTCCATATTGAATCATCGTCTAAAGTCATGTCGACCAATCACATCATATCATATCTGTCTAAAGTCATGTCGACCAATCACAGACGAGTTCTTATACCGACCAATCACAGTCTTACAGCTTCGATCAGCTTCAAATTTTATTGCAGGGCAGATACGTCATACTCTCTCTAGCGTTATGTTATACATAATATAATGCATCTCAATGGTTCTTGCCAAACCTCGTCTCAGTTGTCCTTCTGTAAACATTTATCAATTGAAACCTGAAATCCATTGGTCATCTCTTGGAGTTCATCCAACGTAGTCTGACGGGGTGAGAAAACAACCTTAGTGGACGATGCGATGCGGCCGATGTCGACGGTTCATACGTGTTAAATGCATGTTTTGGTTCGCATGCAGGCGATAATTGAGCGACGAATTGCTACAATAATACTCAAATTCTTTTTTGGAATATTTGCCAAAGAATGTATCACTTCAAGTTTGAGCCTTCCGTTTAAAACGAGTTTTACTGCCTCTGATTCAATTTTAGCAAGATCAAATTAACGCATGCGATTAATGCGTTAAAAATTTTAATCGCAAAATTTTTTAACGCGTTAATCGCACGCGTTAACGCGATTAAATCAACAGCCCTAATATATATAGTTAAATTCATATATATATATATGAATATATTGGATATAACGAAAGCAGGTGAAGGAGAAATCTCGAAAACAAATTTATATGTCAAGCATGCATGGAGTGGATTTGAACCCTTAACCTTTCGGTTATTAGTTGCAAGACCAGCGTTCTAACCATAATTATAAGGCAATGCATATATACATATATATATACATATATATACTGCTGCTCCGTTTGATCATTATCAATCCTGCAGCGGACATATATATATGTATATATATATAAATATAAAGTCTTATCCACATATTGCCATCTCGAAGACTGGTGAATATAAGTGTCGTCACCAGATGACAATTACAATCACCATGGTGATCGTCACCGTGGTGATTGTCACCAACCCTTCAGAATGCTAGCATGCAAGCAGGACTGTCGCTGCTTAACTACATTCTTCTTGCTGTCGCACTAATTGCCCATAAAAGTATTAGAATTTGACGCAACATATGAGACCAACGTTTGTCGCAATAATAGCCTACATAATTATAGATATGGATCTAAACTGTAACTGGGGCATTTTTTTCTTTTATATTAGGCTATGCATAGTCACACATTTATGTATATACCATTATACCTGTATATAATATGCATATGCAATAATATATTAACATAAAAATTGGTTAACTATACGCATACAGATACATATGTCATATATGCGTTGCTTTAAAAACAGGCAGGCCTATGTTATTGCGATGTAGGCATACACGGTAAGTTATTATGTGAGCCTATATATACCATATATATATATATATATATATATATGTGTGTGTGTGTGTGTGTCTGTGTGTGTACATGCATATGCATGCGTGTGTGTATCTGTGCATGATTATACCCGCCGAATCTGAATGTATACATATATATATACGAGAATATGGTCCGTACAAAAGATAGCTTTGTGATACAGAACAAAATAGGGTTCTAGACTAAACGGTCCATGCATATTGATTTGCTGATATGTGAGTGCTCGCCGCTTTTGCGCCTGTATACATCGTCCTTTGCGGCTTATAGTGTAGGACTGTAGGCTATACCGCCACTGTTTTTTCCGGACAAAGCACGTCGCCTTTAAAAAAATGCGGTAACCTATGAGGTCATGCAGTCTCTTTGCATAAATCCTCATCATAAAACGCGGTCAGTTCTCTATTCACTATCCATACAAATACTCTGCTCGAGGTCGGTTATGCATATAATCATATGATATAACTATATTGCATGCATGTTATATATACAGCAGTATTACAGATATAGTATAAATTTTGCTCGAGGTACATTATACAAAAAGACAAAAGTGTAATACATATAATTATTACGTGTTATATATATATATATATATATATATATATATATATATATATGTCCATGCATATAATTGATGCGACGTGTCTTTTCAATGCGTCTGCTCTTTTCTGTGTAACTTTCATCTCGTTTTCATGTAATTATATGCGGTGTGTCATCAGTTGAGCTCATGTGCTTGTATACGTACAACAATCATAAAACATCAGAGAACTCATACACTGCTTCCGGAAAAAAGGAAACATGCAGTTTGTAAATATGAAAATAAATAATCATCGATATATAAAATTCAAGCACAGTTTTTATTGACATACTGTATTTCCCGCAGTGCGTTTGCATGCAGGCGGTTCAATAAAGTACATATACTTACTTACTTACTTATCTAACACTAGTGAAAATATAAAAGTTTCAGTCATGCAACAACGACGTCATTGTCATTTGTATCAAAATTCATTTAGTCGGTCAATCGTGGTTTCGGAGTGGCATATATTGGCTCTTGCTAAAAAACAAATCCGTTTAATTGCACTTTATTGGAGGGGGAAAATGAATGGAACTTGTTAACGGGATTGTCTGCTTTCCAACGAAAAATTGGTGCCTGATATCCGGGAATAGACCTATTCGGATTATTACATATTTCAACAAAATTGCGATCCAGCTCATGCACCGAGCTCGTCAAACTGTTGAACTGTTGATTAAGGAGACTCCGGATTTCATTCCTCGCAGCCTCATATAATCTTTGGCTGTCAAACGGCCCGGACTTAAAATTTCGCTGATTTTAATTTGGAGGCTAATGCAGGAAAACATGTAGTTGTACAGGATAAGGATAAGAGATAGGGCTGTTGATTTAATCGCGTTAACGCGTGCGATTAACGCGTTAAAAAATTTTGCGATTAAAATTTTTAACGCATTAATCGCATGCGTTAATTTGATCTTGCTAAAATTGAATCAGAGGCAGTAAAACTCGTTTTAAACGGAAGGCTCAAACTTGAAGTGATACATTCTTTGGCAAATATTCCAAAAAAGAATTTGAGTATTATTGTAGCAATTCGTCGCTCAATTATCGCCTGCATGCGAACCAAAACATGCATTTAACACGTATGAACCGTCGACATCGGCCGCATCGCATCGTCCACTAAGGTTGTTTTCTCACCCCGTCAGACTACGTTGGATGAACTCCAAGAGATGACCAATGGATTTCAGGTTTCAATTGATAAATGTTTACAGAAGGACAACTGAGACGAGGTTTGGCAAGAACCATTGAGATGCATTATATTATGTATAACATAACGCTAGAGAGAGTATGACGTATCTGCCCTGCAATAAAATTTGAAGCTGATCGAAGCTGTAAGACTGTGATTGGTCGGTATAAGAACTCGTCTGTGATTGGTCGACATGACTTTAGACAGATATGATATGATGTGATTGGTCGACATGACTTTAGACGATGATTCAATATGGAGACGTGATACTCCCTCTAGTGATATATTTATTATATAATACACCTCTATGGCAAGAACCGCTACCTCTTGTGAAAAATATTGTGACTAGATATTGAGGTTCAATAGTTAGACCTAGGCCTACTATTGTTAATTAATAAGAGTATATCTTGACCTTACCAATGTAAATAAACTGGTCTGCCAATAGGTTACAGTTGGCTGAATAAATAATTAATTTTGAGAGTCAGAAAACGGTTGTCTAGTTTTCACATGTAGGCCTATATTGCGATTAATTTGCAGTTAATTGCGATTAAAAAAATTAATCGCGATTAATTTCGATTAAAATTTTTAATCGAACAACAGCCCTACTATATATATAGCAAGTAAACAGAGCTATGTCAGGCAATGTGAAAAACGTCGATTAATATTGCGTTAATATTGCGTTAATTTGCGATTAAAAATTTTAATCGTGCGATTAACGCGATTAAAATTTTTAATCGAACGACAGCTCTAATAAGAGACATTGAAGAACTCTATATGAGAAATTTTTGATACCTCCATGGGAGGATTTTGATTAGTTAGTTGTCGATGCTGCTATATATAATTTATATTGGTCATTGCCTCGAGCGTTCTGAAGTTTGCGTTGTGGCAAAGACGGACATTTTACCACACATTGTAGTCTAACACTATTAAAATAAAACAAAAATTATGCTAGGGACAGAAACGAAAAAGAAGGTACTACAGACATGCATTTTCAGCACTCTGTTATACGGGTGCGAGGCCTGGGTGGTAACGAAGTACATTGAACAAAGACTTATGGCCTTCGAAAGAAAGTGCTACAGGAAAATACTAAGAATAGGGTGGATGCAGAAGGTAAACAACACAGAACTATACAAGCGAGTGCAGTTAAAACAAAACATCATGCAGAAGCTGATCAGAAGGAAACTAGGATTGTTCGGGGCACATCTGCAGAATGGATAACAGCAGGAAGATCAAAGCACTGATGTTCGGACGAATGGATGGGACAAACAAGAGAGGAAGGCCGCATAGGGAATGGCTCGACGACGTATCCGATTGGGGCAAGGCCTCGCTTCAGGAGCTGAGCGGAACGGCGCTGGATAGGAGAAAGTGGAAGGACCTGGTGAAGAAGGCATCGGACCAACGTTCCCTCTAATATTTTTACTGTGTGCGCGGAGCTGACGGTTGCTTGAGCAACCCAAATTTCCGCCTGGGCACCATATTTTCAGATACGCTAAATTTGTGTTTGAAAAATCTACAGGCCAAACTACACTAATTACACGCCTGTAATAGGCCTAATGTCCATTTTTAGATTAAAGATGATGTAGCCTATTGCGCAGAAATCACGTAGGCCCTATATGGTTTTAATACTTATCAGTTATCACAAACGAAAATATTAATGATAGCCTACGATAAATAATACCAAGCAAAATCTGAACTAAACCTACCTGAGACCTACCTGAGACTATAATGATGGAGGATACATGTAGTTCTTAATCTAGCAACAAAATAATGTTCAGCGCTAAAATATCGCTGCCTCCGATCTTTCAGCAACGATCATAGGCCTAATTGTTGATAAAATTAATCCTGTCGATATTGACTGCCAGGCCAAGTCTCGTTGTTTCTATTCTGCTGACGCTGGAAGCTCCGTCTTTACGATCTCGCTAAGCCATGCAATCAGTTTTAAAATTAGAAGAATAGCTTTTCTTTGAAAATGCTGTTTCATATACTCTCATTCGCTTTACGTTTCGGCATAGCTTACAAATTTCACTCACTAATTAAGAAATAACCCTGTATTAAACCGACCTCCAAAGTGAAATCCAACTCTGGTGATCTGTTTGCCATTTGACAGACAGGCCTGCAATATACGGCATCGTCCTAGGCCTAGGGTTTTCCACTCACCTATAGTGGATCACTGGAGGGGTCTTTGGCTCCACCTGTTGGAACTAACTTACCAGCCGGAGCAGCCGCCTATGACGGCAGAGCAGCTGATAAGAATCAGCAAACATCCCCTCTAAATTGATTGGTGCCAAGCTGGTCTTCTGGTTTCGGGTCATAGCAGGAGTCGCCAGGACGTCCCAGTTAATGACTGACACAGTTAAAGATGAGGTTGGAGCATCCCTTGTGATTAGTTATCTCTTAACAGATGTTCCTGTTTGTGACTCAATGAGTGGTGCGCTCAACTCGCACTGGGCATTAATTATTCTCTTCAAAGTCCCTCAGATTCAACCTAGGTGGGGGCGTAGGCTACGTGCTTCCAGCCTGCGTCCAGTCATTACAAAGCTCTGGAGGGGGTGCGGTTATAGTCATTAGTTGGGGTATTCGTCCGGGGATAATTGACTGTCGAATGGCTAGATGGCAGCTTGGTAGTCGTCCGCGCACACAGATTTTGACCACTCGGTGGGAAAATATGAGATCAAAAATCAATGACTTACGTCAAGTTAAACAAATTTAACAAAACCTTAGTTTATATGCACTTCCTACAAAAACTTGTGAACGGAGATTTGAAACTGCTGCGCGGGGGTTTAAAATGAGGTGCGCGGCCGCGCACCCGCGCAGCTTAGAGGGAACGTTGCATCGGACACCTACGGGCCAACGTTCCCTCTAATATTTTTACTGTGTGCGCGGAGCTGACGGTTGCTTGAGCAACCCAAATTTCCGCCTGGGCACCATATTTTCAGATACGCTAAATTTGTGTTTGAAAAATCTACAGGCCAAACTACACTAATTACACGCCTGTAATAGGCCTAATGTCCATTTTTAGATTAAAGATGATGTAGCCTATTGCGCAGAAATCACGTAGGCCCTATATGGTTTTAATACTTATCAGTTATCACAAACGAAAATATTAATGATAGCCTACGATAAATAATACCAAGCAAAATCTGAACTAAACCTACCTGAGACCTACCTGAGACTATAATGATGGAGGATACATGTAGTTCTTAATCTAGCAACAAAATAATGTTCAGCGCTAAAATATCGCTGCCTCCGATCTTTCAGCAACGATCATAGGCCTAATTGTTGATAAAATTAATCCTGTCGATATTGACTGCCAGGCCAAGTCTCGTTGTTTCTATTCTGCTGACGCTGGAAGCTCCGTCTTTACGATCTCGCTAAGCCATGCAATCAGTTTTAAAATTAGAAGAATAGCTTTTCTTTGAAAATGCTGTTTCATATACTCTCATTCGCTTTACGTTTCGGCATAGCTTACAAATTTCACTCACTAATTAAGAAATAACCCTGTATTAAACCGACCTCCAAAGTGAAATCCAACTCTGGTGATCTGTTTGCCATTTGACAGACAGGCCTGCAATATACGGCATCGTCCTAGGCCTAGGGTTTTCCACTCACCTATAGTGGATCACTGGAGGGGTCTTTGGCTCCACCTGTTGGAACTAACTTACCAGCCGGAGCAGCCGCCTATGACGGCAGAGCAGCTGATAAGAATCAGCAAACATCCCCTCTAAATTGATTGGTGCCAAGCTGGTCTTCTGGTTTCGGGTCATAGCAGGAGTCGCCAGGACGTCCCAGTTAATGACTGACACAGTTAAAGATGAGGTTGGAGCATCCCTTGTGATTAGTTATCTCTTAACAGATGTTCCTGTTTGTGACTCAATGAGTGGTGCGCTCAACTCGCACTGGGCATTAATTATTCTCTTCAAAGTCCCTCAGATTCAACCTAGGTGGGGGCGTAGGCTACGTGCTTCCAGCCTGCGTCCAGTCATTACAAAGCTCTGGAGGGGGTGCGGTTATAGTCATTAGTTGGGGTATTCGTCCGGGGATAATTGACTGTCGAATGGCTAGATGGCAGCTTGGTAGTCGTCCGCGCACACAGATTTTGACCACTCGGTGGGAAAATATGAGATCAAAAATCAATGACTTACGTCAAGTTAAACAAATTTAACAAAACCTTAGTTTATATGCACTTCCTACAAAAACTTGTGAACGGAGATTTGAAACTGCTGCGCGGGGGTTTAAAATGAGGTGCGCGGCCGCGCACCCGCGCAGCTTAGAGGGAACGTTGCTACGGGCGCTGAGCCCATGGTTGCTGATGATGATGATGATGATGATGATGATGATGATGATGATGATGATGATGATGATGATGATGATGATGATGATGAAGATGATATATAAAATAACATTGAAATTTTAGATAATTTTGTGCACTGTTTTTTTTTAAATTTTGATATAAATCACGTCATTATTCCACGACTGGAAAGTTTATATTTTCACCAGCATTCGATAGTATGTCAGGATTAAAAGGTATTTAATTTTAAAATCTATGAACATTTACTATTTATTTTCATATTTACAAAAGAGTTCCATTTTCCGGACACAGCGTTATATATACATAGTATATATATAATATAATATAATATAATATAATATAATATAATATAATATAATATAATATAATATAATATAATATAATATAATATAATATAATATAATATAATATAATATAATATAATTAATATAATATAATATAATATATATATATACATACATATAGACTGCCATTGTCGCTTGTCAAAAGGTGATTTAATTCGGTCAGCCGTGGCATTGCGGATATTTAACTTGACACGAGTTGAATCCAGTATATGACAAATGCATGCAAGTCAACATGTATGTCTTGATGGACCAAGTCAACTGCGGAAAAGTGACAGCAATGCAATAATAGAGAGTATGTTGGTAGTGCGCTGTGCCATGATCAGAGCGACAGCTCGATTGCACCAACGAATGTTGTCTGTCTATCTGTATGTCTGCTTGTCTGTCTTTTTTCTGTCTCTTTGCCTCTGTCTCTGTCTCTCTGTATCTCTCTCTTGCTCCCTCTCTTACTCCGTTTCTCTCTCTCTCTATCTCTCTCTGTCTCTGTCTCTGTCTGCCTGTCTGTCTCTCTGTCTCTCTATGTCTCTGTCTCTCTCTTTTCTCTCTCTCGCTGTCTCTCTCTATCTCTGTCTCTCTGTCTCTCTCTGTCTCTCTGTCTCTGTCTCTCTGACCTTCTCTCTGTCTCTCTCTCTGTCTCTCTCTGTTCTCTCTGTCTCTCTCTGTGTATCTGTCTCTCTCTGTGTCTGTTTCTCTCTGTGTTTCTCACTCTCTGTCTCTCTCTGTCTCTGTCTCTTTCTCTCTTTGTCTCTCTCTGTCTTTCTCTCTGTCTCTGTCTGTCTGTCTGTCTGTCTGTGTGTCTGTCTCTGTGTATTACTGTTGCAAGTTTTCCAGGGTCCTACTTCCACTCTTTCAATGTGCAATATATATATATAATTATATACATGGACAGCCTGCATGGACAGGTGCCCTCGTACATGTCGCTTGCATGTGATTATTAACTCTGTTAACCTTGCTGCCTGTCTTTGGCTTGCTTAATAAGCTGTCTCCATAACTCACTATACAATATCTGATTAATTGGACGGATGTCGTCCCATCCACCAATATATATATATATATATATATATATATATATATATATATATAATGTATATATATTATATTATATTATATTATATTATATTATATTATATTATATTATAATATATTATATATATATTATAATATATATAGCAGAAGTGATAGCGAGGGACTGGGGGGTCTATATACATCACGCGGGCTGGTTCTGCATTTCTACGCGTTTAGTTTCTTGCATGCACTTGAGTGTCGCTAATTATCTTCCGGATTTAAATATAGAAAATTAATTGTGTCAGCGCTACTTTTCTCGCTCCAATGCCCTCATTGAGTTACTCAACGTCGAAAAATTTAAAAACCTAACAATCAATTAAACCAGGTATAATTTGACAACGGGAGGGTTGATAGAGTTGTGAATTTATGATCATGTGACATAGTATACTGTGTGTGTGTGTGTGTGTGTGTGTGTGTGTGTGTGTGTGTGTGTGTGTGTGTGTGTGTGTGTGTGTGTGTGTGTGTGTGTGTGTGTGTGTGTGTGTGTGATATGACATGATGTGCAACAGTATACTGTTGTGAATTTATGATCATGTGACATAGTATACTATATGTGTGTGTGTGTTATATGACATGATGATGTGCAACAGGTGTGCAACATGTTCATCGTGAGTCTGGCCGTGGCTGATCTCGTCGTTGGTCTGATCGTGATGCCGATCAGCGCCGTCTACGTCTTCACGAAGGACTGGTTGTTCGGAGTGGCGCTCTGCCAGCTCTGGATCGGCGTCGACTACACGGCGAGCACGGCGTCCATCCTCAACCTTCTCATCCTCAGTCTCGACAGGTACTGGTCCGTCACCAATCCTCTCAAGTACCTACGCAAGAGGACACGAGCAAGAGGACTCGTCATGATCTCCGTCGTAAGTATAATTATTATTGTATAAATGCACCTATAATTATTAATCTCTCTTCTTTACGTCTGCTGCCTCCCGGCAGGTCCAGATGCCCAACGACACCACTCTTCTCGGTGTTGTGCTTTTTCTTTGAGTTTTCCATATCCATCCTCCATCATCCAGTCCAAGAACTTTTCCCTAGGTCTTCCTATAATTAATGTACAAGTATAATTAACTGTACATGCACCTATAATTAATACATCGACTGCATAAATCACTTTGGTATTCTCACTTGGGTGTATACAATGCACGCTGCACTTGCCCCCATCTATAGACTGTCTTGTCTGTCCGGATAACCGTCTTTCTGCATGTTTGTATCTGTCTACCTATGCTTGTGTATGTATGTCCGTGTGCCTGTGTGCCTCACGTTGTCTGTATGCCTAAATATGCCTAAATGTGTGTCTGCAGTCATGAGTCTGTCTGACTGTCTGTCTATGTTCGTATTTGTCTGTATGCCTGCCTGTCTGTCTGTGTCTGTCTGTGTCTGTCAGCTATGCTACTCTCCTTCGAGGTCTCTGAGGACTCTCCTCCGTCCATCCATCCATCCATCCATCTCCTCCGTCCATCATCCATCATTATCATCCCATCATTAAATTGATCATCAAACCTCAAGATCCAACTTCTTCTCGTCACTGAAAAACTTCGATCGCTAAATTAGACGAACGACGGACAGACCGATACACACACAGACATACAGACCGACATGCAGACAGACACATAGACATAGAAGCGGACATATATATATATATGTACCTTGACTATACTCAATCCACTTCTTCTGCCAGGTCGGTGTCGGAATAAGAAGTGGGTGAGAACGAGTCTTTACAAGTCGTTATCTTCAGATCTTGATCAAAGCTCGTGCATGGAGAGATCAGGATCGAGATCGAGAGAGGCAATTCGTTTGACACAATATAAGTTCTGATGTGTTTTTCTGTTCTTCTTTTTGTCCCTCCCCACCTCTACCAGGCATTATATCCAGCACCCTAAGTTCCTAACCACCGTTTCAGATGCGATAGTAATCTCCTATTTGTCCCCGTGCAGCGTGCATGACAGCCATGATACTCCTCAGTTAGTGAAGTCGCCTCATATTCCGTAACGAAACAATATATTATAGCTTCACTTAAAAAGCAAATGAATGCCTATTGAATGGATAACCAGACATTGTGTTTCCTATCTGTCTGACACATTGATTGGTCTGAACGTCCAATTTGTTTCACGGTGTGGACCAGTTGGGTCTTCTCTCTCTCTTTGAGACGGTGTAGAACTGTAGATCTTGAGAACGTCCTTTCCATAGATTGATGCAAAACCGTCAACCTCGTTTGCCCACTTTTTACTTGTGGTAAGGAGATTTATTTGCTTCAATACAAGGTGTCAATGGTTTTTAATTTTAAGATGCAGTATAAGTTGTCACAAGAGTCAAATTATTTTCATTTTCTGTTTATTTTCCGTTTTTATTTCTAAAACGAACATTTCTCGGTTTTTACTGTTTTTAACATAATGGCTGGTAGTCAACTATCCGGGCAACTTAAGTTGCTTGAGCTACACGCAGGGGCTTCTATCCCCCCTTAGCAACAGGGCGCAATCCATTTTCTTCCCCCCCTTTTCTGGACCGGCCTTTCTCTATGTATGCAATATAATCTAATCTAGCGCATGCCCTCCTCTAGTGTGGGAATGAAGGTTTGTTTGGAGAGGGACAAACGAGCATCCAGCAGACGATCGCCGAAGCATGTGTAGCGCCAAGAAGGGACCTGGTATGGGGAGGGAATGTGCACCTCCCCATAAGAAATTTTTGCGATTTCCGCATTGCAATTTCAGCATTTTAAGCCGTCCTCTTAGCAAAATTACTCTACTGTTTCAGTGGAGGAGTTGCTGCCAAAATTGGACAGCCATATGTTTTGCGCCTCTGATCAGTGTGCACTCGAGAGGAGTTACATAAATGTTTAGAGCACAATGCAATACAATAAAATACAATGTAGGTCCTACATGTATACATTGTAAGCCCACGTAATAATAATGTTGCTTTACTATGTGTTCAAGGACCAAAATTGACTGTCTGAAATTTGAAAGATAACATTGGAGAGAAGCCATTTAGTTGTGCAAAATAGTAGGCTATTTGTATTAACATTATTTTTTTTCAATTTTAATATGATTGTATTATTTATTAAAATAGTAAAAACATAATTATAATCATGTAATAGGAAATTTTTATAGTATATTATAACTGTTATAGCAGTTCATGTAATTCAAAAATGCAGATAACTAAAAACTCAAAGTGTATAAAGTGTATACATTTTGCTAAAAACTATTAGGCCTACCATTTTGTCCAAATTTAGGCTATATGGAGGGGAAGTATTTCTTGGGGGCATCCTTTTTTACTATCTTCCTTTAGTGATGCCTAGATTGAACGCTGCCCTCCATGTCCGACCTTCCCCCCAACCGACGTGAATTTTGGCTGTCTTCTGATTCCCCCCCTATTTTTCACTGGGCGCAGGCTGCGCCCGCCATGTATAGGGATAGAAGCCCCTGTCTACACGAGTCGGACGTACTGCTTATCTGCTTCAAGTTACAGTTGCTATAGCTGTAACAGTAGCTACTGCAAGTATTCTAGTTAAATATCCATCTGTTCGTGAGTTTTTTTAAATGTCTGCCACTTCAGATAAACGCCGTTAACAGCAATACATATATCGCCAATTATAATTGCAATATGCCTAAGAGCAGGATTGGAGAGATTTGAAAAACCTCTTTGGGTACAGACTGCAAACTTTTTAAAGGTCATGACGATTCAGGAAAGCGCACTTCATATGACCTCTGTCATTCTGAATGTCAATAATGTTCATTTCCTGTTCCTTTAACATCACTTTCGGATCAGTTCAAAATGGCAGCTGTTACTGTCGAGAAAAGGTCAATACTGGTTCGCACATTTTCTTAGGCTACCAGCTGATCATTTTTTTAGACCTGACATTCAAATCAGCCAGATTTTTAATGATGTCAGCGAAAAGTTTCAAGTCCTTTATTCGTAAATCGTCATTCAAGAAGCCGGTGTTTTTCCTTTGCAGCAGATTAAGATCTATATATATTTCACACTTCAATTGTCAGAACCTGTGGCTGCCCCTCAACCAACGATCCTGGCGAAAGCAGGTTCAACAATTAATTGCACTTGTTGACCTCACCGTTGCTATGTGAGACAGGAAGAAGGCTTAAAGCATTGCACTACCAAGCTAGCATCAAAGCTTCCTGACTTATATAGAAGCGTAGAAATGTTCAAGACCGTACCACAAGCGATTTAATACGCAATTCGCACTTTTGCAATGTATAAAAACGTAACATTGTGAAAGGCTCACAGAACCGGATGAACCCATTCGAATGGTCGAATTATGACCCGCGGTTGTATACGGTTAACAAACCTGCAGCTTAAGCTTAAAGCAGCCGCGTTGTGTTGACTCTGGTTTGTTGGCAGTAGAGTACCATGCCATCAAAGGCCGCTCGTTTTAATCGATGTAATAAGAGTCATGCACTTGTTAATATAGGCCTACCTACTCACCTGCTGCATCTTTATTTATTTGCATGTACATGTATACCCTATATTCTTATTACTCAAGAACTCGGTTACTCACGCATGCGTGCACGTGCTAAATTACTTATGTGTATATAGCCTACTTATTTATTAACCGACTTAAGAACTCAGGCTACTCACGTACGTATTACATTAGCCTATACTTATATGCATACTTTTTTATCTATACTTAAGGACTACGCTACTCAAGTACGTGCTAAATTATTTACATGCATACTTATTTATTTGCGCGCCTTCTTGACTATTACTTACAACCAATACGTAGGCCTATAATACCAGTATACCTACTTCCTTGCGTACGCACTTATTTACTTACGTTACGTGCTCAATTACTGAAGTGCTTCTTATATAGTTTTCTCGGCCAAATCAGTGTTACTATTCTTCCAGAGGCTGATTTTAAGATTGCGTGTGCATCCTTGGCCCCCTTGGGAATTCTCCCTTGTCATCCGGAATGAGGTCAGTATCCGCCTCGTCATCGTCGTCGTCGTCGTCGTCAGTGGCGCTAATAGCGGAAGGACTATGACGTCGTAAAGTGCATCCTCTCAGATTAAAAGCGTACAGATCTCGAGATAATATAAGTTACCACGGTTGAAACGAAAGAAGGGGAGAAGCGGCAACGATGACTGCAATAATGATAAAAGGATGGAGAGAGTATGGGATGGATGAACGTACGGATGGATGGATGGATGGACGGATGGATGGATGGATGGACGGATGGATGGATGGATGGAGGGATAGATGGATGGACGGATGGATGAATGGAGGTTTGGAGGGATGGATGCATAGGCGTAACGTTCTATTGTGACGGTGGTGTCCAGTCACCACCACTTTTAAAAGTGGTGGTGACAGTCACCACCACTTTTTGGTCCGACAAGGAAATATTTTTTTTACAAACATGAAAGCATTTGGCTGTCCAACATAATAAAGGCTATTCATGCATAGCATCGCAATGGCGCCAATGCTGATAGCCTAGATGCATCCACTGTCCACACTCCACAGCGTATTCATTGTCCACAGTCGTGGCTTAAATCATAAGGAGGGAAGGGAAGGAATTCCTACCATTTTAAATTTGGGGAGGAAACGTGAAGCAATTCTCTCCCACAAATCGTTATGGCTCCGAGGCAGTGCATGGCATGCCACTACTCAATAGCCTCACAAAACTTCTGGAATCATTGTTATTATCAAAATAGCATTGAAGGGAACTCCGTACCTTTACCCCCCCCCCCAAAAAAAAAATGTTGGCTTAGACTTTAGAGAAGGGTCAACAAGAATAGAACAGGAAGAATCTAGGTAAAAATTTGTGAAAGAGCTGTTTAAAAAAAATTGATTTACTTATCCGCGAGTTGAAAGATCGTGGAGCTGACCAGCGAGAGAGAGACGAAAGGGTAAAGAGTGAGAATGGAGAAGGGAGTCACCAGAGTTCATACTAAATTTGTATCTTGGGAGGGGGTACAGTGCAGGGGTTCTCAAACTGTGCACATGGGGTACGCCAGGCGCCGGTTTGGAGTAGGGCCTAGGCGAAAAATTCCAGAAATATAATTTTAGTGTTTATGGAGCTTGTGTCCATCTTTCTTTGACTAGTAAATTTTTTTAACGTTGCAACATTATAACAGCATCATCATTATTTTATTTCTTTCACAACATAAAATTAGACTTACATACTACATAGACCTTGTGCTTGCAAATTATTTTTGTTTAGGTACCGGTCGGTATATTATCATAATTTTTGAAACAAATGGTGTTTAAATATGAGCCAGAAATTCTCAGGGTATACGGTACGCCTATAGCCTAGAGCTCAAAATAGGGGTGAGCTGAATAATATTGGCCTAACGATTAATTTCTGGTCGACCTTCACAAATTTTGATTACTTTCAGCACGTCATATCTGTGTGAACTGGTTTCAAAACTCTTCTTCCTGTCAAAGACAAATATGGCCTTAAAATTTGCGTTTGTATTTGACAAAATAATATTAAACCATATATTTTAGATCTGCGCTAGTAAAAACAAGCCCAAAACACTATTATAGGTTAGCTCTTTCTTACAGGGGTTAGCCTATAGATCAAGTTTGCCTTTTTGTTAACATGATTGCAAGAATAAAGCTATACATACATTTTAAATGTTGCACCTTCATACGACTCTAATACACGGGGTGGGGACAATAAAAATGAAGTTTGAGAACCGCTGGGGTACAGGAAGCCGAGAAAAGAATTGAACTGAGAAGTTGTGTGCTAAGGAATAGTCACCACCACTTTTACGGGGAAAGTTACGCCCATGGATGGATGGATGGGTGAACATACGGATGGATGGTGGGATGGATGGATGGAGGGATGAATGAAAGGAAGGAAGGATAGATGGATGGACGGGTGAATGAATGAATTGATTGATGGGTGGGTGGGTGGATGGATGGAAGGATGGATGGAAGGATGGATGGATGGATGGATAGAGGGATGGAGGAAAGATGGAAATAATATGTTTTCTCGCTGCAACACCTGGTGCCTCCATAGTTCATTAAAATGATCTTCGTTGTCCCAAGATCTTGATCATGATCTTGATCCTGACCCTGATCTTGATCATGATCTTGATCTTGATCATGATCTTGATCCTGATCTTGATCTTGATCCTGTTCCTGATCTTGATCATGATCTTGATCCTGATCCAAGCGGATCCGTTGCTTCGGATCATCGACTGACTTCCTGGGCGGCGGCGGCGGCGGCCGAGGAAGGGAGGTCAGATGCTGGAACGAGACAAATGGGAACACACTCCGTCTGATTTAAGCGTCATGTCTGCGAATACCAGACACCAGCGTTTATTGCATAGAAACGCTGCTATATACATCGGTAATAAATCACTTTTCTTGTGGTCGACATCCGACGAAGCCAACCTGTCATTTAACGTTTTTCAGGTAAATGACAACAGGAAATAATTATATAGGATTATAAGTCTCGGGGGATTCGCTTTTTACCGTCCGCGGGATCATTTTACCGTCTGACCGTCTGATTCTGCAATGACGTAGCGTTGAGGAAGGAGCAAGAAGTATTCAACGAATGATATTTTAGAAATGGGAGGAATAGAGACACTAGGCAACAGCTGGCTAAGTTCGACCTGAACGTTCTCTCTTCTCAATTCCCATCTATGACTTTTTCTTCGACGGTGCATGACCTTGGGGTGCTCCTGGACTCTGAACTCACCCTTGCATCTCATATAGATCAGGTGTGCCGCAGCTGCTACTACCAACTGTGGCAGCTCAGGGTCATTGCTCGCTCTCTGACTTCTAAAGCTGCAGCTGCTCTTGTCCAAGCGTTTGTGCTGAGCCGCCTCAACTACTGTGCCTCCATCTTTGCTGGTCTTCCGCGGGTTCGGATTGAGAGGTTGGAGAGGGTCCACCGGGCTGCCGCACGACTTATTGGAGGTTTACTAAGTCCGACCGTGTATCCCAAGATATGCGTGAGGTTTTGCACCGGCTTCCTTTCCCGCAGCGCATCTAATTTGGGATTGCATCTTTGGTGTGGCGATGCTTATCATGATGGTCACCCTCTTATCTGTGTGAGCTTTGCCTCCCTTTTCAACTTGCATAGGCCGCCGCGCACTGCGTTCTGCTGTCCATGGTGACTTAATGGTTCTTTTCACTCGCTCTGCAACAATGCAGAGGCGTTCATTCTCTGTGGTTAGTCCAACAACCTGGAATCGGCTTCCCTTGACTATGCGACACCTCCCAAGCTGTTCTCAATTTCACAGACTTTTTATCGCTTGATCTCTGCCGTGAGCGCCTCTGAGTAGGTACCTTGAAAGGGCGCTATATAAATTATGATTGATTGGTTCACACAAACAGACTGACATACATATGAATCAATAAGAGCGCATAGACTCATATTCACACAGAAATACAGATGCCATTAATCGCACAGAAAATAGGCATATATACGGACATGTAGAGATACTGGCAAAGGACGGAAAGACAGACAGAGACAGACAGAGACAGACAGAGACAGACAGAGACAGACAGAGACAGACAGAGACAGACAGAGACAGTCACTAATGCATATGATATACGGTTTGTGGCGATTGGTTATCGTCGAATGCGTTCGCTGAGATTTGTGAGGTCGGCTGAGAGGGACGGGGGAATAATGGGGAGTGGGATGGTACATGTACGTGAAGTGCTACATTCGATGTCTTCGGAGGATGAGTCTCGTTCGGAGGGATGCTGTTGCTGTTGCTGTTGCTGCTGCTGTTGCTGCTGCTGCTGCTGTTGCTGCTGCTGTTGCTGCTGCTGTTGCTGCAGGCGATGCGGGTCTCATGTGTTGGCCTCGTAACACCTTTTGCGACGACATCTACATGGAAAGATGATGCATCGTTCGTCTTCTCTTACGTTGAATGCTCTTCATTCATCCACCATTCCATTCATCCATTCATCCATCCGTTCATCCATCCATCCATCCATCCTTCCATCCATTCATCCATCCCTCTATTCATTCATCTTGTCATCTACCCTTCCAATAATCCATCCATCTCTCCATTCATCCATCCATCTTGTCATCCATCTTTCCAATAATCCATCCATTTCTCTATGCATCCATCCATCTCTCCATTCATCCATCCATCCACCATTCATCTTGTCATCCATCCTTTCAATAATCCATCCATCTCTCCATTCATCCATCCATCTATCCATCCATCTTGTCATCCATCCTTCCAATAATCCATCCATCTCTCCATTCATCCATCCATCTATCCATCCATCTTGTCATCCATCCTTCCAATAATCCATCCATCTCTCCATTGATCCATCCATCTATCCATCCATCTTGTCATCCATCCTTTCAATAATCCATCCATCTCTCCATTCATCCATCCATCTATCCATCTTGTCATCCATCCTTCCAATAATCCATCCATCTCTCCATTCATCCATCCATCTATCCATCCATCTTGTCATCCATCCTTTCAATAATCCATCCATCTCTCCATTCATCCATCCATCTATCCATCCATCTTGTCATCCATCCTTTCATTAATCCATCCCTCTCTCCATTCATCCATCCATCTATCCATCCATCTTGTCATCCATCCTTCCAATAATCCATCCATCTCTTCATTCATCCATCCATCTATCCATCCATCTTGTCATCCATCCTTTCAATAATCCATCCATCTCTCCATTCATCCATCCATCTATCCATCTTGTCATCCATCCTTCCAATAATCCATCCATCTCTCCATTCATCCATCCATCTATCCATCCATCTTGTCATCCATCCTTTCATTAATCCATCCCTCTCTCCATCCATCCGTCCATCCATTCACTCATGTGCATCCGTCTATAATATCGTTCAGTTCAAGACTAAAATTGGGGCTATATAAATGGCCATAATACAATGCACGTATGCAAATATGCATGATACAATGCACGTATGCAAATATGCATGATACAATGCATGTTGAAAATATGCATGATACAATGCATGTATGCAAATATGCATGATACAATGCATGTATGCAAATATGCATGATATAATGCATGTAGGCAAATATGCATGATATAATGCATGTAGGCCTATACAAATATGCATGATACAATGCATGTATGCAAATATGCACGATATAATGCATGTAGGCCTATACAAATATGCATGATACAATGCATGTATGCAAATATGCATGATACAATGCATGTATGCAAATATGCATGAGCCTCTGAATATGAATCAATTGTTGTTCATATCATAGACAAGGACCGATCGTGTTGCGGCGGCAGCTGGACTCCAAAACCGACGTGTCTATTTTACAGCTAGACTTCATTACAATGGACTATTATTACATTGTGATGTTATGCTACATAATATTTAGCTCTATTATTGTTCTTCGGTATTAAAGTTATATGTTGTTGTATCATGTGGCGCTGTATACGTCAAATCTCGTAACTACACTCCATATCCATGACTGCAGTCAGAGCAGACAATTGTGTCGTGACCATGCGTGTGTCATTAAGTCACGAAGTGTCTCAACACACACGCCATGGATCATGGTACAGTGAGACAGAAGAGGCAACGATGTCTGCAGTCAACTCTCATGATAATTATAATTAACAGTTACTGTGAGACGAAGACTTATATACGATAGTTGCGTAGTCTCCTTTGCACCTCGCGTTCTTCCTCTGGTGCCTTGTTACAACTCATCAACACCAACAATTTTAATTATTTTCTGGCCCTTTGTCTGGACGGTATTTGCGCATTGCTGTTAGACAGTTTCGTCTTCTTCCGTGTCTTTCGAGTGTCAGTTTCAGACGTATACCCTACATTTCTTTTTAACGTTCCACCATCGGGGTATTATACGTAGGGGTGCTATTTCGGGTGTAACTACCCGAAATAAATGCATCGTTGTTATTGAAAGCTGAGATGCATTTAAAAAATACGGCTATGTCAAATAAAACCGTCTCGAATACTAAAAATATCCACGAAATTGTTTCCTCGCTTCGCCTCTCTTCTCAACCAAATGAAATAGATCTACAATTATTTGCAGAGGATTCCAAATGCACGATGCAAATGTTTTCGTAAGAAAAGGAATAAGTCGGCCGACTTTGAACTCGAAGTTGTTTGGAGGTGTCGACTACTTCATATAAATACATCTAAGGAGCCAATTGATCGGTCTTGAATTATAATTATCGCGGAATGTTATCTCAGCGTCGACTCAAGGTAGGACACAGAAACGTTGAGTTTGCGTGGTCAAATTAAGTTTTATAAAAACAATGCAAGAACTATTTCTTGGTTTCACATGAAATTCTCAACAGGACCGCTCTATCAGTCACGTTTGTGACTCAAATCCTCGAGAGAAAGAGCAAAACTCGCACTAAATATCTAACTCTAATTAACCTATTGGGACGTGATGCCTAATTCTAAGCAACAACTGAAGACGACTGAAGTTGCAGTAGTCAGATGCGCAGTACAGTCTGAGACTCTGAGTCCTGACTATATTTATCGCAATCTGGACTTCTCAGACGAACTATGACCACATTTAAAGTAAAAATGACAAAACATCTTTTTGCTCTCAATGTATAGACCCTATAGGAGCTAACAAAGAGAGAGAGAACCTTTAAGGGATTTCTGTCTTGCTTTATTCGATGTTAGCCTACCCAAGTAGGCCTACACGTAAAAAGAAACAAGAAGAGGTTATGCAAATAATTATGTTAATAAGAGCATAATTATGTGTCTTAACTAGTTAACCAAATCCTCAGGAAAATAATGTCTAAAGGTTTTGTCGTATGTGCCCATAGATCTAATTATCATCCATTTGACAAAACAGTAAAAAAAACGAATGTAGGCTAATATGATTCATGAATAGCATCTAAATAAGAGTCGGAAGTGTAAACGATAAGCCTATATATTTGTGTAAATGACAGGCTAATCATAAATGCATGCGCACACGACCACAATCAATGCATTTAGATATATTTATATGGCTCCTTTAGAAACCTCTCAGAGGAATAAGCAAAATTAAGCATGGCATTTGTTAGTTGAGACAGGAGTCCCGGCCTTTCTAATGCGGGAAGTCTCCGCTAGACGGCGCATGAACGATTTATTAGAGAGAGTCTCTTATGATACTTTAGAGAAATTGCGTCAATTTTCCCCCGCAATCGTAAATCTTCGCTCCAAGTATGTAATTTTTGTAGTCGACTAGAACATCTGCGCCAACGACAAATATATCGGCCTATATATGCTGCCTCATACTGTCATACATTTTATACTGCAGGACAGTGTATACATGATATATTTTCTATAAATACATGTATATATCATACATGTATACTGTATGATACCGTATATAGTCTATATGGTTCTTACTTTTTTTATACATTTATTCTGAGATTATATATATACATGTATATACTGCGCCTCTTCAAGAGACCTCATTGTTAGGTGTACTTTCAGCGCTAGTCGATACAGTCCTGAGGGTCGTTATCCGAACGAAAGTATTGCCTCAATTAGCAAATTATCACAATTTACACATTTATATATATATATAAACTATATAAATTGTGATAATTTGCTATATATAGGGATACTGTGTGCACTGCATATTTAGGCTACTATATATACTATATTACTATATATGCATATGCATTTAGGCGCCCTTGTAACTGTGTTGCGGCGCCATAGAAATCGTCGTTGTTCTTATTATTAGATAGGCCTATTATCTGCACCACGCACGTAATCACACATAAGTATACAAGTATAAATGCAGATATAGTGTGCATGTCTATGCATAGAGCGGCGTCGTTGGACATACGATCCTCCTTGAGGGCAGAGAACGAAAGAAGAAGAAGTAGGCCTATATATATATATATATATATATATATATATATATGTATATTGTATAATTGTATAATTGTATAATTGTTTGTATTGCACTTGCTTTGTCTCTGGTTTCTTCCTGCATCCCCTAATCTTATGTTTTACCATTCATCTCATTTATGACTTATCCAAGTTATCCCTAATTCCTTCTGCGTTCTGTTATCTAATCTAGAGTAGCCCATGGCAGACACATGCGTCGTTACACTATGGAAATTAGGTTATAAATAGCTCTCGGAAATTTGGAGTTGACAATAATGATAAGGGTTATTGGTTACCAAGTGAGTAAGTACCAGTATATATAAAGTCTTAATTAACTAATATTATCAATCGCATTTTGATGGCATGCATCAAAGAGTGGGCAATACTAAAACAAATCAAGGTGAAGACGAATTATCACCCTGCCTCTGACGTTGAGGCGCGTGGGGTCCTCAATGTGCTCTGAAGGGGCAACTCCTGTATAGTTCGACGGGCTCGCTTGGTTGCCAGGCAACGCCGAGTTTTCTCGGTTGTATATAGCGCCGTCCATCTCGAGTGAGCTCCCGTCAACGCCACGTTTATTGCAGCCGACCAATCAAACTTTTGTTTCATGAACCGCTCAAGTCTTTTTTCTTTTGCCGTGGCTGGGAGCGCTCCTGAGTAGGTTTCTTGAAAGGCGCTATATAAATTAGGGCTGTTGATTTAATCGCGTTAACGCGTGCGATTAACGCGTTAAAAAATTTTGCGATTAAAATTTTTAACGCATTAATCGCATGCGTTAATTTGATCTTGCTAAAATTGAATCAGAGGCAGTAAAACTCGTTTTAAACGGAAGGCTCAAACTTGAAGTGATACATTCTTTGGCAAATATTCCAAAAAAGAATTTGAGTATTATTGTAGCAATTCGTCGCTCAATTATCGCCTGCATGCGAACCAAAACATGCATTTAACACGTATGAACCGTCGACATCGGCCGCATCGCATCGTCCACTAAGGTTGTTTTCTCACCCCGTCAGACTACGTTGGATGAACTCCAAGAGATGACCAATGGATTTCAGGTTTCAATTGATAAATGTTTACAGAAGGACAACTGAGACGAGGTTTGGCAAGAACCATTGAGATGCATTATATTATGTATAACATAACGCTAGAGAGAGTATGACGTATCTGCCCTGCAATAAAATTTGAAGCTGATCGAAGCTGTAAGACTGTGATTGGTCGGTATAAGAACTCGTCTGTGATTGGTCGACATGACTTTAGACAGATATGATATGATGTGATTGGTCGACATGACTTTAGACGATGATTCAATATGGAGACGTGATACTCCCTCTAGTGATATATTTATTATATAATACACCTCTATGGCAAGAACCGCTACCTCTTGTGAAAAATATTGTGACTAGATATTGAGGTTCAATAGTTAGACCTAGGCCTACTATTGTTAATTAATAAGAGTATATCTTGACCTTACCAATGTAAATAAACTGGTCTGCCAATAGGTTACAGTTGGCTGAATAAATAATTAATTTTGAGAGTCAGAAAACGGTTGTCTAGTTTTCACATGTAGGCCTATATTGCGATTAATTTGCAGTTAATTGCGATTAAAAAAATTAATCGCGATTAATTTCGATTAAAATTTTTAATCGAACAACAGCCCTACTATATATATAGCAAGTAAACAGAGCTATGTCAGGCAATGTGAAAAACGTCGATTAATATTGCGTTAATATTGCGTTAATTTGCGATTAAAAATTTTAATCGTGCGATTAACGCGATTAAAATTTTTAATCGAACGACAGCTCTAATATAAATCAATATGTTGAATGAATGAATGAATTAATGATAAAAATTAGTCATGTATAATTGGATATGGGTGTTGGTCTGGGTATTTATCTCTATTGGTCCCTCTCTTTGGAAAATACGCTGTAGGATACTACCCATCAACTCTATGTAATATTCTGGCTTGTAATCCCTCCTTCTCGTGTGCTTTTCTCAAAACCTATTTAATCTCTCGTAGCCTTGCACACTTGGTTCACCCTATGTTCACTGTTCAGCCCTTTGTTAATGTCTAGGCTAAATTCAACCCAGTCAAATACAATAAAGAGAGTGAAATACAGAAATAAATCTAAGTGTATAGACAAATGAATGATGATGCAGATAAGAAATGAGTTGTTGTTGTGTGGCTGTAGGTGTGGGTGTTGTCTTCGCTGTGGATCATTCCAATCGTCGGCTGGCATCACTTCATCAACGAAGGTGTTCGAACGATTCCTTCGACCGTCTGCGACACAGAGTACGCCCGGAGCAGCACCCTGAAGATAACGACGAGCATCCTCAACTTCTACCTTCCGCTGGCCATCATGTACGTCCTCTACATCAGGATCTTCGTCGAGATCAGACGAAGGTCTCTCATCGAGGTCGGCGGAGAGGTCATCCACCCGCAGACGATGACGACGACGACGACGGAAAGCTTCAGCTCCGAGTCACTCCACGACGTTGCCCTTGAGGCGGAGTCCTCTTCCGTCCTCGAGCAGCTGAGATCTGGACGGTTCCTTCGAAGGCCGTCGAGGCTGAGTCTCTGTCTGCGTCAGCGGCAGCGCTCGGAGAGGTCAGGCACCCGGAAGTCGGGTCACTTCAGTTGTCGTCGACAGATGTCGGAACCGATGCGTTCGAGGAGTAAGAAGGGGGAGACGGGGGTCGTCTGCTGCTCCACTGGTTTGGCGGGAAAGGCTGGAGGAGGTGGCTGCGGTGGTGAAATCATTGCGATGGAACGTCTGAGGAATCGAATCTACGACCGAATTGCATCGCGGAAGGACGGAGCAGCAGCGTCGGCGGAGAGAACGGGAAACAGTCGGGTGCTAGAGGAGAGAGGGGTTGATGAAAGATGTGAGGAGGTTCTGCTGCTGAAGGGAATGAGCCTCGAGGAGGATGAAGAGGATGGAGAGGAGGAGGTAGGGGATGACTCGGACAACAAAGGTCAACGGGACAGTCGCTCATCAAACGACTCGCCACCCGGCAGACGGAGGAAGCTGAGAGAAGAAGGAGGAGGAGAAGGAGAAGGAGGAGGAGGAGGAGGAGGGGCTGCAGACGATGGAGAAACAACCGGAACGAGGGGGGTGAGGAGGAGTCCGCTTTCGAAGGAGACGTGGGATGTTCCGGGGGAGTACGTTGAAGGAATGGATTCAGACTCTGTGTTCAGCGGACAGTTGAGCGGATCGAGGGTTGAATTGACGAGTAACCAGAAGGGCGAGAATGGTAGAGTCAGTGTGAGCAGGAGGGAACCCCGACGCGCAACAGCGTTGCTTGACTGTTTGTTGGGTCATACAGTCGTGCATGGACGAGAGACGACGACAGCAGTTGACAAAGTCCGATGTCTCTGTGGCGGTCATGACGGCCATCAGACACCTTTGTGCGAATTACCAGCCATTAGAAACATTAAATGTGGCGACGATTTCAACCGAACTTGTCCCTCGTCACCCTCCAGCTCAGTCTCGTCTCGTCATTCAGATTATTCGGGGTTCAACAGTCGGGTAAACTTACGAAACGTCCACGGCGAAGGGTCGGCCGAAGAGGGGGCCGCGCCGCCCCATCGGGCTGCCCTGCTCCCGAAGGAGGCGCACCCGGTCAAAGGGAGAATCATTAACCGATCGGTCGTCAATGACTCGTCCTCTCTCTATCGGAACTGTTCGCATCGAAGGCAGAATCCGGACAGAAGCGAGAGGGACGCCGGATCGACCCAAGCGACTCGCATGGGTGTAAATGGCATTGCACCCCTGCGTGCAAGTCAAGGTCAGAACAACCAGACGGAACATACGAGGCGCTATCTGTACCTAGCACTGGCCCAACGATCGTCTCACCACCACCCAGACCATCCTCATCCTGCTCCAACAACAATAGACAACGGACAAAAGAAGCAGAAGTTGGATCGATCGATGGGCGCCACGTGCCACAGCAGCAGCAGCACCCGGTCGTCGGCGGCGGGGTCGTCCTCCCTTCAGAAGGAGATCAAGGCGGCCAGACAGGTGGGCGTCATCATGGGCGCCTTCACCATCTGCTTCCTGCCCTACTTCGTCTGCTTCACCGTAGTCTCCGTCTGCGAGTGGTGCAACAACGCACCTCATCTCATGACGGCCGTTACATGGTTCGGTTATCTCAACTCAACGCTTAACCCATTTCTCTATCCGCTCTGCAACGTCAACTTCCGCCGGAAGTTCCGTCAGATGCTTAGTCCGGGGGCCGCGGCTGCTGCTGCTGCCAACAACCGGGAGACTCTTCCCATCTCGCGGCAGATGAGCGTGCGTGGTGGTGCGTCGAGGTTACAGCCCGCCGCAGGGTCTAGATCGAGACCGGACAGCATCCTAGACCTCGACAGGAACTAGAGAACGGACTGACGACGGCAAACAAGTTGTGGAATATGTGTGAAAGAGAGAGGGACGGACGGACCGACGGACGGATGGAGGGAGGGAAGAAGAGAGAGAGAAAGAAAAAAAGAAAGAGCAAACATGACCGCAGTGCAACAATCGTTTCAAGCTGAATGAAACTTGGTCTCAGAGGTTTATGCTATGTATTCGTTGTATATTTATAACTCCAAAGATGCACTCCTCCTTAAGGTATACATTATAGTTTTATAGCCTTATGCCTCTGTAATATATATATATATATATATATATATATATATTGCTTGCGTTAAGGCATTCCGGACGCAAATCAACAATTTGATAACAAACAAAGGAGGACGTCAAAGGGGACGTCCTTAAATTCATTCTCAAGATATAATATCTAGACGTATACGGATGTTTATAGACTTGCTCTCGAGCAACAGAAACCTGAAAAGCTAAGAGTCTATATCTACTAAAAACGTTCGCGGTGTTTGTATACAATGCCTAGCAATGATACACCTTCAAAATGAAACAGGTAAAATAATCTAATTTTTTGCAACTGAAGAAAGAACAACTCATTTATTTAGCACATTTCTCTTACATTAGTTCACTCTCTATACTACTTCAGTTTACAGATCATTAGGCTACTATTAAATACACAATTGCCCTTCTGTAGGCCTATAGTTTTTCCCCTCAAAAACCAATAGAATTCGTGATAAATACCACCACCTCATTAGTTTTCGCAACAACTGCTTCATAATTTACAAGTGACATCTAGACAATGAGGCTACGGTATAGAAGTTTCATTTTTAATAGGATGAACCACACAAAGTCGCCGAAGTTAAATGAAGAAGCAGAACAATCTCTGAGTAAATCATAGACATTTAAAATAAGATTCAAGATCTTGCAAAATCGTTTGAACGATATTTTGTCACACTGCCATCGCTCTAAGTGTCTTCTTGTGTCTTCTTGTGTCAGTTTTGTGTCGCAACTTTGTCCATCGTTGATGGAAGATTGGCTCCTAAACTCCCAATAAACTGCAAATCAAATATCCCACTTCATTTTCGTGTGGTCCATTCTATCAGAAGCATAACTGAAGTTATAATGACAACGTAGAACAATCTCTGAGTGATACATCTGCTTTTGACTAGTGTTTCAATATCATATTGTAAATATATGATGTCCTAACGTATGATGCTGCAAAACAGAAAAGAAACCGTCGACAACGAAAAGCAGCTGCTGCAAAATAATGTAAAATACTTTAGTACAACAGCTTTCAGGAAGAATTCCATCTTAGACTTCCATGATTTCGTCTAGCACCCCAGAGACTCTGCGAAGAAGTCTATCTTTGTACGTCAACATGATGTCATCCACAATCTTTTCCTTCTCGTATCTATCGCACTTAATTTTCGGCCATTGACATAAGTTTCGATAATGATGAGTAAGTGCAACTGATGTATTAACATCAACATCACGAAAACCAGAATTCGGAAAATGAACATGACAGTAGTGACTTCCGACAGATTTACATCGGCGTGGGTCAACAAATGACTTTGGCTGAACGAATGAATTTGGATCAACAAATGACTTTGGCGTTTCTCGATAATCTGAAGGTTGCGCACGATATCGCAGACGTAGGGTTTGTAAAAATTTCGGTTGAGACTCGTCTTCTGGAAAGTTCTTGAAGAAATAAGTATTCCTGAATACATACTGGTAATAGGGTTCTGTTCGATTTTCCGAACGGTTAATGTACCGAAGCATATCCAGAAAATTATTGTGAATTCTTGGAACTATGATTTCATCAAAGTCGACTACAACAATGAAACGATGAGAGTACATATTCCGCATCATGCAGTCATTCAGAGAAGCAGGACTGCCCAGTTCCACTCCATTCTTAATGCGATCCCCAAAGACAGGTGGAATTTGATGAATCTCAAGAATACCCTTCTGGCGATAGTAGTCAAATACTCGATCCGATCGACTGTCAATCGAACCATTGTAGATGCTGACATGTGTTACTCCAAAAATTGCATAAGCTTCCATCCATTCCACTATCATTTGTGGTAGAAAATATCCAAAACTTGCTGTCACACATATTCCAAAATTGTGGATCCATTTATCGGATTTAGGATTATATACTATCTCCAGATATATTGTAGAACTTGAACAAAGTTGGGTTGCAATTGAAACGTGCGTTGGGATGAAAATTGAGCTGTTGAGTTGACAAGAGAAGAGATTCTGACTGTAATAACTGCCGTCTTTTATTTTCCGATCCTTTATACCGGCTATAGTGATTTCAGCCTGGGTGACAAAAGGTGTTTCTTGCTGAGAATACCATACATAACACCAGAGAGGATTGCTGGATACTCGACGAACTCCAAGTACTCGTATCCATGGAAGAACTCCAACTATTGGTCTGTCATCGTAGAAAGCGGAATAGACAACAACGTCTTCCTGACCGTCTTGTTGCACTTGCCAATACGTCTGTCGATAACGAATATCTGACATCGAAGGTCTAGTGAGGTGACTGCATTTGACAGATCCAACAATGGCGTCATCGGTATGCAAGACAGTCACAGGAGGGCGATTCCGGTGGTTTTCAACTACACGGCCAACCGCTATGTCTCCTGCTGATCTAGTAGGCCTATTTGTTTCGTCTCTGGTTTCCGCAGAAATGTGGTTTCGTTTATGTGATATCACATAATATGCGATCATCGTGATTGTGACGAATAAGCATAAAGATATCCGCAAATATTTCGACATAAATCTAAAATGATCAAAATGTAGCAAAAACAACACTATTGCGACCAAAAAAGTTTACTTTTTGAATGCCGTCGCTATAAATAAATTAGTAGCAGTCATGAGGTTCCATATACATATTCTACTAGCCGAATTACCCGGCGTTGCCCGAGAAATATAAGTTTTTGTCCCCAGCCACGCCTAACCCCGTTCCCACTCCGCCATTCTCACCCCGCCTTCCATCGGCCCCGAAATTTCGGTATTTTGCCCGCATGCTGCCCCCCGCGTTAGGGAGAAGTCACCAACGTCTCCGCTAGGTGTACAGGTCTGGTCAATAATTGCGAAACTGTGGACCTGGTATAGACATAAATACACATCCACAACTGCGCCCTCTCCTTTCCTGTGGTTTCTGCACTAAGGTTAAGTGAACCACTGAGTAACTCAGGTAATTATTCAGAGAGCGGCGAGAATACCGACAAGATATGACGTCACGACTCTGCTAAGCATGCAATGGAGGCGTGCTATTTATTTAACCTTGCAACGTGAATGGCTTTTGAATCTGTAGGCGCTTATCGCATGGAAGTTAAAATGTTCACATCTCAGGTTAAAAAGTTAATTGACAGCTGAAAATAGTCGCGTTGAACTACAAATTTGGGTAAGAATCAATTGCAAAAATTTTGGTAAAACGAATCGCTGTCATTTCCGAGCTGGGTCTCGGAAGAAGTCAAAATACATCCGGACATACATGTACAAACAGAAGGACAAACTTCCAGACTTATAATATAAAATGTACATGTAGATCCAATTTACGCTGAGGAATGAACATCGGTGGTTTGTCGGAGTAGGCCAGTGATTTTCAACCGGGGTTCCGCGGAACCCAAGGGTTCCGCGGGCGTCGGCCAGGGGTTCCGCGGCAGTTTGGTAAAAAATTTATTGCACCGCCTGAAATCCTAAAAGAATCAGCAATGAACCTTCATCCATTCGTGTTTTTTAAAATGTTACTACGTGATTAATGTAGGTGATTAATGTAGGCCTACTGTTGTTTTCTATAGGCTAATTATGTCGTTCAATATAAGCTTAGGCCTAGTTGTTTTTAGGAAGGCACATGCGCATCAAATGTGAATCTACAGGCTTGGCCCTATAGATTGCCTACGTTTCCAATTGTCCAGTCGGGCAAAGCATTTTTATCATTGGCTTTAAAAATATTTGGACGCTCTAGATCTGTTCTGACTAAACAGAAAGTGCTGACTAAATAGAATGTGCTGAGCACTCGACCAACGTACGGCTTGTTAGTTAGTTCCGCTTTTGATCTTTTTGTTTTGAAGAGCCAGTTGTTAAATTTCTCATCCGGATGGCCAGAGGCAGCGGATATTCAAATTTTTGCAAATGTAAAGGCTGAGCATATTATTATTTACTTACTTAGTACTTAGTCCCTCCCGTGCAGAACTGCACATCGGGCAACGCAGCCTTTTCTGCGTTGTTTCTGTTGCGTGCGTTTGTTTTACCTGGGTGGGTTGCAAGTCCACCGCAGAACCCTCGATCCTCCTTTATCCTGGCTTGGGATAGGCACAGGCTAGCTACCTCAAAAGAGATAGCCTGTGGCGGAGTTACTATTATTATTTATAAGCATATAATTTATCTGTATTATCTGTAACCGACAGGCCTATGTAGGCTCTGTACTCGCTATTTGCTTCTAGGAAAATCCCATTAGATGTGTGAAATAAGAATCAGATGTGTGACTATATTGTGATGGAAGCACTTTTCAGGAGCAGAGGGCCAGAGGCGTAATCAACTCCCCAACTAAGCTGAAACCCTCGGCCCCACTATAACCTCGTGTTACTCGCCACACTCATGACGGTTGAGCCCCAACTTGGCAAAAGATGCTTTTATGTTGAAGATGAATCATTATGCGCCTGGCTACTATGACGTTTCTTTACGATGCGTCTAAAACTTAGGCTAGGCAGTACACTTGAAAAATACTTTTAATACAACTTATCCATAAAACAGATCCATAATAGAACGTATTTTCATTTTCAATATTCTATTCTATTCTATCCATCTGTCAGATGGATTGATAGTTTTTGGTGAAATATAGCAGGAAGGCAGTTCTCTGAAAATAGTTTGCGCACTGTATGCTACCTCAGAGCTCTGCGCCGGCCGCGCCGCACCGCGCCGCCGCCGCCGACAAATCTTGGGCGCCGCCGCCGCCGATTTTTTTGGGTCGGCGCGCCGGCGCCGCCGCCGCCGCCGCCGAAAATTTGTCGGCGCGCCGCCGATGCCACGTTGATTCGTTTATTTCTTTTTGTTGCATTTTTCAACTGTTGCATAATTTCGTGAAAAAAAATTGTTGCGTCAGTGCGAAATAGATTCTTTTTCTTATCTACTTTGATTTTCCTGGCGATTTGCGTCAATGCTATGAAACCTCTGATGTTGCCTATTCGTTTTGACTTTTGAAACAGTGCGCCTAACGTTTAAGCATTTGTGGATTTTGTGGTTCGGTTTGAAATACGGCAACAACGATGGTTGGAAGAACTCTAGGTAGGGAGTGAATTATAATGCTGTGTGTGCCTTCTTGCCTGATAGTCCGGACCGTACGCTAAGATGGAACAGAGCCATCTGCCCTCTATTATTAGGATACACGTTACTATCACTTGCAAAGAGGTGGCGCTCTGCAATTTATGTAGGTGATTGGTCAATTCTGCAGGCTTGTGATTCCCTATTGCCGGCCAGTTATTACCTAATTCCAATTTTTCCAACCAGTATCAAACTCCCACGCTGTACGTGACCTATGTGAAATTGGCAATTAAGCTTTCGAACATTAATAGGCCTGTCTAAATGCACAATGGAGCAATGTTAGGTATTTGTTCAATAGATCCTATTTTGTCAGAAATTTGAGCAGCATCTCACAAATGGGACCCGATTAGGAAACGAAAGACATTTTTTTGCATAAAACAAGTTTAACTTATTATTACTTGGCTTGTTTAGATCGAAAGACTTGTGTATGGCAAATCGGTGGGGTTAAATAAGATGCTAAGAGTTTCGCGTGGAAGTCGTTTGTATTATTGGCCGATAAATCAGGAAAGGTGGTGAATTCTGATCAATTTAACTACCCAGTGGGTTTTGCTAAGGTAAAATTAAAGAACTGCGAGTACCGCCATCTTTTGACGAGATTACGTGTATTCATTCACGATATGTATGTATGTATGTATGTATGTATGTATGTATGTATGTATGTATGTATGTATGTATGTATGTATGTATGTATGTATGTATGTATGTATGTATGTATGTATGTATGTATGTATGTATGTAGGGGAGACTGGGGCTAAAAGTAACAATTTACACATTTCATCGACTTACGGCAGAACTATTCCTCCAAGTACGGTACACAATATATCAGTGAATACCTTCATGAGGGCTTTATAATTAGGCTAAATTTCAAATGTCTAGCTATATTACTTTAGGAGATAAATGAGGTCAAAAAAATATTTTTTTGTGTTACAACTTGCCCCGGCTTGGGGTTGGTTGTAACAAGACCCGGGGTAAATTGTAACAATGCTTTTAGCATTGGGGTTGGATGTAACACAACACATGTAGTCTAGGCCCCACTGTCACTCCAAGTCGTCTGAAACACACCCATGGCAGAAATAATTCACAGCGCCATCAGTGCAATCCATTTGAGATCACTTCTTACAAGACACACATTGGATACAGTCTTTCTTTTGTTTCTGACAGTACAAAAAGACTAAAAAAGTAATCGCCAGCGTTCGAGGTGCTTCTTTTCTGAAGATTCTTCTTCTTGGTTGGTACTTTATGTTTCTTGAGACCATTGATAGTCTTCTTTTTCCTCTCTAGTTGTTTTTCACCCGTCGATTTATTTTCCTGAAAGCACCAAATGACTCACAACAAATAAGACAAAAGCAGTCGTCTTCCGAAGTGGATAAACTTGATACTTTCCGCATTTTTAAGAATCTTCTTCTTTGCCAGTTTCTGTGTCAAAAAGAGTAACATGGCATAATTATGTTCAATTTCTTCGCAGTTGTATGGCAAGGTCGGTTATGCATGGTTAGTCACCTCTCCTGCCGTTTCTTTCATTTCAACCAGTGTGGTTTCTCCTCTAGAACTTTTTCTTTTGTAAGTCCTCATCTAGGCCTACATTTTAAAATAGTTCGGCAGGATTCAAGCAAAAATAAATCTTTTAAAACGTTGAAGGTGGTTTTGGGGCAGGTTGTAACACCGTTACAACAAGCCCCTTGAAAATTGTTGCAACCTGCCCCGATGACACGTCTAAGATGATTACATAAAATTTTCAAACTCCCTGTTGATTGACGAAATGTTTCATCCTGTCATGTAATCTAACATAAACAAGCTTCACATTGACCAACAGTAGGTAAGAATATCGTGCGCCAGACGAAAAGCAATGAGAAAAACAATACGAATTCAAAAAGTTACTTTTAGTAGCAAAAATCACACTTTTGGAAAAACGACTCTGTTATGGTGTAATGCAAAAAAAGTCGAAAGGAACATAAAACGGGAACGATATTCCGCATGCTCTGACGTGCATACGCTGGTTGCCTGAATTAAAATTTCCTTATTTTTACTAAGTTACAACCTGCCCCTGTTACTTTTAGCCCCAGTCTCCCCTATCCTTTTGTATGTATGCATCCTTTTTGTGGCAGACAAACATTTCTACGCAAAAACCGCATGTATGTATGTAATATGTATGTATGTATGTATGTATGTATGTATGTATGTGTGTATGTATGTATGTATGTATGTATGTATGTATGTATGTATGTGTGTATGTATGCATGTATGTATGTATGTATGTATGTATTTATGTATGTATGTATGTATGTATGTATGTATGTATGTATGTATGTATGTATGTATGTATGTATGTATGTATGTATGTATGTATGTATGTATGTATGTATTGTATGTATGTATGTATGTATGTTTGCATGCATGTATGTGTGTATGTGTGTGTATGTATGTATGTATGTATGTATGTATGCATGTGTGTGTGTATGTATGTATGTATGTATGCTTGTATATGTATGCATGTATATGTATGCATGTATATGTATGCATGTATGTATGTATGAATGCGTGCAGCTATACAATTTCAGCAGATTGGGTCAAGAAAATGGACCTCATTCGGCAGGTCAAAGAAATTAAATGTAAAGAAGATAATTATTTTTAAAACCCAATTTATTTTGGAGTGACATGAGGCAAGTCAAAAGTAAAATAGGCAGGTATCACCGCCACTGAGCAAACAGTTCTTTAATATCTATTTGTAGATTACTTAAGCTGAAGGCCTGAATTTGAAAACGTTGTCATGTGTTTTTTATCGAGCCTCTGCAGAATTTTGTAATTGAACGTTAATTCAGAGAATAATTGTTTGTAATCAAGATTGACTAAAGACAAGATAATCGACGAAATAATGGCTGAACACGCTTATCTTGATAATATAGGGTTCTTGTGTCACAACATTTAAAATAAGCATGCAACGCTGGAGCAGTAATTCCACGACGCCGCGCCGCGCTGCGCCGCCGACGCCGACATTTTGAGGGCGCCGTCGCCGCCGATTTTTGTTTGTCGGCGCGCCGCCGACCAAAAATGACCGGCGCGCCGCCGCCGACAGTCTCATGTCGGCGCAGGGCTCTGGGCTACCTGCACTTCTAGAATTCTAAAGCAAGTATTTGTAACGTGATATTATAGTCTGCATCAGAAATGCAAGTAACGCACATTTAAATATTAGAATGTTAATATCTGTAAGCGAATTACATGATACCTACTACATGCACACTCATCGTAGTTAACCTGTCAACCGCTCATAAATACAGCTGGCAAACAAGAGCCTGAAACGTGCTCTTTCCAATGTCAAAAGTAAAAAATGCGTTGGTTTCTGGGGCTCAGCCCCAGACATGGGGTCCAGCCATTTGCGCGCAAGACGTTTGCGCGCAGTCGTTTGCGCGCCGTCATTTGCGCGCAACGTCATTTGCGCGTTGGACCTTTGCGCAAACGACGGCGCGCAAACGTCCTGCGCGCAAACGACAGTGCGCCCCCAGACATCTTTGGGGAGCTTACGACGCTCCCTCAGACCCCCTAGTCGGCATTGGCTTCGTGACTTCGGCGCTTACAATAATAATTCTGAGCACCCCAGAAAAAATGTTCTGGTTGCGCCCCTGGAACAGAGAGTTGCAATAGTCAAGTTTTGAGTGGACGATGGACGTCGCAATGGTGGAAGCAGTTTTGAAATCGAGCATATATGTCGGATGCGACGGAGGTCCCGGATGTGCATGAAGCAAAAACGCGAAGAGTTAGAGATGTAGTTAGAGAAAGAGAGACGCGCATCAAACATTACACCAAGATTGCGGACAGGAGCATCAAAGGTGAAGGTAAGAGATGAAGAGTTAGTCGATAGATATATTGGAGGGTCTGGGATTTTCTTGATTTGGTCAGGAAGGCCAAGAGTAATGAACTCAGTTTTGGATGGGTTGAGGCAGAGGAGGTTTGAAGACATCCATTAAGAGATAAGATTGACCACATTGAGAAGTTGAGCAATGAAGGTGGAAAAAGAGTCTGGGGAGAAAGATATAAAGAGTTGAGTGTCGTCTGCGTAGAGATGGTGGTCAACAGACGAGGATTCTATGAGATGACTTAAAGGAGTGGTGTAGAGAATGAGGAGCAACGGACCCAGGACGGAGCCTTGAGGAACGCCACAAAATAGTGGAAGGGGTGGTGAACAGTGACTGGAGGCTTTAACTGAGAAGGAGCTGGAAGACAGATTGGACTGGAACCAGAGTAGAGCAGTGCCAGAGACGCCAAAAGAGGAAGAGAGTCAATTAAAAAGGAGATTGTGATCGATGGTGTCGAATGCAGCGGAGATGTCGAGGAGGCAGAGGAAGGAGACTTGCTGATGACTGACGGCAGAAAGCAGTTTATTATACAGAGAGAAGTAGAGTTTCTGTGGAGTGATGTTTAGTGAAGCCAGATTAGTGGGGGTTGAGGAGTGAGTTGATTATGATTATGATTAACAGTGATGAAAATATTTATATTGCATGTGTGGGGCCCCCTAAAGTGTGGGGCCTCTGTTCGGCCGAACATGTTGAATATGCCTTAATCCGGCCCTGGTGCCAAGTGGATCTCTGGACCAAATTCAGGGACAATTTGAGATCAATCCGGGACGAGGGACGCATAGGGTCGATTCCGGGACTGTCCCGGCGAATCCGGGACGGTTGGCAGCCATACGTCTTACTTACTTCAGCGTCTTTCTCTTACAATCGAACGATTTAATGCGGTGGCATTCCGCGGCTCTTTTCCAGCACTGGATTTCAACGACGACTAGGTGCCGTTGCAGATGTTTTTATTTTAGTAATTAGGGTGTAAGTCCCTGAGGAATCGTATGCACCTCGGGGCAAAAATAATAACAATAAACGCAGTAGCGTTTGGGGGCACTTTCGATAGTCAGAAAATTGACGATTAGGGCCATTCTGGACCAGCTTTTATACACGTTGTTAGTAATAAAGTCCCTTAAGGACCCTAAATACCTAGGGGCAAAAAATTATAACCGCCTCGTTTCTGTGACAAAAATATAATAGCAATAGTGATAATAATAATGACTTTTCAAGGGCGCCGTAACACAGAACATACCGTAACAAGGACGCCTTAAAACACAAGCCCACAATCAGTCAGTGATAGGGCCTACGCTTTATAATTATAGCCTTACATAATAATAATAATGATGATGATGATGATGATGATGATGATGATGATGATGATGATGATGATGATGATGATGATGATGATGATGATGATGATGATGATGATGATGATGATGATGATGATGATGATGATGATGATGATGATGATGATGATGATGATGATGATGATGATGATGATGATGATGATGATGATGATGATGATGATGATGATGATGATGATGATGATGATGATGATGATGATGATGATGATGATGATGATGATGATGATGATGATGATGATGATGATGATGATGATGATGATGATGATGATGATGATGATGATGATGATAATGGTCAGTAGTTCTAAAGCAGTAGTTAGGAGCGAAGTCCCCGAGGGATCGTAAATACCTTAGGGGCAAAAAATAAAATAAAACAAATAATAATAATAATAATATTAATAAGTAAAAAAGTCTGACTTAAGCGCTTAGGGTTTGGAACTTTAGGGGTTAAGTCAGGGGTTAATACTCGTGTTAGATATAGATTAGGCTACGTTATAAGCTAAGACTAGGCTATGCTAGGCTAAGGTTATAGGTTGTGATTTCAATTACTGCTGAGAGCGAAGGAATGAAAGAAAGCCTCGTAAGATTAGAAAACCCATTCGTCTGAAACATACCTGACGGACATGATTATACACGAGCAGCTTATCTGAGATACAACAGTACTGTTGGTTCTGAGTATATCTGCCGTCGGTGTAAGAGACCTAGACCTCTCTCTTCCAGTGAGCGAATGTGTGACGGGGATCACAACACACACACACACACACACACACACACACACACACACACACACACACACACACACACACACACACACACACACACACACAAACACACACACACACACACACACACACATTAGATATAGATTTTGATTGCTTGATCTGCCGTACTGTGAATACCCATGCAGAAGTGTTTTTTGATTACTCAAGACGATGCAATCATCATTAAGCTCTTCTATATCCACTGCTTCGTAGAGAGGAGCAAAGAATTATATATAATATCAATATTGTGCACAATGTGCGACAAAGAGTCGATGTTGCGAGCAAAACACCTGCTGTATACTGTAGATATAGACTATCTATATGTAGGCTACATACCAATACATAGAATATATGTATTTGTATGTACATATAGATATAGTCTATATCTACAGTTTATTATATATATATACAGCAATGAAACACTCATTGGCAATTAATATTTTAAAAATAAGCAACCCAGTTTTAGTATTGATAAAAGATTATGGAAGATAGATCTTGACAATGTCGACCGCTGCATATGCATGATACAGAAATATACGTATAACACTGTAGCGCTCATTGGCTATACTCGTAGCCTATAATATTATTTAATCGCACCTTAGCTACTATTGCTGTATCTCGGCTCATATGCGTGCCAGATTCATAACGAATAGCTTAAAACGGTGCTAGGACAAAATGTCCCCGGACAAAATGTCACGGACAAAATGTCCCGGACAAAATGTCCCTGGACAAAAAGTCCCCGGACAAAAAGTCCCCGGACAAAAAGTCCCCGGATAAAATGTCCCCGGACAAAAAGTCCCCGGATAAAATGTCCCTGGACAAAAAGTCCCCGGACAAAAAGTCCCCGGACAAAAAGTCCCCGGATAAAATGTCCCTGGACAAAAAGTCCCAGGACAAGAAGTCCCCGGACAAAAAGTCCCCGGATAAAATGTCCCCGGACAAAATGTCCCGGACAAAATGTCCCTGGACAGAAAGTCGTAGGGTAAAAGTGATGTCCCTACATTACGTCGCATAAGGCCTTTGTTTATTGTTTACACGTATCGTTTCATATGAATTTCAGTTATTAACGAATACTGAGTGATCGTTTACTTCAAGGCAGCCGTTTTTAAACTTAACGTGCCATATGTACAGTTGTCCGGGGAGGGGAAAAATTTCCTAGTCAAAATGGGGGTGACGTCCGGGGGTAATTGTCGGGGAATACGTCCGGGGAATATTTTCTGGGGAAATGCCCGTTCTTGACCTAGACTACGCATCGCCGGCCTGTTGGGATTTTGTGCGGCTGCAGTATCACGCTAGACTGCGTCCGTGTGAAGATGGACCGTCTTGTCCGACAATGCTCTCACCTGAAAACAGCCCACCATTTGAAGCAGCTGTGTAGAATGGCAGATGGGAACCTCTTAACTTCTATCTTAGCGGACCAAGGCCGTGTTCTGAAACCGCTCCTAATCCAAACAGCAGGAAATTCTATCATTTTCTCAAATTCTTCTGCGGTAATGCCATTTCTGGAAGGAATTCTCCCTCCATATGAATAATTGAAGATGCCTAGATTAAACACTGGCCACTGCCTGTATAGGCCTATCGGTCGCCCAGTCACTATCGCCAGTGCAGAGCTCTACTGCCAATTGAAGACATCTGAATCCATCATCTCAAAGGAGATGCTTGGTGGTCTTGCCCTTGTGAACAAAATCGAACGCATTGTATCTGACCATTATGTTCATCGCTTTTATTATTAAATTGCAGCTAGGGACGTTCAGAAGCGCTGCCAGTGCATGCAATACCTAGAGAATAGGCAGGCTTTAAGACGAGAGAAAGATGACGAAAGACTACTATACTAGAGAGGATGACAGAGCGAAGTGATGGGGGGGTACTCCATTTCATAGGGAGGGACCTATGCAGTCAAATGCTAAGGATTGGATCATTGGGCTACGGCGGTCCTGACGCGGGGTGCAAAGACGTTGAGCCAATCAGAGACCTAAGAGGACGCAGCGAAGTGACAAAAATGGGGTGAGTACTGGATCACAAAGATACTTCGGAGCAAGACCCAATTGGGACTTGACGTTCAGGGGGTGTTGTCCCCAGAAATGGCATTTCCAGCCGCTCGAACTATAACCATGACTGTGCAGAATCGAGTTTTGTTCGTCTTGGGCCAAGTCCATGTCGAGATAGTGCCACTATGGCCCTCCGAACCCTTCGGTAGGTCGGGCCTCAAGTTGAAGGGGTTCACAAATGAAATTTGGCTGCTCATTATGCCTATTGTGTATGTTTATTTCTGAAACTCATGTATTTACAACTTACAAACTGAAGGCCCCAAATCGGAGTCGGATCGAGTGGCACAAAAGTCAGGCAGGCCTTCAGCTTCAGCAAACATAATACAAATATTATTGATTTTGTACATAAGTAGGCCTAACAAACTTAACGCCACTTAAACTGACTCAGGTCAGTACATAGAGTTTGTAAGCCTATACTTTCCTAAGCACAGCGTTTGTAACATTGTAATTCCTAATAGGGTGGCCTCATAATGAGACATGCGTGGGGCCTTCAAAGCAATACCTCGGTAGGCCCAGAAGTCATTAAGATGCGCCTGGCCTCAAGTTTGTAGGGGGCCTCCACATTTATAAGTGTAGGCCTACTCCGAAACGCAACTGTAGAAATATAATAATCTTCTTGTGTTAACCCCGTCATCACTGCTGTAAATGTAGGTTAGGTCTAATATAATTGTTGCTCAGATGTGCCACAATACATGCACAAGGATGTAACACACTGACGGCAAAAAGTATATTAGTGTATTCATTCATTCATTTCAGGCATTTATATAGTGCCTCTTCAAGCGTATCTACTCAGAAGAGCTCCCGACACAACAACGGCTAAAGAGAACAGTCTTGCAACATTGTAGTGGAGTGTAGTTAATTTTTAAGGGTCCCAAGCCTTTAGAGTGTCCAGGGGCCTAAGGTTGTCATGCCACTGCATAGTTACGTCCTCACGCTAACGAACGAGAAATAATTTCTCGACTGATCGATTGTCTCACAAAAAATCTTATAATTAGGATAATTTATAAGCTATCAAAATAATGAGCCATCCGGACACACACCTTCAAGGCTGCCTATAATGTGTAGGGCAAACGCAGATACTATGAAAAATAGCTGAGCCTCTTGTCAAATTTGTACATTTATGACGCAAGAATCGGAGTTCTTCTAAAATAGTGAACCAAATGCAGCTTGCAATTGGTTGATTTGCTAAGAATGTTCTGTTGTATTCAAAATGACTCGTTTTAATGCATTTAGAGAAGGTGGTTCTCTGACACAAGGACTCTTTTTCTCAATGTGGGTGCGCCTACTGATAGGCGCCCATGCGCTGGGTTTAGGTAGTGTAGGGACATTACTTTTATCCTGGGACTTTTTGTCCGGGACATTTTGTCCGGGACATTTTGTCCGGGGACATTTTGTCCGGGGACTTTTTGTCCGGGGACATTTTGTCCGGGGACATTTTGTCCGGGGACATTTTGTCCGGGGACTTTTTGTCCGGGGACATTTTGTCCGGGGACATTTTGTCCGGGGACATTTTGTCCGGGGACTTTTTGTCCGGGGACATTTTGTCCGGGGACTTTTTGTCCAGGGACATTTTGTCCGGGACATTTTGTCCGGGACTTTTTGTCCGGGGACATTTTGTCCGTCCACGCTTAAAACATCATGCCATACATGACTACCACTGAAAATATTGAGGTCTAATGCACACCAGTCCTGATATAGTTATTTTTGTTCAGTAGAAAACGTCTTATAATAGCACGCCAAAAACCGTATACTAGCCATTCAGTGAAACATTTTACACAATATAGTTTTGGGGAGAGATACAGATTACAAGACACACTCGCGCTTTTGTGAATAGAAATGTTGCATACCTTCAGCTTCTTTGGTCTGCATTGCGAATTATTGGACCAATGGAAATCCATTCCCGGGTCTCGACTCTCGAAATAGTTCACTTTAGAGTCCAGCAAAATGCAGAGCGCTGCAACAGTGCGAAGCGGCGGCATTTGCAGTTTAACGTCACTGTGTGGTAACAAAGACCATTAGCGACGCCCTCCTCCTTTATCCAGGCTTGGGACTGGCACTGGCAGAGTGCAACCAGTGGCGGAGTTACAGTGCGAAGCATTGCTGGGCTTCTATTAAATCTTAGCCTGATCATCAGTGGGAGAGATTGGAGGTGTGAGTTGAGAATGATAGATGTGAATCAAAGTCAACGGCAAGATAGCGGACCGGTACTGTAGGCCTACATCCAAAGTAAAGGTAAGAGATGATCAAGAGTTAGTGGATAGATGTATTGAAGAGTCAGGGATTTTCTGGATTTGGTCTGGAAGACTTAAGATAATAAATTCTGTTTTGGAGAGATTGAGGCAGAGAAGGTTAATTGGACGACATCGATTGTGAAACTAAGTATAGACGACATTGAGTAGCGTGGAGGTGAAAAGCGTTCGAAATGTTTGCATCACATCGCTCAGCAATGATACACTTTCAAACTAGAACCGTAGCCTTATGCTTTACAACTGAAGAAAAAAGTAGGTTCGTTGATTTAGTTAGCTCATCTTTCTCTTAGGCTTAGTTTTGGCTCATATTTCAGTTTCATATTGTAATTATAGAACGTGTAACCGAGATTCTGCAAATCAGAAGGGAAATCATTGATAACAAAAATCATTTGGCGCAAATGTAAAATTTTAAATGACGACGACTTTCAGGAAGAATTCCATCTTAGCTTCCCATGATTTCGTCTAGCACCCCAGAGACTCTGGGAAGAAGTATTTCTTTATACGTTAACATGATATCATCCACAATTTTTTCCTTATCGTAATTGTTACAAGTAATTTTGTCCTGAGGGCAGCTTATTCGATAATGATGACTAAGTGCAACTGATATATTAACGTCAAGACTGTGAGAAACAGAATTCGGAAATCGAACGTGGCAGTAGTGATTCCCGACAGATTTGCATCGACGTGGATCAACAAATGACTTTGGCATTTGTCGATAATCTGAAGGTTGAGCGCGATGTCTTAGACGTAGGGTTTGTAAGAATTTCGGTTGAGACTCGTCTTCTGGAAAATACTTCAAAAAATAAGCATTCCGAAATGAATACGTGTGATGCGATTCTGTCCGGTTTTCCGAACGGTCAATGTACTGAAGCATATCCAGAAACTTATTGTGAATTCTTGGAACTATGAGTTCATCAAAGTCGACTGTCACAATGAATCGATGAGAATACATATTCCGCATCATGCAGTCATTCAGAGAAGCCGGACTGCCCAGTCGCACTCCTTCCATAGAGTAATCTTCAAAGATGGGTGGAATTTGATGAATCTCAAGAATACCCTTCTGGTGATAGTAGTCAAATACTCGATCCGATCGACTGTCAATCGAACCATTGTAGATGCGGACATGTGTTACTCCAAAAATTGCATAAGCTTCCATCCACTCCACTATCATCTCTGGTTGAAAATATCCGTAGCTTACTACCACACATATTCCAAAATTATGAATCCATTTTTCGGATTTCGGATTATATACTATTTCCAGATATATTGTAGAACTTGCACAAAGTCTTGTTGCAATTGAAACATGCGTTGGGATGACGTTTGAACTATTGAGTTGACAAGAGAAGAGCTTCTGACTGTAATAACTGCCTTCTTTTATTTTCTGATCCTTTACACCGGCTGTTGTGATTTCAGCCTGGGTGACAAAAGGTGTTTCTTGCTGAGAATACCATACATAACACCAGAGAGGATTGTTGGATACTCGACGAACTCCAAGTACTCGTATCCATGGAAGAACTCCAACTATTGGTCTGTCATCGTAGAATGCGGTATAGACAACAACGTCTTCCTGACCGTCTTGCTGCACTTGCCAATACGTCTGTCGATAACGAATCTCTGACTGCGAAGGTCTAGTGAGGTGATTGCATTTGACAGATCCAACAATGGCGTCATCGGTATGCAAGACAGTCACAGGAGGGCGAATCCGATGATTTTCAACGACACGCCCAACCGCTATGTCTCCTGAACTAGTCTTTATTTCGTCTCTGGTTTCCGCAGAAATGTGTTTTCGTTTATGTGGTATCACATAATATGCGATCATCGTTATTGTGATGCATAAGCACAAAGATGTCCGCAAATATTTCGACATAAATCTAAAATGATCAAAATGTAGCAAAACATAGGCCTACAACGACCAAGAAAACAGCTGAACTTTTTGAAGGCTATCGCTGTCAATAAATATACCTTTACCCAATGGGGTCTTTTTGAAAAGTGTACGTTAGCTATCACTACGTGTGATAACTTACGGGACTACTCAGTAATATTGGCATGAGTTGAGCCTACCTGACGTTATTATTAACATTCACAAAGACGATAAATCTAGGCCCTGGACGTATAGTGTGGGCCAAAAAAGACCACCGTAAAGTTTTTTGCTGATATCTTGATCAGATATAAGAATTTTCATTTTTCAAATGAAATTTTACAGTCTTAAAGACAATTCATACTTACACAATGATGGCCAGATTTCATCAAAATGGTTCAAACAGAACAAAGGATTCTCACTAGACCTAGGCCATTCAAATACGTTCGACTTTTCTAGAGCGGCCTTCATGCTCATTAGGCCTATCTATTTTTATAGGCTATAGGTCTACTTGCACCCACTTCAGAAGAAGACTAGTATTTGGCTAATGAAAGACGATCAAATGCACCCGACGACCACTTTTGATTCCTCTCACAGTGATAATCATCACTCAACGGTCATTTTTTCAAGGACCACTTTAAGGTCTACTCCCACTAGTCAGCCTTAAACGTTGATGCTACGATCATAGGCGCAACCAACCTATGGGATCCACGGGACGCGTCCCTTCAACTTCTGAGGGACTTGGGACGGTCCCTCCCAACGATTAAGGACGAAAGGAATTAAATTTCTCGAGTACTTTGCGGATACTCGACCATTGTCCCTTTTTCTGACTTCTACTCATTTGATTGAATTAGTATGATTTTCCGTATTATTCCTTATTTGCAACTGGCTGCAGTTGACAAGTGTGAATCACGGAAACTAATATATGGCAATATTAAATGACTCTTGACTGGTTGTTCTTTCAGTAGGTCATCTGCAGTCAAATGTGCCAGAAATTATCATTTTATTACGTATAATATTATAGGATTCATTTAGTTAGGCCTTGGTTTTTGCTCAGTTGCTCTTTTTATTCTTATCGTTTTTGATTCTGCAATAACGTGACAGCGGGGGACGGTCCCCTCCAAAGTTTGTGCTGTACGTAGTGGACGGAGTGCTCATATCCCTCCCCAATATTTCAGAAATATTAAATATTATTATCATCATAAATTAATGCAGTGTTATCCCCTGTTTATCTATAATGAGCAATTTTACCAAGATGACAGCCAAAAATGCTACCATGACAGTATGAAATTTTTTTAAACGAAACAACGGGAGGAGACATTTATTGAAGTCTTAAAGACTTAAACCATGTATTTGCGGGATGAAATTTTGAGAAATTGTTTTGAGATGACGGCTTAAGAAAATCTGAAAATTTTAAACAATGGGAGGAGACGCTTTTGAAGTCTTGAACCACGGCTATCAACACTGAAACGATTGTGCAATATCATTCAAAGAACAGCCTAACATGCTATCATTAAAGTTTTGAAAGTAAAACATTAAACAATGGGTAAGGGACATTTATTGAAGTACTTAGGCATGTCTTTCAGCAATGAAATTACCATAAATTTCTTCAGTTGACAACTTAAGAATGACATCAATTTTTACAGCATGAAAATTTGAAAAAAATAGCAATTCTTAGAGGAGACGCTTTTGAACTCTTAAACCACGACTATCATCACTGAAATGATGAGCAATTTGATAAACTGACAGCCTAAAATGCTACCATTGTAGAGTGGAAATTCAAACAAATTCGTGATTGGGAGGGGCGCATCTCCCTCCCAAATCACTCCCCTGCTCGGCGCTTCTCATCTCGCCGATCGTCCTTCGGCCGCTCGTTCGTCCCCAACTTAAGAGATATGGGGGTTAGGGTTAATTAACTTAAGTCAGATTAGCTCTTGCTAGACTAAGATTAGTCTACGATTATATAATTATAGACTGAGATTAGGCTGTTACTACTATGGAAAGAAAGCCTCGGTAAGAATAATGCAGGTTACGATTAGAACACACATTCGTCTGATACATACCTGCAGGAGGCCATGATTACACGAGCAGGCAATCTTAGCTGCAAATGTAGGTCCTACATGTAAGAGTAAGCTATCTGCCGTCGGTGCGACATCGCCAATTTTATTAGGCGTTATGCCTATTGTACCTCACGCTTCAAGTGGCCAGGGATCACATATAAATTATGAGAGGCTTAGATACCGATATCAATTTATCCGTGATGTCGTGAATACCTGCAGCTCTGTATTATGTATTACTTCAGGCGATGCAATATACTTTATACCTTCCCTTCCACTATAAACTGCAGGCGGTACATTGATGGTGCTCCAGGCTCCACCGTATTTTTTATATAAAGGCTTTAAAAGCCTATTAATGCTACAATAGTACTATTTGGTATGAACCAATCAGGGCTGAAAGGAGTTCACAAAGAAGCCGGGTGTGAGACAGACAGCGGTGATACTCTATTTCTCTCGACGACCTTTTGTCTTTAAAATCTGATGACCTTTTTTGGTATTCGTTGTGTGTATAATAATTATAGATGTAAAAAATGTGGTGATTGGTATCGAGTTTTTGATTAATGCATAGGTCAAAATATAATAATTATAGATGTAAAAAATAATAATAATTATAGATGTAAAAAATGTGGTGATTGGTATCGAGTTTTTGATTAATGCATAGGTCAAAATAAACAATCCTTGGATTTGAGTCTATTCCCCTCTAATGACGGATTTGGTGGTCATGTAAGTAAGTAAGTAGCCTACAGTAAGTATCTAGACCCTTAATTTTTCCATTAGAAAAGTACGTTGGAATATCCAAATATAATATAAATAATACATAGAACATATAGGGCCCAGTATTAAAGCATAGACCCTAGAAAAAAGGGTCCTTTGCTCAAACCCATGGTATGCATAGATTACAGATGCTTGATGAAGAAGCCGTTGACGTCACTGATGAAGTACAAAACATGAACGAAATTAGGTGAAACAAAAATTAATTAACTAGGGCATATCAGCTTACATGGAATTTCACTATAAATACTCTATGTGTATTGTTTAGTGCTCACAATATGCAGGGTGGGCAGAAAAAGGTTTTTTGCCACAATCCTCGCCAAAACTATGCATTTTTAAATAAAATTTTACAGGCTTGAGGGCAATTCATAATTACGTACAATGGCCAGATTTAACCCAACTATTTCAAACAGAGCAAAATATATCACTTTTTCGAGACCACCCACTGTTTTTGACTATATAGGCCTAACGCAAAAAATAACAAAACGCAATTTTATTAAGTCACATTTCAAATAATTGTTATCAAATGGACTTCAGATAGTGCTTCGCAACTTGTGTTCAATATGTCCTCCACCAGTGCCCACAATTGCTCTGAGTCGTTTTGTACAGTTCTTGATGGCCTTGTTGATGTGTCCAGAGTTAAATCTTCCAATATCAACTCCAATGCGACCATTTACATAGAACATATAGGGCCCAGTATTAAACCATTCAGTTACGTAACTACCTTGACAACCAGTTTTTCCGTCGCTAGCGCATCGTCCATTTAAGCGCAAACTTTATAGTTCTTAGTAGTTTCATTTTCCTAATTACACGCCAAAGTATGAACTATTTAAAATAACGCCATTAATAAATTAGCTGGCTTAACTCCTACTTATAATTAATAATTAACACATAGCTCGATTGGTTTATTGGATAGGCCTAAGTGTATTAATCGCTACAGACGTTGTGACCCGATAATAGGCCTACTGCCATTGTTTTAGGTGTCGTATTTTGTCAGTTTTCCCATTTCCCCTATAGCCTACCTGCAAAAAGATCTGCTTGTGCCCATGCCTATAAACATAGGCTATAGGCCTAGGCTATAGACATTCTTCTGAGCATGCACAGCAGCGAGAGGCAACTGCAGGGCCGGATTTAGGGTGGTGGGGGCCCATGGGCGCCCGTTATGGTGGGGCCCTTTGCTGCAACTGATATGTGGTTTTCGATGCACAGTATCGGACAGGAACAAACCCCCACACACGTATACGGTCATAACATGTTACAGACAAACCGTGCTAAAAGCAAAGTTTAAATTGTTGACTTATGGCCAATAATTTTTTAAATGCATGAATGAAGATCCACAAATTGAAAATATCATTTGCTGAGAGATAAAGTTTCTAAATCATTTCTCAAATGAAAAGTTAAAGGATAAACGCTAAGCAGCTTCTTGTCCAAATTTTAATAAGCATGCACTGAAACAAAGGAAGAAAGCAACAATTGTGACATAGGCCTATGTGCGACCTCAAAAATAAAGCAGATAGGACTGGCTTTATGCAGTTAAATAACTCGGTTAGGCCTACAATTGAGTCTAAATTTCAGTAGGGTCATTAAGGTATAAATTTGCACCTTTTTCCATTGGCAAAGTCCTCAATTAACTGATAAAAATAGAGCTGGCATGGAATATGACTCTGTGCTCAACACTGCAATGTCGATAATATGTCTCACATGTGTCTGATTATCTTCATCTTGGAAAACGAGCAATCAGCACTGCAGATTGTCATCATGAACACCAAATACATTCTTAGCATAATTTGCACATTTGAAAATGAATTTTCAACTCATTTGTCGAGTAGCCTACTTGGTAGGGCCTATATGAACTGCTACTAACTTATGCTAAGGCCGGTTCTTCCAATCTCGTCTTGAAGCATTGTTACAAAATAAGGGAACTGCTCGTTGCTCGATGCAATGCTTTCATGAGGTCGTCACCATAACTTCTACAAGCTTTTTCGCAGAGTTGAGGAGTTCTCCATCACTATAGCTAGGGGCCTACATGATTTAAGATTAGATAAAAAAAACTTGAACAGAGCAACAGTACAGCTTCTCGTCGGCTAGGTCTAATATGCCTATTATATAGTGCCCATGCCTATTTACAATGCGGTTCATGCCTGTCGGTTTAAATCCTGTAGACTCTTCAAATTATATTAAATAATAGTCTACTGATTTGCAAACTCCATCTGTGACCTTATATATAATCCATGCATATTATGAAGGTAGAGTCTATAGGACTGGGGTCTAAAAGACATTGACAGCACAGTAATGACAGTAAACATGTCGCTGTCCACTGCTACAGATGTGGGCATTGGGTCACTCGGGGTCAAAATACCAGACGAGCACTGGAGTGCTACAGTGTAAGACAGGATCTTCCACTCGGAAACCTGATACTCGTGGGGAGGTGGTGGAGCCAGGACGCTGACTGTCTCGATCTGTTCGTTGTCTGCTTCGTATACCGACTAGTCCAGGGAATACCTCTGGCATGCACTGACAGTGTCAGTAGGCTATCTGTCTACACCAACGGGCTATCATAGCTTGAGTTAAGCGAAATATAATCTGTCAACAGCAGGTGTTGAGGATGTCATGCTTAAAGCCCTGCTGGTGAGCAATATCAACGAGTACAGATAGACTGTGGTCAGTTCAAAACCACTCACTGATTAAGCCTAAGATCCCGTTGCAATACACTTATGATTCATTCCTTAATTTAATAAAAAATAAATAAAGCTTCAACTGGTGGGGGCCCCTAAGTGGTGGGGGCCCATGGGCTGGAGCCCGTGTAGCCCATGCCTAAATCCGGCCCTGGGCAACTGATATATATAGGACGCTTCATCCTTCAAATAACTAACACCTGAGATTCTGTTTTGCTTAGCAACCCATCGTCTGGCGATGACGAAATTAATCGATCCATCATCCCATCAGTAGCGATCGATCAACGCTTGACAGACAAACGAAATGCGCCTCATCAGTTATCGCTCGTCTGTCTCCCGGCCTCTCAATGCGGCGCGCGAGACTGTTGGCGGCGGGTGTGAATCAGACAGCAACACGCATGGCGCCGCCTTCTGGACAGAAGGATCAGACCTGAAATAACCTCGGATTCCCACGGACGACAGATGGCGAGATGACTATGACGGATGACGTCACTGTCGACGACGGCTGTCATGACGACCAGTGACGACATGCTAAGTAATTGCCAAATAAATGTCAGCACAAAGCCATATTATAATGTATATATATATATTATATACTGTGTCCGGATAGAAAATATGACCCATTTTGAAAATATGTAAATAAATAGCAAATATATATAAATATATTATGTATATATGATCATCTATTTTCTCTCTTTGTCTCTCTTTCTATGTCCATCTATCTCACTGCCTCTTTCTCTGTCTTTGTTGCGGCGTCGAGAGAAAAAAACTATTGATATCTCAGTGACTCTCGTATACCTAGCTAGCGTCCTCGTTAATTTAGTCTCTAATTATTACTTTTGTATATTAATTTTAATCTCTAAGACATTCTATAGCAATAATTCATTTGTTCCAAAATGAATTCAAAATTTCTCTTATCTTCTAAGTCTCTAAGACGTTCCAAAGTTCTAATTTATTCTCCGTGGCAATTATACACGGCACCCCAACGTTTTCGTTTATTTTCTATCACGTTCTAAAGTTCTAATTTATATTCTCTGTGACCTAGCGTTTTCATATTATTTCGGCCTTCAAGCAGTAGCCTGTGATTTTGTGGAGCCGTAGCACAAGGCTTTTCAACGTGAATCCTGGTCGCCATTCTCGGTGGGATACATTGGCTGCATTCTTCCATATACCTTTTGCAATTATTGAATACAATGTCTGCACATAACTATAGAACAAAGACGTGTACATGATCAAATCATGGGGCGCGGTGGTGTAGTGGGTATGTTCGTCGCCTTGCAGCCGAAGGGTTGCAGGTTCGAATCCACTTCAAGTCGCCGCGTAAAGGGACCTTGGGCAAGTCCTTCAGTCGCAATTGCTCTGCACTTCGGCGTGAAACTCCGATGCAGTGTCCGCTCTGTAGTCGGGAGCGCCTCTAAGTAGAAGCTTGAATGGGTGTTATAACAAGTGCACATACAAACAAACAAACAAACATATCCATGTCTACATAAAAAAATTATTGCTGGTCGGAGAAACGATATATAGTATCTGGAGGAATTTCGACCACGAATGAGATACTTGGCGGATTTGAAGAAGAAATGAAGGAACGGAAATGAGATAGATTATTCATTGCCTTCCATCGCCACATACAGTAGACCTAGACCTTCAAAAGAAGTAGGCTTATTATAGTCAAGGGAGTGCAGTCTACACTGCGCAAATTACCACGCTGCATGTGTATTGCACGTGTGCATGCATTTGGATGGAAAATTAACTACCCTAAAAAAGGTTCTGCCTTTAATTTATCTTCAGATCGGACTCTCATATATATATATAATTGTTGCTAACGTGTTGGTCCTGTGAGACTGTTCGGTTGCCATGACTACTTGGTTTTCCCTCTGCGTCCGGGGCGAGTTGCTACTCTTTGGACCAGTTTTTGAGCACGCGCTGCTTCCTCCTCTTCGTAATTTTTCGGTGGTTTTCTCCGCTTTACGTCAACGCCTTCGTGTTTGCATCTGAGAGTCATGCAACGCCTGGTTTTAGCTTAGGAAATGAGATTCTATAAAAGGTGATAGAATATCCCATTCGTGTAAACAACCTGTAACCGAGTATATATATATATATATATATATATATATTATCATAATAATAGCGACAATTCATATGGCGCCGTGACGGGACCATATATTATATGAAAAAGCACAGAATATGCTTGTGTGTGTGTATGCTTGTTTGTTTGTATGTGCACTTGTTATAGCGCCCCTTCAAGCTCTCTACTCAGAGGCGCTCCCGACTACAGAGCGGACACTGCATCGGACTTTCACGCCGAAACGCTGAGCAATTGCGAGAGAAGGATTTGCCCAAGGTCCCTATACGCGGCGACTTGAGGTGGATTCGAACCTGCAACCCTTCGGCTGCAAGGCGACGAACATACCCACTACACCACCGCGCTCCATATGTGCGTGTGTGTGTGTGTGTGTGTGTGTGTGTGCGTGCGTGTTTTAGTAGAGCTGTGTTCGCATGTAGGTCTAGTCCGATCAATGTATCCATGCATGCACGCATGCGCATACGCATGCGCATAGTGCTGTATACGCTGGTCGGATGTTTCCGCGAATTTGTTGGAATCCTTATTCCGTTCTAAACTTGCGAACAAAGAGAAGCAAAATGACAAAAATGCCGACGAAATAATTATGATGTCTTTCAGTTCTCCACGTGTCGATGTAAATCATCCTGTTGCCGAGGTTACGCCTCACCAGAGACTTTTAAAATAGGAAGACCAGCACAGGCCTATGTGTTCGCAGATAGAGTCTATAATTATGTAGGCTATACTGTGCAGTGTGCACATAATAACAGGGCTGTTTTAAGGAACTTTTAGAACTGCACAACTCCTTCTTTCCTTTCCCATCTTTCATGGTAAATTACTTCCAATCGAACCTTTTTTGCTAGTTTGAACTGTACAGAAGTGCTTATACAACTCCACTTAGAACTGCACACTTTGTGTACAACTGCATGTTAAAAAAGCCCTGCATAATAATAAGTTATGGTATGTTTATAGTTTTTATAGACATAATGCACATGATGATTTTTATTTTAAAGTGAGATCATGGAAAGAGTTGAGATCAGCGAGAAAGACGACCAACTAAACTCTGTGAGAAGCAAATCAGAAGAGAGAGAGAGATAGATAGATGGATAATAGATAGATAGATAGATAGAAAGATAGATTAGATAGATAGATAGATAGACAGACAGACAGACAGACAGACAGACAGACAGACAGACAGACAGACAGACAGACAGACAGACAGACAGACAGACAGACAGACAGACAGACAGACAGACAGACAGACAGACAGACAGACAGACAGACAGACAGACAGACAGACAGACAGACAGACAGACAGACAGACAGACAGACAGACAGACAGATAGATAGATAGATAGATAGATAGATAGATAGATAGATAGATAGATAGATAGATAGATAGATAGATAGATAGATAGAGTGGGGGAGGAGAGGGTGGAAGATATATATATATATATATATATATATATAGAGAGAGAGAGAGAGAGAGAGAGAGAGAGAGAGAGAGAGAGAGAGAGAGAGGGAGAGAGAGAGAGAGAGAGAGGGGCAGGAGAGGGTGGGAGAGAAAGAGCGGGGGAGAGTGAGGGAGAGGGAGAGAGCGCGGGGGAGAGAGGTATGGGGCAAGAGAGGGAGAGAGCGAATGAGAGCGTGAGAGCGAGAGAGATGGGGGGAGAGATAGACAAAGAGAGAGTGAAGGAGAAAACTAACCTTAGAGAGAAAGACGGAGAGAGAGACAGACAAACAAGGACAGTGACAGAGAGACAGAGAAACAGAGAGATGCAGTGTAATATTTGTTCTATAGTCACAGAAATAATCTCAATCAAATATTTGGCTTTCTTAGCAGGAGCGAGATCAACCACCGCTGACTCCTCGCCTGCATCAACGTTCCCATCATCATGAGAAGGCGCAAGCAGCAGATGCGTGTTCTGCGTAGTAATTCTGAAGTTGGCCTATATGCTAGTTGTATGCACAAATAGACACCGTCTTGTAGGCCTCTGTCCGTGCGCGTGTGTGGGTCGGCGTGTGCTGCAGGTGTCGGCTGGTAGCAAGTGCGCAGTACCAGCAGCTTTCCCATCTTCACTCCATGCATAATATGTTGATGATATCAGGTGTGCTTCATACATGTAGGTATTCAGTAGGTGAATGCAGTTTTCTTAAGACGAAACAGATTTAATGATCAGGAGGGCAAGCAAAGAAACAAGGACAGACATACACTGATACGGAGAAGGACAGAGAGAGCGGTTTCACGAAAGGGAAAATGAAGAGGAAGAGGAATGTAGAGGAATGGAAGAATACTCGCCAACGCAGACAATCATGGGCGCATTTCGGGTGGGGGCGGTGCGGTGCGGGTTTCCGGGTTCAAATCTCTGATACGAATCATTCTGTTTAAATCTGTGTGTTTTGTGGCCATTTTCAACGGATACCCCTAAATGAAAAACTGCCGTCCCGAATTTGTTTGGCTAAGTCCTTGACGAAGAGAAAGAGCAATTAAAGAGGAGGGAGTTATAAGGAAGGGTGGTTGAGATGCAGTGTTTGATCTTGTGCCCTGGTGTTGGGGGAGGATTCAGGTTTCTAGGGAGTCGGAAACATGGCCGTTCCACAGGAGACGTCTAGATTTAACACTGGTTGAGATGTACAGTGCAGACGGAGGGACAATGCGACAGGACTTAGAGAGACGCAGACATGCGAAGACAGACACTGAAAGAAACTGAGAAAGACGGAACCAATCACTGGATGTAAAATTTAAATGTAGTCGGATTTTCTATTATAGCGGCCGAAAATTATGTCGTCGCCCCTGTTGTTCATTTTTCCAATGAACTGATCGGGTGAGATCCTTTCTCTCCCATCATTCCCATCATGCAACGTCTGTGTTACAAAGACGAAGACAGCGTTATGTCAACGCACCGCAACAACTCGCAAATCATGTTATCAAACAACTGCGACGAAATCTCATGGACGTATTTAAAATTTAATGGGGAGGGGGGCTTATCATATCTAAGGCCATCAATTTTTATATCATTTTATTATATCATTTTATGTATGTTTGTCTCAAACTTTTTTATCCAAATAACATATTTTTAAAAGTTTTAAAAAATCATCGACTTTTGACAAGTTTGTCTATCTCTCTATGTTTCTGTGTCTCTGTGTCTCTGTCCCTGTCTGCCTGTCTGTCCCTCTCTCCCTCTCTCCCTCTCTAGCTGACTAATAATTCTAACCGCTCCTGTTTCTTTGCGTGCATCTAGGCGTGTACACTCTATAAGTCACTCCCTCGCTTGTTGCACCTATATTATAGCGTTTATCTGAGACGCAGTTTTTCCTAGATCCGTTTCGTGATTCGGCCACTATTCCTCCTTCTCCTCCTCCTCCACCTCCTCCTCCTCTTCTCCTCCTCCTCCTCCTCCTCCTCTCCTCCTCCTCCTCCTCCTCTCCTCCTCCTCCTCCTCCTCTCCTCCTCCTCCTCCTCCTCCTCCTCCTCTCCTCCTCCTCCTCCTCCTCCTCTCCTCCTCCTCCTCCTTCTCCTCCTCCTCTTCCTCCTCTCCTCCTCCTCCGCGCTGTCATTCGCCTCCCGCTGGTGTTCACGTATATAGGTCTACCTACATAACATTGTACGTTTGCTTATAAGCTGTGTGCTTCTAATTTAATCTGAAGGGAATCTCCATAAAACAATGCAGCTGCGCCAACCTTTTGTCTTCGACTGCAGCAGCAGCAGTTCAAAGAAAGGTCACCTGGGAGAAGGAAATCGGGAAGGTTTTTTTCTTCCACGGAACTGATGCTTTCCGCTTTTTTGACCTCTGGCTCGTATATACATGTATGCAGCTTGCTTCATCAGCTTTGTGCAAAGATATAACTCCAGTGCTGGAGGAGCACGTACCGTTAGGATGCAAATGTACACGTTGTTCAACTTGTTCTTTAGCGATGTATTGCCTCAACCCTGCTAGATTGAAATAAATTTATCGAGTTAAAGTCCTTCCCCACTGTTATATCTCTTGAATACGCAACCCAATTTCAAGTCTTCGTTGCAGACCGTGGCTGGCCAGTGGCGATGCCAGGATTTCAGTTTAGGGCACCCGCCAAAAATTCTGACGACCTCTTTTATAAGTCATTTGGTCGACGAAATCTCATGGATGTATTTAAAATTTAATAGGGGGAGCTTACCGTGGAAATATTTCAGTTTTACATGTAAAAAACCGAATGGCCTTTTAGGCGGCTTAGCCCCGGATGGCGTTTTTATGGTGGCTTAGCCCCCTAACCCCTCTGGCGCCGCTACTGTGGTTGTCCGATATTTAGGGCAAATTCCCGTATTCCCATACCAGGTATGGCCCAAACACCTTCGACAAGAGATACAAAGTCTCACGTCTGGCTTTCAACCCAATCTTGGCCTCTTGAATCTGTCTTCCGACTCGATCTTAGTCTCTTCAAAGTGGCTTCGAACTAGAGTCTCTTTAATCTTGCATTGGACTCGATCTTAACGTCCTCAATCTAAGTAAGTAAGTAAGAATGTACTTTATTGAATCGCATGCAAACGCACTGCGGGAACATTGGATGAGAACAGAATATAACGTGTAGGCCTACAATCATAAAAAAGCGATATATGCAATTCAATAATCATAGTATACATCTAAAAAACATAATAGGCATCCTTGGAACTATTAATTTTGGGAGAGAAAGAATAGACAGAAAAGAAAAACAGTAAAAATTCTATTCGTGCAACATTGTGTAGAATTGTCTGTATACAATACAATGGCACTGCCATAGGCGCAATCACGTCCTAAAAGTTGTGGGGGACCATAATGAATCACGTCCTAAAAGTTGGGGGACCATAATAATAAAGCTAGGGGACCACTCAAAAGTTGGGGGACGCGTCCCGTGGGTCCCATAGGGTGGTTGCGCCTATGGGCACTGCTGCATCTGATGTTGTCTCCCTTCTGAAGTTCTGACGTGCACACAGCCCACAAGACAGAGTATTGATAGCGCAAAGCAACAATACGCTGAACCTATGGAGATAATGATAAATACAAACGTTTCCTGTTTAGCCTCCGTGGAGGTTCAAACCCTCTTTGTCCGTTCTTTGACCAACTTAGTCCAACTATGTGCGTGATCACCTCACTATGAAAACACTCACTTCCTCAATGAAGAAGCAACACATTTGCTACTGCATTACAATTAAGCTGTAATCATATGCCCACGTAGAGCTGATTTATTCCTCATTGTAAATTCGAATAATCGCACAACTTAATTAAATGTGCTCATTAATTTAACTAGCAAGACCCGCGTCTCTGAGAGACAATGTCGCTTGACTGCAATGACTCTATAGATATATCGTCTTTGTCGTATTTTTGCCTTCTCAAATTAATGCAGGCTCTATGAACTGAACACACTGCATCAGTGCTAAATATAGACAAAAATGTAACTGTAATAATTCTGTTTTTTTCTTGAGCGCAATAATAATTATTCTACGGAGAGACGAAAGATATTTGAAAGGAAACGGCTGCTTACATATAATAATCCACACGTGCTCAGCTCTTAATGTCACCGAAATGTCAATGTTAATGCGAGTGTAATTTGAATTCATGTGTTTCTGTCTTTCTCATTGAAATAAATCAAACTCTCGAGTCTTTGGGAAACTGCAAACAGTCGCATTAAATCTACGTTCCTCGAATGTTTTCCCATCTCTCGCCAACGCTTTTGCATTCTCACGCGTCCATGCACATTGCACATCCCCTTCTTACTAAGGTGTGACTAGATGGCTCACAGACAAAATTAATGCAGTTTGAGAAAGATATCGTTTGCAGGTCCGACAAGACGTGAGGCTTTGCGTTATGCACAGGCATAGAAGATGTCTGATTGCCAATACGCAGAATATCAAGTTATAAGAATTTCGATAATTTATTTATCAGGGGTCTAAACCCGTAAAACCATGCACCCATAAAATTAATACGCTCTTGTTCACGTGTGGGTAGACCTGTTCCTCGGAAAATGAAGACAGACCCACAAATTATAGACCTACGGCCTGCCGCATGCTGACCGCTGTAGACTATATTTGCAGCCAATCGAGTCTTTAAGCGCGTTCTCATGATTAAATTGGGAGTCAGTAGGTTTTTTAGTTCCATAACCCATTATTACATTTACTAAACTTCTCGTGATCTTAATTTTATTTTAAATGCTTGTATTCATACATTCTGGATTTTAAAATGCTCTGCCCCATGCCATTGTAGCTTATACTGCTTCTAAGTTCCGTAAAACGGGGTTGCTTTGGCCCAAATTTTCGGGAAAACTTCTGTCCACTCCCCCACAACAGAGCAATGAGCTTGAGCAAAGTGTTAAAGGAAGACATGGGGTTGATAGAATAGAACATGTGCTTATTTCTTACATATGTTGGACATAAATATTTTTATTTTATTTTTGTGTGTGTGGACAAAGTCACCCCGTGGGTCGGGGTGACTTTGTCCCATATGCTTAGTGCAAGTATTTAACATTGATCCATCAGCTGTAACAATAATGTACCTACAGTGGGGTGACTTTGGCCCACAACAGATGTTTTAAAAACTATATTGCACTAATGTCATGTATTGATACCAGTATAGTGATGCATACAAAAGAAACACATGAATTTTACCGTGAAATTACTGAAATTATTGCAAAAGTTTGTTTCATAATCGTTCACTTGATTATTTCAAGTTTTTAAGAAGCTAGACAGTCTAAATATATGATTACATGCAAAAAGGCTTTTAAAAGTTCGTTATATAGAGTAAGAACAGGAAAATTAGAATATTATAAGCCGGGCCAAAGTGACCCCAAAAAGTGGCCAAAGTCACCCCAAAAACTAAAACGTCCATCCCAAAAATATTCCAATCGAATTTATTCCTCAAACAGCATGCCACATTTGTACTATATCAGTAAACAACCGATACAACCCGTAGTCACGTACTGAAAATTCGTTTAAACATTTCTACACAGTAAAGTATACACGTCGTTTAAATTAAGGATTTTGCACATTTACGATGTTTGATGATAAATAATATCTTTCAAATGTCCAAAATTAACAAACACTCGTTAAAAGCGAAGCTAAGGCTTTGTTTTTCAAGAATACGTAACAAGAAGTTCAATCTCAAATATTGTGTGGCACGCAGAATGCATCAAAACTCCTTAGTCAGTTTGGGCCAAAGTCACCCAGCAGGGCAAAGTAACCCCGTTTTACGGTTCCAGCACGATATCGTGAAGGAATCAAACTTAAAAATTCCTAATTCTGCGCTCTGCTTGAACTGGTTTCTATCGGACTAGATCCCGATATGATATGATCCAGATCGGTCACATCATAGTAGATTAGATCATATTAGATTATACTATATGCTATTTTAAATTGAACCATTTTAGCATCTCCCTTGCAGGTTCCGCTTCTGTCCATGCTGTCATATCTGAGCACTGAATTATCTGGTTCGTCTCTTCTGTCCTTCGCGACCAGCTTTTCGTCCTGCAGACGATGAAGACAATGTCGTATAAGCTTGCCTGTGGCATTGATCATTTAATTCGGCAATGCACCTGTGTTTGCCTGTGCGCCTAAGAAACTTGAGTCCCTTCGTGAATGGAAAACGGGTCTTGTCGTCTTTGGACGTGAAGTTGCTCTGCCAAATGCTCTGCTGCTTCGGTCCCGTTTCTTCATTGATTCGAAGTTATTGATGGTCCTGTACTTTGACCTGACACAAATATTTGTGTGGCCTAACGAACCCTGCTCAGGCCAGTCTATGTACTTCTATAGATCTAACAGCAATGATGCTCTAAAATATCCTGATCCCGCGGGCTCGCTTACCTATTAAGCAGCGCCGTGCTTTTTCGGTTGTGGGACGTACAGTCTGGAATGACCTCCCGCTTTCGCTTCTCTCTCTAGCCTATACTTGTGGCTCATCCGGCGGGGCTCTACAAGTCCCTCAACTCTTTTTATTAGTCGTGGCTGGGCTGGGAGCGCCTCTGAGTAGTTTCTTGAAGTGGCGCTATATAGATGCTCTGAATGAATGAATGATGAATAAAATATATTTAGCCTAGAAATATGTATCTGCGTCACTGTATGTGTTTACTGTATAAGTTATGCGTATGTTTGGTTCCGAGTTTCTTTGTGTCCATCTTAGCATCCAAATGTAGGCTATCTGGCTATGTAGTAGGCCTACATGTATGTAGACCCAGGGCCGGATTTAGGGTGGTGGGGGCCCATGGGCGCCCGTTATGGTGGGCCCTTTTCTGCAACGGATATGTTGCATTTGATGCACAGTATCGGACAGGAACAAACCCACACGTATACGACCATAACATGTTACAGATAAACAATGCTAAAAGCAATGTTTAAATTGTTGACTTATAATGGTCAATAATTTTTAAATACATAAATGAAGACAATTTGAAAAGATCATTTGCTGATAGATAAAGTGTCTAAATCAATTCTCAAATGCAAAGATAAAGGATAAAAGTTAAGCAGCTTCTTGTCCAGTTTTTAATAAAGCAATGGGATAAAGAAAGAAAGTAAAAATAGGGACATGTGAGACCTCCAAAATAAAGCAGATAGCCTGACTGTATGCAGTTAAATAGCTCGGTTAGGTCTACAGTTGAGTCTAAACTTTAGTAGGGTCGTTAGGGAATTTGTAACCTTTTCTATTGGCAAAGTCATCAATTAGCTGATTAAAATAGAGTTGGTAAAGAATATGACTCTATACTCAACACTGCAAGGTATACGCATGGGCGGAGTTTGGTTTCCGTTCTTGGAGGGGTTCAAGCCTTCTTGAGGGGCTAAGCCCGGGAAAAGATACCATTTACACGGTAAAAAATTAGGGCTGTTGATTTAATCGCGTTAACGCGTGCGATTAACGCGTTAAAAAATTTTGCGATTAAAATTTTTAACGCATTAATCGCATGCGTTAATTTGATCTTGCTAAAATTGAATCAGAGGCAGTAAAACTCGTTTTAAACGGAAGGCTCAAACTTGAAGTGATACATTCTTTGGCAAATATTCCAAAAAAGAATTTGAGTATTATTGTAGCAATTCGTCGCTCAATTATCGCCTGCATGCGAACCAAAACATGCATTTAACACGTATGAACCGTCGACATCGGCCGCATCGCATCGTCCACTAAGGTTGTTTTCTCACCCCGTCAGACTACGTTGGATGAACTCCAAGAGATGACCAATGGATTTCAGGTTTCAATTGATAAATGTTTACAGAAGGACAACTGAGACGAGGTTTGGCAAGAACCATTGAGATGCATTATATTATGTATAACATAACGCTAGAGAGAGTATGACGTATCTGCCCTGCAATAAAATTTGAAGCTGATCGAAGCTGTAAGACTGTGATTGGTCGGTATAAGAACTCGTCTGTGATTGGTCGACATGACTTTAGACAGATATGATATGATGTGATTGGTCGACATGACTTTAGACGATGATTCAATATGGAGACGTGATACTCCCTCTAGTGATATATTTATTATATAATACACCTCTATGGCAAGAACCGCTACCTCTTGTGAAAAATATTGTGACTAGATATTGAGGTTCAATAGTTAGACCTAGGCCTACTATTGTTAATTAATAAGAGTATATCTTGACCTTACCAATGTAAATAAACTGGTCTGCCAATAGGTTACAGTTGGCTGAATAAATAATTAATTTTGAGAGTCAGAAAACGGTTGTCTAGTTTTCACATGTAGGCCTATATTGCGATTAATTTGCAGTTAATTGCGATTAAAAAAATTAATCGCGATTAATTTCGATTAAAATTTTTAATCGAACAACAGCCCTACTATATATATAGCAAGTAAACAGAGCTATGTCAGGCAATGTGAAAAACGTCGATTAATATTGCGTTAATATTGCGTTAATTTGCGATTAAAAATTTTAATCGTGCGATTAACGCGATTAAAATTTTTAATCGAACGACAGCTCTATAAAAAATTAATCTGGGTCTTCTTGGCTTAGTCCCCCCCTAGCCCCTGATAAACTCCGCCCATGGTTATACGTCTCACATGTGTATCAAATAATCGTAAAACGAGCATTCAGTAATACAGTTTGTGACCATGAGCTCCAAGTACATTCTTAGCATAATTTGCACATTTGAAAATGAATTTTCAATTAACATCTTTTTCGAGTAGCCTACTTGGCACATGAACTGCTACTAACTTATGCCAAGGCCTGTTCTTCCAATTTCGTCTTTAAGCATTTTGACAAGATAAGAGAACTGCTCGTTGCTCGTTGTCAAGGTTTTCATTGAGGTCGTCACCACAACTGCTACAAGCTTTTTCACAGAGTTGAGGAGTTCTCCATCACTAATATTTCACTATAGGCCTACATAATTCAAGATTAGATAGGAAACAAACCAAACCTTGAGCAGAGCAACAGCTTCTAGTCCGCTATGCCTACTATATAGTGCCCTCATGCCGATTTACAATTCGGTTCATGACTGTCGGTTGAAATCATTTAGTCTCTTCAAATTATATTAAATAATAGTCAAATGATTTGCAAACTCCATCTGTGACCTTATAAACCATGCATATTATGAAGGTAGAGTCTATATAAGACTGGGGTCTAAAAGATACTGACAGACAGCACAGCAATGACAGTAAACATGTCGCCGTCCACTGCTACAGATGTGGGCATTGGGTCGTGGCACTGGAGTGCTACAGCGTTAGACAGAATACCTCACTGTCTGCAGCAACCTGATACACGTGGGAGGGGTTGGAGCTCAGGACACTGCCTCGATCTGGTCGTTGTCTGCTGCGTATACCGACTAGTCCAGAGAACACCTCTGACATGCACTGACAGTATATGTCTACACCAACGGGCTGTCATAGCTTGAGTTAAGAGAAATATAATCTGTCAAAAGCAGGTGTTGAGGATGTCATGCTTAAAGCCCTACTGCCAGGGTGACTGGTGAGCAATATTAACGAGTACAGATAATGAATGGTCAATTCAAAACCACTCACTGATTATGTCTAAGATCTTGTGGCGATTAATACACTTATGGTTCATACCTTAATTTAAACAAATTAAACTTCAACTGGTGGGGGCCCCTAAGTGGTGGGGGCCCATGGGCTGGAGCCCGTGTAGCCCATGCCTAAATCCGGCCCTGTGTAGACCTATGTTTGTGCGGAAGCACAAACGGATCCTGGTTTGTCTTTCGTTTTAAATGTTTAATATATATTATATATATTTATATATCATGATGCTAGGTCATACACAAATTATTATACTATCAGAGATAGCAGGTAAGCCTAACTTATAGAGCATTGCGTGTGTGTGCGTGCGCGCGTATGGCGTAGTAATTATTTTAATGATCTTCGCTTTGTCGCGTGCCATATAATTAGTAGCAACGCGTTCAATGGCAACTTGTGATCGACCTATTCTCTTACTAGTCCATTGTCAATCTGTAACATCGTGATCGTCATCATCACCTCATTCTCTATTCTATTCCTTAGCAGCATGACAAAACCACTCGTCATGCTGGCATCTGATTTCACATGTACATAAATACTGATTTCACCAACATGCAGGTGGCTGATTATAATGCGTCACGCGAAATCCTTCTCTCACTTTCTTTGTCTCTGAGCTACGACCTGGTTTATACATACATACAATGTCATACATACATACATACATACATACATACATACATACATACATACATACATACATACATACATACATACATACATACATACATACATATATACATACATACATACATACGTACATACATACATACATACATAGTATTACATGCATACATACATACATACATACATACATACATACATACATACATACATACATACATACATACATACATACATACATACATACATACATACATACATACATACATACATACATGCATGCATGCATGCATGCATGCATGCATGCATGCATACATACATACATACATACATACATACATACATACATACATACATACATACATACATACATACACACACATACAATGTCATACATACATACATACATACATGCATACATTGATAGAACATATAGAAAGAATTTATTTGCGATTCCATGTATGTAGACATTAGGAAGTTGTTTAACCATTCGTTGTGTTTGTTTAGAACGCAGCTGTCCCTCTGTTGGAGATTAGTTAGTTAGTCTTCGGTGCTGAACCATTCGCACGGCGGCCGAGACAGAGACTCCTCCATCGAGAACGACAAAAGACGAGTATTTGACTTATGTCCTGTTTACTGGGTGCGTGGGTATCTTTAATAGTTATATGAAAAAGCATGCTCTAATTGGTGTCGATAATTAATCAGCCAGAGAATGGATTCGAACCTAGGCCTACACGGTCAGAATTTGGAGGCATAAAATAGCGCCTACACGGTTTGGCAAGACCCCAAACAACACCTGAATTCGCTGATAATTCTGTTGACTATAATGAATTAGAGACACAGTAAATCGCATGCTACAGTCGCAGATGCGTGTTATCGATAGGCGTTAAGAACTGCGCAGTGCTCATCGCGCATGGCAAGGTAAGAAAAAAACTGTAAACAAGTTATGCACTTAATCTTCGAGGCACGTAACCGATTCTACGGTACTCGGAAAGGGAAAGCCTGGATGCAGGCTGGTGGATAGGAAGAGGATGTTCGTCGAATCCTCGGAGGGGCAGTTGGTGGAGTAGTTAATGCCTATGAGTCAGAGTCACGTGGTGCTTGGTAAACAGAACACGTCCTGGAATCGGGAGAGTCAGCATGTGAGCGCTGCTTATAAGAAGCCAATCGCTTCAAAAAGTCTTTGTCGATCATTCAGCTTTTATAGACATAAAACGAAGCAGAGGTAAGTCGAAGTATAGACAAAGTTAACTCCTTTCTATGGCGTCGTTTCTTTATGGTAATCGCTGAGATTCTTCCTGAACTGATTTATTCGTTCTGCTATAATAGAGGAGTCACATAAATTGCAATACAATTTATAATCAAGGATCGTAGATGTCGATTAGACGTGAGCATGTATGCTCTTTCATTTGATCATAATATAATTATATCTGCAAATTAATTGCTATAGACAGTTAAACACCGTCGGCTGGCCTAAAATAATGATCAGACTGGTTCAAGGCCCCTACAAAATGATCGCCAGAGTGGAGGCACAGATCCGTACTACGAAAGTTACATGTAGACTAAGTGCGCTCTATAGCCAATCGGCTACCGTGTCCCATAGACTTACAAGGGATGTACGCAGCGCTTAAAGTGCAGAAAAATGCCTGGAACCCCCACCCCCACCCCCCGAATACCTTTTCAGGCCTAACAGGTGGCAGGACGGTGTTCAGATTTGAAAATGAGTGTACAGACGCCGTCCATGCATGGTTGTCTAGTCACCCTCTAAGGCCTAGACGTAGCATACATTCAAACATGCGATGGTATGTAATGGGCCTCAACGATTGTTTCTATCACCATCTTGAACTTCACTTCGCTTCAAAGAGTCGGAGTTAACGTCGCGTCACGGTTCCAACTCTTTAAAAAAAGGTCGTTGCGTATCTTGTGATCCATGACGCAACGAAATATCTTTGTTTTGTTAAGTAGACACGATAAAACTACTTCAATGGAGGACAAGAAAGAGAAGAAGGACGATGAGGACATGAAACAGGAAAGACAAGGTTCGTTGGAAGACAAAACAGAGGAGGAACTGTTCTACGCAATCAGCCGTGACGATCCAGCCACACTCGAGCGACTTCTGGCCGAAGGAGTCGATCCGAACACGATCTTCGACGGCTGCGACCCCCTGGGAAACGCCCTCTTCTGGTTCCCCCTACACTTCTGCTGCGAGAAGGGGCGCCTCGAGTGCGCCCGTGTTCTTCTGAAGGCAGGGGCGACGCCAGACGCCGGCGACCAGTGGTGCATGACGCCCCTCATGTACGCCATCCGGACCGAGTGGCACAACGTCGTCGAACTGATGCTCGCATGTGACTCCACAGTTGACCTTCAGGACACACGAGGACGAACACCGCTGCACCTGGCTGTCGAATGCTCGGACGACGTGTACGCATACACCCATGCATGCATACATACACAATACATACAATACATGCATACACACACATACGCACAGGTACATGTACGTACATACATAATATGCAATTGCACAAAAAATAGAGCTGTCGTTCGATTAAAAATTTTAATCGCGTTAATCGCACGATTAAAATTTTTAATCGCAAATTAACGCAATATTAACGCAATATTAATCGACGTTTTTCACATTGCCTGACATAGCTCTGTTTACTTGCTATATATATAGTAGGGCTGTTGTTCGATTAAAAATTTTAATCGAAATTAATCGCGATTAATTTTTTTAATCGCAATTAACTGCAAATTAATCGCAATATAGGCCTACATGTGAAAACTAGACAACCGTTTTCTGACTCTCAAAATTAATTATTTATTCAGCCAACTGTAACCTATTGGCAGACCAGTTTATTTACATTGGTAAGGTCAAGATATACTCTTATTAATTAACAATAGTAGGCCTAGGTCTAACTATTGAACCTCAATATCTAGTCACAATATTTTTCACAAGAGGTAGCGGTTCTTGCCATAGAGGTGTATTATATAATAAATATATCACTAGAGGGAGTATCACGTCTCCATATTGAATCATCGTCTAAAGTCATGTCGACCAATCACATCATATCATATCTGTCTAAAGTCATGTCGACCAATCACAGACGAGTTCTTATACCGACCAATCACAGTCTTACAGCTTCGATCAGCTTCAAATTTTATTGCAGGGCAGATACGTCATACTCTCTCTAGCGTTATGTTATACATAATATAATGCATCTCAATGGTTCTTGCCAAACCTCGTCTCAGTTGTCCTTCTGTAAACATTTATCAATTGAAACCTGAAATCCATTGGTCATCTCTTGGAGTTCATCCAACGTAGTCTGACGGGGTGAGAAAACAACCTTAGTGGACGATGCGATGCGGCCGATGTCGACGGTTCATACGTGTTAAATGCATGTTTTGGTTCGCATGCAGGCGATAATTGAGCGACGAATTGCTACAATAATACTCAAATTCTTTTTTGGAATATTTGCCAAAGAATGTATCACTTCAAGTTTGAGCCTTCCGTTTAAAACGAGTTTTACTGCCTCTGATTCAATTTTAGCAAGATCAAATTAACGCATGCGATTAATGCGTTAAAAATTTTAATCGCAAAATTTTTTAACGCGTTAATCGCACGCGTTAACGCGATTAAATCAACAGCCCTAACAAAAAACAATAACATACATAATTACTATAATTATTTACGCAGATACATGCATACACGCATTCATACAAATACACATGATACGCGCATGCAGTGTCATGCACACATAAATGCATAGTTTGCATACATAGGCCTACATACAAAGAAACATGCATACATACATACATACACAATATAAATACTTAATATATATTTAGATGCAAACAAGACATACGTATATATATATACATACGTACGTACGTACGTACGTACGTACGTATGTGCGTTTGCGCGTGCGTGCGTGCGTGCGTGCGTGCGTACGTACGTACGTACGTACGTACGTACATACATACATACATACATAATCATTATTGGTATAATGGAGCTCTGTGCTAATAGTGGATTCTGACGTAGATCAATAAAAAAAACCAGTTGCAAATCGGCGTTTAACATGGCCCTCTGCATAGCTCTATCTTCTTTCAATCTATCTATATCTGTATAATTATCAATGATGCTTTGCTGAGTCTATTCTTTTGATGCTTTTGGCAAGAGGTTTCCATAAAGATTTGATTGACTGATTGATTGATTGATTGATTGATCAATGAAGTGCATGTAGTGCCCTATACAACTATTCAGAAGCGCTTCCAACCCAGGTCTGACCGAAGATGAAAGTCCTGCGTATAGTTCATTAGAAAAGTTAGGTCCCGAGACCCGAGGGAGAGACCGCAGCTAGATTCACGAAGGCTCATAGAATCAGAGGGACGCATGATTGAGAAAGTCTGTCTAATGGATGTGCGAGAATGCGACACCATAAAGTCACCGATGGATGCCGAGATCTTTCATCTGTTACAGCCCCACTTGCAGATCTGCATTTAACCCGATCATCTGCATAGATCTATTATAGCCCCATTTACAGTCTACGCGTAGCACGTCACTGTGCATAGATCTTTATGCAGACGCCATTTTGTTGCTGTTTTGCAGGTGTGTGCAGATGTTGTGTGCAGCCAACGCAGACGTGAATGTGCGAGATCTCGTTGGTCGGACATCTTTGTGGACGGCCGTCAGTCAAGATGGCCGCCTGTCAAGCGTCAAAAGACTCATCGAAGCAGAGTGTAACGTCAGTCTCCCAGACAAGAGAGACAAAAGAACACCGCTTCAGGCATGCCACGTTTTTAAGCAGGACATTTGTACGTTCAGACCAGGCTTATAGTATAAGACACGGTAGCCAGATGGTAATATAGGCGTCCAAGTGTATATGACATCAACGAAGTATTTTCTATTCACAAAAACGAAAAATTAGATGGGAAAATTAGATGGGAAAATTAGTTGGGGAGCAGGTTATTATCATGACCGTACGTGTGTTCATATATACATACATAGGCTATAATAGGCACATAAATAGGCCCTACTGCTATGATCATTGTTATTATTGCTATTATTATTGCTATTATTATTGCTATTATTATTATTATTATCATTATTATTATTATTTTTTTATTATTATTATTAGTAGTATTATTATTATTATTATTATTATTATTATTATTATTATTACTATCATTATTATTAAACAATTGTAATTTTTTTGTTATTATTATTATTATTATTATTATTATTATTATTATTATTAGTAGTAGTAGTAGTAGTAGTAGTAGTAGTAGTAGTAGTAGTAGTAGTAGTAGTAGTAGTAGTAGTAGTAGCAGCAGCAGCAGCAGCAGCAGCAGTAGCAGTAGCAGTAGCAGCAGTAGCAGTAGCAGTAGCAGCAGCAGTAGCAGTAGTCTGGAGGTCTTTCAAGTGCCCTATTATATGAAATATGTGATCGCAATGCGATTTGTTCATTGGAATCCATAGGCAGCCATTAGTAAAATTTATTTCCTCTGTTGATAGGTGGCCATAGTTTATGCTCAGAAGGATCGGTTAGACTACGTTCGTCTGCTTCTTGAGGCCGGAAGCGTCGTCAACCATCGTGACGAGGCCAACCTCAATTCCATGCTCAATCTTTTGTACAAGTCGAAGCGCAGTGGAAAGGGCGTGACCCAGGATGACCTGAGCATCGCAACAATGCTCATTCGATCCGGCTATCTGCTGAACGACATTCCAGTCCGCTCCAGCTGGCACAAATATGGCGGTACGGCGATCAAGATGGCCGCCGAACAGGGCGCCACGGAACTCGTCCAGCTATTTCTAGATCACGGCGCCGACCCAGATATTCCAGGTATAAGCGCCCAAATTACGCCACCCATTAGGTGTAGTCCTAATTGCGCCATAAATACACAGAATTATGATAATTATTATGTGAAGTGACATAACATAATGAACATATATATATAATATATATTATATAATATATATGCGCAACTGAATTTTATTCGACTGCGTATATACTTACGCTATTGTAGAAGCTGCGCACATTCAACAGCCTGTGTTGTTCTAGGCCTGATGTTGACTCTTGTCGAATCCGATAGCCCACATGTTATGATCGCCCAAGGCTAACGATTTACGTAGCTCCTTTATCGATATGAAATCCATGAACGATGGAAACAAGCTTCAATGCTAAAATTAGGCGCATTTAGGCTAAATCCCTGTATACGCTTTCCTGGGATAATAATTATAGGCTAGCCTATGTATGTTCGAATGACCGAACGAAAGAGTTTAGGGCCTACCTCTGACTTCTGCAAGATCAATGGTGGTAATATAGGCTATCTCATGGTAAACTGAAATACGTCTATAGGACTATTCGACTAACTAGCTTCCTATCTACGTATAGGCCAAGCAATAGGCATAGGTCTAATTATTGATGACCTATATTATATGAAACTGGCTCAGTCTTAACTCTGCGCCTGAGAACTCCGAGACGGTTAATACAGCAGCCGGCGGCTACCCGTGGTTATCTACAGCCACGGATAAACAGATTCTGCGTGGATGTGCATGTGTACGCTGCTGCCTGCACGGTTGGATGTGTAGACATGTCTGTCTGTGTGTGTATGTGTGTGTGTGTGTGTGTGTGTGTGTGTGTCGTTACACACGGTCAGAGAACTTGCATATGCCATGAGCATGGGCGGAGTTTGGTTTCTGTTGTTGGAGGGGCTATAGAAATAGGTTGGGTTTCTGGACGCGCGGAGACTTGGTCCAAATCCAAAAGAGCGGCGCCGACAATATTTTCATATACTACTTTTTTGTTCTTCCGTTCGATATCTAAAAAAACATACCATTTTTCCGACAGAAAAGCTCACGACCTTTTTAGTCCATCCGTTCGGAATCTCTGAAAATAGACCATTTTCCTGGCCAAAAATAGAAAATATACAATTTCCCCTCAAAGAAATTTTTCGGGGTCTTCCTGGGTTACTATAGGGCATGCGTGCATAGCCTATTAAATGCACAGATGCTACGATAAATGCCGAATCGTAGCAGAACGCATTAGCGCATTTTGTGTAAATGAGATTAACCTACTAACAGATAGCCTAGGCCTAAACTTAGCCGACCGATGTGGAATTGCCTCTAAGCCATTGGATCCAGGGCGGTCCAGCAAAAAGGAACCGACTTTGCATTCACTAACTAGGCTACAACAGTTTTTTTATTAATTGTTTTGCGTGAAATTAACAGGGCCGTAACTAGGATTTTTCGTTTGGGAGGGGGTGGGCTTAAGCATTGAGCATGACGAGTGCGACAGCAGGAGTCTATAGTGGTAAGCCGCAAGCATACAACGGTTTGATTTATTTGGAAGGGGCTTCAGCTTCGTTTGAGGGGCTTGAACCCTCCCCAAGCCCAACGCTAGTTACGTCCCTGCAAATTAAATATATTTTTCCTCTAGTTACTCTAATAAGCCTATCAGCTTTATAAAAGTCGAACTGGTATAGGCCTAGGCCTACTAGTTTAAATTTTAATAAAATGCCTCGAACAACCCTAGCTAGGCCTACCACATTAATTTTTGTGGACATTAGTGACGCAATAATTTATGGCGCCGTTGACAGACGATGATTGAGTGTTGATCCGAGAATTTTGCGAACTGATAAAGGATTTAGTTCGTTTAAAATGATTAAAGAGTTTCCTAACAGAGGATGGAACTTTAAAAGTCTACTTCGAATCGTCTGATACAATATATATATATATATATATATATATATATATATATATATATATATATATATATATATATATATATATGTATAAGTAAAAGTAGTACGATATATATAATGCATTCATAAATAGTCCTACATAGGGTTTTCTTACATAAGCTAACATGTAGGCTACGTGCAGACTGACTTGGTATAATAATTAATTGTTCTTCATTTCAGACGATAGCGGTGTAACACCGCTGCTATCGGTTGTCCACAATAACCTGGTGCCAACTGCCATCGTTCTACTGAGGACCAACTGCCAGACAGATGTCGCTGGTGAAGTTAAGGTCGACTACGTCACTCGTCAGATGACGCCACTAGAGTGCGCTCTCATAAAAGGTCATTTCAAGATGGCGCGGTTACTTATCGAATGTGGCGCCACCATGTTTCCGCTGGACAGTCTCAACGAACTGAACATTTCGGAATCTCCGGCGTCGCCTGAGAGTTGCGACTTCTGGCTATGGTACGTTATCCGGGTGTCAAACCCTCTCTCGCTGGTTGACCTGACAATCTACAACATCCGGAAGGCACTCGGACTGAAGCTGGAAGCGAAACTTGAGCCGCTTCCTCTACCATCTCTTCTCAAACGCTGCCTAGGGTTGGACTACGTTTTCGACGGTTCTGCCTCATGATCATCATCAGGCAAATTGAGGCAATGGGTAATTACCTGAGTTTCGGGAACATTTCTCTTTGCAATGCAACCAAAGACTGGCACACTGATCGAGCGCCTCTGTGTTTTTTAATCTCTGGATTGCTGACTGTTGCTCTGTACAAGTTTGCAATTACAATTACATTTAGGCATACATAGCCTACCGTGTTGTTCGACTCGTGTAAAGTGACGACATTGTGAAATATATAATTTAAACTGTGACCAATATTGTCAACTATTATTATTGATCCATTATATTGGTGCAATATTATGCAATAAAATACATTCTGCCAAATGTTTGCATGACTTCGTCTTGCATGGATTTCGTTCTCATTGTGGAATTCCTCTGACGACTCATATTCTGAACCAGAAGATCTTTAAATTGCTCTTAAGTCGAAAGAAGAACCACGCACTTCTGAGACTTTTTGCCTAATTATGGCCATGAGGCTGGTGTTAATGGATCTGCTGGTGTTAATGGATCTGCTGGTGTTAGTGGATCTGCTGGTGTTAGTGGATCTGCTGGTGTTAGTGGATCTGCTGATGTTAATGGATCTGCTGGTGTTAGTGGATCTGCTGGTGTTAGTGGATCTGCTGGTGTTAGTGGATCTGCTGGTGTTAGTGGATCTGCTGGTGTTAGTGGATCTGCTGGTGTTAGTGGATCTGCTGGTGTTAATGGATCTGCTGGTGTTAGTGGATCTGCTGGTGTTAATGGATCTGCTGGTGTTAGTGGATCTGCTGGTGTTAGTGGATCTGCTGGTGTTAATGAATCTGCTGGTGTTAGTGGATCTGCTGGTGTTAGTGGATCTGCTGGTGTTAATGGATCTGCTGGTGTTAGTGGATCTGCTGGTGTTAGTGGATCTGCTGGTGTTAATGGATCTGCTGGTGTTAGTGGATCTGCTGGTGTTAGTGGATCTGCTGGTGTTAGTGGATCTGCTGGTGTTAGTGGATCTGCTGGTGTTAATGGATCTGCTGGTGTTAATGGATCTGCTGGTGTTAGTGGATCTGCTGGTGTTAATGGATCTGCTGGTGTTAGTGGATCTGCTGGTGTTAATGGATCTGCTGGTGTTAGTGGATCTGCTGGTGTTAGTGGATCTGCTGGTGTTAATGGATCTGCTGGTGTTAGTGGATCTGCTGGTGTTAGTGGATCTGCTGGTGTTAATGGATCTGCTGGTGTTAGTGGATCTGCTGGTGTTAGTGGATCTGCTGGTGTTAATGGATCTGCTGGTGTTAGTGGATCTGCTGGTGTTAGTGGATCTGCTGGTGTTAGTGGATCTGCTGGTGTTAGTGGATCTGCTGGTGTTAGTGGATCTGTTGGTGTTAGTGGATCTGCTGGTGTTAGTGGATCTGCTGGTGTTAGTGGATCTGCTGGTGTTAGTGGATCTGCTGGTGTTAGTGGATCTGCTGGTGTTAGTGGATCTGCTGGTGTTAGTGGATCTGCTGGTGTTAGTGGATCTGCTGGTGTTAGTGGATCTGCTGGTGTTAGTGGATCTGCTGGTGTTAGTGGATCTGCTGGTGATGCGATGAGGTTCGAGATTGAGATCGAAACTCTTCGAAAGAAAAACAGCGAGGCAAAAGTTAAGAGATTGAAATAGGCCTATGCCTCGATCATAAGATGTCGACTGCAAGACAATGCGCCTCGTCTTTCGTTTAATAGGCCTAGGAAACTTAGGCTACTGTAGTCAGCTATAGGCCTAACTTCGAAATAGCATTTGGTCCCCCGTAGGCCTATCCAATCCACATTTGAAAAATTGCATTAATTAATTAATTCATTCATTCATTCACTCATTTGTTCGCTCATTCTTTCATTCATTCATTCGTTCATTCCGCTGATTCGGTTGCTTGTCGATCGGCTTAATTCAGTAAACAGACACCCCTCCCGAAACAAAACACTAGCTATACGCCTTTGTCCTTTGACCGAAAAGGTGCGATTGCAGCCCAGAATCAGCAGAGGTAGGCCTATGTGTAGTTATATAGCCTTTAGTTACAATCAATCAATCAATCAATCAATTTTTTTTATTGGTCCAGATGTATCAAGCACACTAAGATATCAGGCAAGAAAATAGTTACATAAAGCATAACAAGTACCACAAATTAAACAAGCAATAATCAAAGTAAGAACTAATTAGTTAACGCAAATTATAAAAAACCTTTGGGCTAGATTGGGGATACCCCCAGGAATATATAAGAAGAGATTATTTAAACCCAGTGGCTATAGGATAGAGTGATACCAGTGGGAAAAGATAACCCTAAACCTGGAGTGCGTTAAAGAGAAACTCTAAAGTATGGAATTAGGACACAAATGGAGACCCAGAAGGGAGGGAATCCCGCTAAGTAGGGCCCCCAAGTAGCTATGAATAATTCTAATTGGTACACACCACAAATTGATGAAAAAATTAACCAAAAGCAACAGCAGATGAAACAATTAAGCCACACTGAAAAACAACACACAAAGTAGAAAGAGCCCTGAAGATTGTTGATCAGGACACACCTATAACATCAAAGCAATGTGCAGGCACAGAAAACCAACACACAATGCAGAAGGTAAAAAAGTCAACCAAAACCAACAGCAGATGAAGCAATTAAGACACACTAAACAAACCAACTTCCAATGCAGGAGGATCCTTTAAGAAGAAGCACATTTGTAATAATTGGATAACTAATTTAATATCGGTTATGGTTAACTAACTATTAGCCATTTTCGTAGGTTTATTTTAAATAGGTTAATGTTAGGAGAGGCCTTTAGGTTTTGTGGCAGACTATTCCATAATAGTGGGCCCCTACATTTTATGGAGAATTTACGGGAGTTTGTTCTAGCAAATTCCGTTCTTAAGGAAAGAGAACTTCTTGTTTCATGTGAATGAAAGTCAAAGCTTGACTTAAACAGGTTAGTGTATTCATTTGGCAGGATATTGTGCAGCGATTTGTACATAAATTCACATGATTGGTAGTCAGTAATCTGGTTAAGTTTGAGAATCTCTAAGTCAATAAAAAGCTGGTTAGTATGGGCAGTATAAGGAGAGCCAGTTATGATACGAACAATTTTTTTCTGGAGTACTATTAACATTTGAAGTCTAGATATGTAATTGGACGCCCAGATCATATTACAATAACTCAGATACGGCTGAACCATGGAGTAGTATAATGTCAATAGAGTATTAGGTGAGAGCAGGTAAGAAATTCTCTTAATAATTCCAATATTTTTAGCTATTTTATGAGATATCTTATCAATGTGAGTACACCATGTAAGATGCTGATCCACATAGACACCTAGAAATTTAACCGAAGTTACTTTAGGAATCTCTAAACCATCGATAATCACATTTCTTTGTACATGCGGAATTATCTTTCTATGCGAGGAGAATAAAATATAATTGGTTTTATTAAGGTTCAACGATAAGTTATTAGCTTTAAACCACTGAGATATATTTTTTAATTCATCATTCAAAATCCTGAGTAAGTCATCATAATTGGTGTGTGATAAAAAGACATTAGAATCGTCTGCAAAGAGTACGTATTCTAATAACGAGGATGAGTTAGTTAGGTCATTTATGTATAAAAGGAATAGTAAGGGACCAAGGATAGAACCCTGTGGTACACCGTGTTTAACAAGTTGAAAAGTGGAGTAAGTATCATTACATTTGACTTGCTGGAATCGATTATTTAGGTAGTCTTTAAACCAAAGGAGGGTTAATCCTCTTATGCCATAGTTTTGCAATTTACTAACGAGTATTACATGGTCGACAGTATCAAATGCTTTAGATAGGTCGAGAAATATTCCAACAGAGAATTCATTTCGATCAATAGCTAGTGATATTTTATCTTGAATATTAATTAACGGAAGCACAGTCGAATGACCTGGTCTGAAACCATGTTGCGATGGGTGGATAATATTAAATTTTGTCACATAGTTACGTTATGTTAAATAGGCCTAGTAGGCATACAGCCTACTAGGCCTATTTAACATAACGTAACTAAACGTAGCATAGCATAAATTAGGCTTTCAACAAGGGGTTCAAGTCAGAAGACGTGTCGGCCTATATATAGTCTGTGTTAGACTTTCTGCAAATCAACATGGAGCGCTTAAATGCCCAATCTTTCCAGAGTCTTCTTATAAGGGATGTTTTATTGTCACTGACAGACTTCTTCTTGACATTGCGAGAGTAGCCTACTGTTGTCAAACGGAGATTCAATGCAAATTCTGCGTACCAGGATGACCATTTCACAGTGTTCAACCTAGTCTTCTTGCTTGGGTTTAGGATTTCCTTTCTGAGGAAGGGGGCCAATCGATGACATACGGATGATTCTTTACTCGTACGTGTCATCTCTTTTTCTGATGATTAAAATATTCTTTTAGTCGTCTTTTAGTCTTTGTGTGCAAATGTCGATATAATATTGAACGAGTCTAGGACAAAACCCCCGGACAAAACCCCCGGACAAAATCCCCGGACATAACCCCCGGACAAAACCCCCCGGCAGCGGCGCCCGCAGGATTTTTTTTTTGTACGCACAGAAATTTTCGAAGGAGGGGCGAACATAAAAAAAAATTTCGTTAGGTCGCCGAAAAAACTTTTTTTTTTAGTCAGCTAAAATTTCCCAAAAAATACCTTTTCTATCATCCGCCGAAAAAACTGATGACCTTTTTTCATACCTTTTCTATCCGCCGAAAAAACTGATGACCTTTTTTTTTTTTTTTTTTTTTTTTTTTTAGTCATCAAGTTAAAATTTTCCCAAAACCATACCTTTTCTATCCGCCGAAAAAACTGATGACCTTTTTTCATACCTTTTCTATCCGCCGAAAAAACTGATGACCTTTTTTTTTTTTTTTTTTTTTTTTTTTTTTTTTTTTTAGTCATCAAGTTAAAATTTTCCCAAAAAAACATACCTTTTCTATCCTCGCGCTGTACGCACTTACCTATGTGCGTACGTCTACGGGCGCCGCTGCTGTACGCACTTGCGTAAGTGCGTACGCCTGCGGGCGCCCCTGCCCCCCGGTATAAAACCCCCGGACAAAACCCCCGATATAAAACCTGCTGACAATAAAATATTGACTAGTCAAAATAGATTTCAAGCAAGCGGTTACTTCATACTGCAAGTAATGATGTAATGACATGTGTATTGTTTGGACATTTTTTCCAGCTAACATATTTCGACAAGCTAAATGGTGGAATTTATAGTCAAATAGCTCACTATTATAAATAATTAGTGACGAGTCTACCAAGTATTATCCTGTTCTTTTGGCAACGTTATTTCTAATCGTTACTAATGGGTTAAATAGTAATGTTGTGTGCTCAATTGGAATTAAAACTAAGTTCGTCATGTAGCGAATGAACGAATGAATGAACAAATGAATGAACGAATGAATGAATTAACGAACGAATGAACGAATGAATAATGAATGAATCAATGAATGAAGAATGAATTAATTAATGAACGAATGAATAATGAATGAATGAATGAATGAGCAAACGAACAAATGAATGAATGAACGAATTAATGACTAACTGACTGACTGAATGAATGAACGAATGAATTAATGAATGAACGAACGAATGAATGAATGGACGAATGAATGACTAACTGACTGAATGAATGAATGAATGAACGAATGAATGAAAGAATATGATTAGACCTTTGGCAAAGACGAAACCTATTTCTTTTACAATAAAACATACGGGTGGGTGGGTTTTATACCGGAGGGTTTTGTCCGGGGGTTTTATACCGGGGGGTTTGTCCGGGGGTTAAGTCCGGGGATTTTGTCCGGGGGTTTTGTCCGGTTTTTTTTGTCCTGCTCCCATATTGAACTACTCGCAATTTTTTGTTTTAGGCTTCTAATGGTCTGTTATTTTAGGTTTCTAACATTCTGACGACCTTTCTTAAAATATGTCATCTCATCTTCGCAGCTAGCCTATTTCCTAATTCTACCTGTCGGGGCCCGGTAGAGTAATGGATAACACGCTGGTCTAGAGTGCGAGAGGCAACGAGTTCGAGCCCCGTTGGGCGGATTTGCTATGTAGGCTAGCTGGTAGGCTGCTATTAGCGCCATAATATTGCAGTCTGCTCAGTTTGTATAGTTAAGATTTATGTATTCTGTGTTCTCCATTCTTGTGAATTGTTTGAACTGCATTAATGTACAATGTAAGTCTGTAACCGGTTGCGTTCTGTCAACAGGATTGTTGAATAAACGAAAATAATTATTATTATTGATAACTCTTTAATCGCATTATAGCAAATAATAGCATGGTATTTGTTTATTATATAAATTGATCTATTGCAATTTGTATGTGAAAGCAGCTGCTAAATTTTGGGTTTTTTGGGGGTGTCGTTCATGGGAAACTCCCTCCCTCAAGAGATGCCTAGAGGCCCTAGATTAATTAGGCCTAAACACTGACCATGCACTTTGCCGCTTTTGAACAGTACGAAACAAGAGCAGACTACCGGTAGGCTAAGAATGTCTCAATTCGCAAATTGCACAAGGAGCTAGGACAGTGTTAGTTTCTAACATCTTCATTTGGGATCAGAGTGACCTCAATGATAGGCTAGTCAGCGTTGCAAATCTTTGGGAACGTTACCTGCTGGTGTGTGTGTGTGTGTGTGTGTGTGTGTGTGTGTGTGTGTGTGTGTGTGTGTGTGTGTGTGTGTGTGTGAGAATGATACCAACCTTAGATTATAGAATCTTACAAAGAATGTTTAAATGGTAAAAATGTAAATGCACTCGCTTCCTGGTATAGTTAACTGCATGGACAGCCACAATCACATTCGTAAGCGTAAATTTATATAGCGCTTCTTCAGCAGAGGCTCCTCAGAGGCGCTCCCGACCTGATAGCACCAAACCACGATCGAAACATATGGTTTTCAAACGTTTGCGGGAAAGGGGAGAGACCAAGAGGACCATAACGAGGGTTGCTGGATTGGTAGGCCCTATAAATTATTCCCATAAAAATCGAAAATTGGAAAGTTTTATAGAGGGCTGTGGAAATTCTATCCATAGGGACAATCAGGTCACCTACGACCTGACATGGAGCGCACTGGCGCATAAAGTTCCTAAAGATAGACTGGGCTAGAATCCCGGTTTGCAGAGCCGTTTCAATTGACACAGGAAATGGGGTGAAGAGAGACCTGGCCCTCAGCGGACCCCGTTTCAGCACTACCCGAACTAAGGAGTTTAGGATGCTTGGCAGCCTGTTGAGCTCAATGTTTGAAAGACCCACAAAAACCGACTTAGCATAGTCAAGACTAGAGGCGACAATTAAGAGCTAGAACAGGCAATGGTTTGTGAGACTTACCGTAATTATTCATAATCAGGTCAACCTCATCTGTTGCAGAATTTGAATCAAAGCTAAAAACTCATTTGTTTTCATTGTATTATAACTAGATTTGTAGTGAAGCGCGCTCTTGTGCAAGACTTGTTTTGTTAAAGCGCGTTATAAATGACTAATAATGTATTGTATTATGTATTGTATTGTAACCTGATGCGACGTATTGCCCTCCAGATGCCTTGTTATAATTGCGTGGTCGAAATGTGAGTTTGCTTTAAGTGTTTTCACAGCATCTGACAGGAGGACAGCTGCAGTGCAGCAGTGCTAGTCGCCGAGCCGTCGGGTCGATATTAGCCCAGAAAGTGGCGGGAAAGAGCGCAGTTGCTGGCGAGAACCAAGCAAAGAAACAAACTTTATGGCATAGGACTAGTCTATGGTAAGAAATAGACAGTCTGCCATTTAAATTTTTACGCTTATGATCTTCATCGCATGTCTCGTAAGAGTCGTAACGAGCCCAATAAAGTATGTTTTTAATGTAGTAATTTTAGTAAAAAATTAAATGTCTTTGTTTGGCTGCTCATTTCGCGACTTTTGGGCTAACTTTAGACGTGATCTTGCGACAGTTTTTTTCGAAATCTGGCAACCCTAGTAGCAGACGGTTGATGCTAATCCATGCATTCTATGGTTTTATCTGCTGTGTTTCAGATTATTAATAATTATTGTTTGAATAATTATTATGTGATTATGTTGTAAACAGGTACCTGAGACGTAGGCATAAATTGAACATATAGAGTTAAAAGAGTTTAAATGCATTTGAATTTAAATAAACAATTTACGTTCATGATTAGTTTTCGCCGAAACACAAAAATAAAAACGATCTCAGCTGGCATTGCTGTTAGTTAAGACCGGAATCACAAATTTAACGTTGCTGTGCGTGACCAAATATTTCCACACACGTTTCTTGGAGACGTATATCATATATTGTGATATAATTTGCAAACAACTACAATTATTGCACATAACATTGCTTTGCAACAGCTTATATTCACGCTTAATTAAATGTTTGTAGTACCGGGGTATTGATTTTCGCGTGAGAATGATTGGCATCTATGTGCTGTTTCTGATCGTTCTGGCCAGTTTCCAGATCAATTTCTCTCAAGATCCAAGAGAGACACTGCACGTGCTGGTACTTTTGCCATTGGAGCAAGGAAATGTTCGTCTCATGAGGGTTAATAAAGCTGGAGCATATGCTGCACTAGCCAGAATTGAGCAAGAAGGACTTGTCAATCCTGAAGCCTTTGAAATCAAGACCGTCTTTCTTAATGATGCCTGTGATGGGACTAAGTCGTTGGAAGTTGTTCTCAACGAATTTTTCACAAAGGCTTCAGGTGTAAGTGCACTCTTTTATTGCAATTGATTACTTCTATTTGGTATTGTCACAGATGCTTTTTCATGTTATTCTGTTATGTTTTAAGTAGGCTAGCATCTATCCAGTCTTGGAACTGCCATCCAATTTTATGATTGATGATTTTAAAGTTTCCTTTAATTATGCACTGGACTTTTGGTGCTTTCCTTATTGATGCTGATAGCTAACTGAAGTGCCATGCAACCTATCAGGAAAAGGTGAACCTATAAATGGCTGTATACTGTTCCTGTCCTATGTCCTCCCTATAGACCATACCTCCAGGAACTGTTATAAATAGCATACCTTACCTTTGTGATGATTGGCTCCAATTTTTTAGCTTTACCAAACTGAATTAATGTTGGCATCTATGTTGGCATCTATGTGCTGTTTCTGATCGTTCTGGCCAGTTTCCAGATCAATTTCTCTCAAGATCCAAGAGAGACACTGTACGTGCTGGTAATTGTCAGATGTGATACAAATGACATTACAAAGTGCTCTCTAATGTTATAACTCCCAGTTTGAGCACTGCTATGATGGTATCACTGTATTGTGATGATATGAGTTTTGACTGTTGCAATTGCTCTGGCTGACCTCTCCTCAATTAGGGATTAGTCCAAGGCAGAAGGAAAAGAAGTTATAACTGGTGCAGTTGCTCTAACTATTCTGCACCGTGAAATGCAATTGAAAATATCTGAGCACTAAATGTGTAATTTGTGGCTTCCAGGAAGACTTCATCAAGTTCGAAGAGTTACCAAAAACATAATTTTAATCATGATCATGTCAATGGTGTCTGTCAATCATTTTTAGCCACATCCACTAGCTTCATACCATCTGCCGCTGCCTCTCCTTTCACATTCTGCACCTGGATGGATGTGTTGAACAATATCTCTGCTGAGCTTTTCATTGAGCACATTCAATCTCTTCTTATTGTCACTGTCTGTGTTATTGTAGGTATTACAAGGTTTTTGCCATATGTTTGGCTTTTATGCAAGATGATTTGCACTGGCTCCTTATCCAGTTGAAGTTTGGAGATCCTGAATCTTATTCATAATTGTCCTGTCAGCTCTGCCCCATGATGTGCAATGTTAGATGTGGCTCGGATGGAGAACTTGAGATGACTTGTGACCGGTGGTCGAGAGAGAGTGAGACAGGCGGATGATCAGGTAGAACGGGTTGGCTGTATGGTGAAGAGTTCGTGAGGGTATCTGGGCTGGGAGTATTGTAGGGATTTGTTGAACTTCTTGGTTAAGGAGAGAATTTTGAAGTTCATAGGCTACGCTCTGGGATTTCAAGCAGTGAAGTGACTTTAAGGATGGGTGTGATGATTTTTTGGTGTTCTGGTGGCTAATGAATTTTGGATGAGTTGGAGGCGTTTAAGTTGAACAGATTCAAGGGATAAGAACAGAGAATTACAGTAAAAAAGCTTTGAGTGGATGATGGACCTTGCGATGGTGGAAGCAGTTTTGAAGTCGAGCATAGGTCGGATGCGGCGGAGGTCACGGAAGTGCATGAAGCAGGAGCACGACAGGTTAGAGATATGATTAGATAAGGAGCAATGTGAATCAAACGTAGCACCAAGATTGCGTATAGTAGCATCAGAAGTAAAGGTAAGAGATGAAGAATTGGTTGATAGGTGTATTGAAGGGTCAGGGATTTTCTTGATTTGGTCAGGAAGGCATAGAATAATGAGCTCTGTTCTGGAGGGGTTGAGGTGGAGGAGATTGGAAGACATCCATTGAGAGATTAGATTTACCATATTGAGAAGTTGAGCAATGGAAGTGGAAAAGAGCTGGGGAGAAGGAAACATATAAAGTTGGGTGTCGTCTGCATAAATATGGTGGTCAACACAGGATGGTTCTAGGAGATGATTTAGAGGAGTGTTGTAGAGGATGAAGAGCATGGAGCCAGGATGGTGCCTTGAGGAGTGCCACAAGAGAGTGGAAAGGGTTGCGAACAGTGGCTGGAGGCTTTAGCAGAGAAGGATCTGGAAGACAAATAGGACTGGAACCAGAGTAGAGCAGTGCTAGAGATGCTAAACCAAGAAGATAGTCAATGAAGAAGGAGACTATGATCGATGGTGTTGAATGCAGCAGAGATATCGAGGAGGCAGAGACAGTCTGAGACTTGTTGATGGCTGACAGCATGTCACAACATGGACCAGTTTATTGTACAGAGAAGAAGTAAGTAGTGTTTTTGTGGAGTGGTGTTTAATGAAGTCAGATTGGTGGGGGTTGAGGAATGAGGAGTGAATCGGAAGAGAGGTAATTGTTTAGCCGGGCAAGGACAATTCGTTCAGTTGATTGAGATAGAAAGGAAAGGTTGAAGATGGACGGTAATTTGAGAGGTCTTCCTTGTCGAGATTTGCTGTTTTCACAAGTGGTGTGATGGCAGACTGTTTGAAGACCATTGGAAAATTGCCAGTACAGAGCGAAAGATTTACGATTTTAGTGATTATAGGAGTAAGGACAGAGGCATAGTCTTTTAGAAGAGCAACAACAAGAAGGGCCCAACAGCTGCAATCGATTCGAGCTCCAATGTTTCTCTCATCCCACGGTTTCACAAGTGCCTGAAGTCTATCAATTATTTAAATGATTCAACTTGTTTGGTTGGGAACACCACTGATGAGCTTATTCTGAAAGTGGCACTTTATGTCGGATCACAATTTACAATTACACGCAATATGTAGAAGCAAATGGTTACTTGGGAACCAGAGATGGAAAGAAAGACTGGATGCTGTTATGGTGGACTACATTTTCGTAAATTTCAGTATACAAAAGGTTTCTGTTTTAGGTTTATTGTCGGCTGCATACATGTGCATTATTGTTTGCAAGTGAAACTCAGTGTTCCCTCAAAACTGTATGGTTGCATGGACGGACAGCCGTTTTTGTGGCTCTGTGCTGTGCAATGCATATAATGGTTGAACAATATCTTAACAATATTTGTGAAAGTTTGTCCATCTGTTTTGTCTGTTCTGCTAAAAACTCACGACTGCAACACTGCTGTGATATGAAATTGTTACAAAACATTTTTCTCCTGCTATTTCTAGATCAACGAAAACTTTTAAGTTCAAAATGTCTTAGATTCCGAGATATGAGCGTTGTTTTAAGTTCATTTATATGTTTACCTTAAATCTCATGAATTTCACCTGCATTATGCAAAGGCAGGGTGATATATATATATATATATATATATATATATATATATATATATATATATATATATATATATATATATATATATATATATATATGCAAATCGAGCGGGGAAACGTCCAGGGGAATGTGTAGGGGATTTGTCCAGATCCTGGGGCTAAATAATATATGCAAAGAGAGCGGTTTATCATAATGGGGAATTAAAAGTGAAGGGTCAAAATAGCGAAATGCTGGGAACAAAGCCAGGGCAAACTCTTGACAATCACACTTTCCATACGCTACACTGTTAGCCGTAGGTTTGTTACTCTTTTGCTATATTTGATCAAAGTAAGAACGGATGTGCCTGGCATTTCTTTTCTACAAGGAACAAAGCGGTCTTCGGTGGGCAGTGGGTTAAATATATGCAAATCAGGCAGCTTCGTCGTGAAACCTTGAAAACATTTTTGTATGGGAACAGCCCAAATGAAGCCAGATGTATACAGAAAGTTAATAATGTCCTATAAAAACAGTATCTTTTTGCAGGTAGGTTATAAACCTGCAGCATGAAATTATTTTGCTTAGAGGGAACACTAGTAAAGGCTATGCCAATTATATAATTATTTCTCCTTGTGGAAGTCAATGCCAGTTTTATTTTTGTTCCTATACAGGCAATCAGTCTGGATGAAGGACCACAGTATGTAACATCTGTAATTGGTATGACGTGCAATGAAGCATGTCGGCCAATTGCGTCCTTCTATGGATCTGTCTGGGTGACTGTTTTTTCTATTGGCTGCAACTCTGAAGTCCTGTCTAACACTGAAGAAGACGATGGCTTTCCAGCATTTGCTCGTGTTGTGGGATCTTGGAAAATCCTCATTGATGTTACAGTTGAGTTGGTCAGCTATTATAAGTGGGATAAAGTGGCCATCATTGCAGCATCTGGCCCAGACTGGCTTGGCTTCTCATCTGCTCTGAGGAAAGAGTTAGGAAAGAATGATATACCTTCTGACGCAAATTACACAGTGCCAGGAGAGCGAATAGAAGGAACTTTTACAGACAATTTAAAGGTTTACATTGAAGCTAAGGCAGCTTTTACGGCACTCGATGCTTTAAAATCTCGTTACTTGAGTAAGTGAACACTATGTATGTATGTGTGTGTATGTATGCATGTTTGTATGTATGTTTGTATGCACGTATGCATTTTTGTATGTATGTATGTATGCTTGTGTGTGCAACTGTGCATGCATGTATGTATGTGTGTGTAATCTTATGTGTGCACATAATGTACTTGTTTGAAGGTTTACTATCAAAACGATGCTGTCCTCCAAGATCTCACAGGGTTGAAAATGCCATCGAAGGATAGCATTTCCGGTTTCAGTGAACTTCTTGGTATCCATCACCCTTCCATTTGGATTTTGGAAGCTTATAGAGCAGAGGTTCTCAACCTTTATCCGCATGCAACACACATAAACTTGCAACCAAATCGGCGACACACCATTAAATTTTCATTATGTCAATTATCTTTAAAAGTAAAATAAGTCTGTGTTAAAGTTAAAATAGCATAGGTCCATCTATTTTAAATTGTTAAAATGTCTAATAAATGAAAATGTTGACACTGAATGCCTTTTAGCTCCTGGATGTTCTTTGGATAGTAAGACGCCAGGCGATCGACAGTTTTTGTGAGTGCAATATTGGTACATAGCAACTGTATGTAGCCACAGGTCTCTGAACGCTTAAATATGAAACTATTTTTAGGCAAAAATGAGCATAAAAAGTTATCATCAATTATACATATATACCAGTATTTCAAACCACCGTAGTAATTCAAGGCAAAGTATGAAAATGTGAGATAAAGACAGTTAATAAACACTACTGCTCAAAACGCCCAATTATTGCCATAGAAACTAGAAAAGAAAAGAAAAATTTTAGTTAAAAAGTTCGGTTGCATTGGGACCTCCAGGTCCCTGGACTTCGTCCACCCCTTTTCATTATGGTTGTTTGGCTCTGCATGTGCAAGCAGGCTAAGAGGCGCATTTTGGCGTCATCCGTAAAAATTTTCGTTTCTTATATATAACTTTCCACATTATTTTCAAGTGTTAGGTTACAGCATTGGGTAGCAGTTCTTGCGGCAAGTTCGCTAAGGTACTTTATTGTATGCTGGCAGGTCACATTTCCGGTCTTCAGTAAAATATGTCATGCATGCAGGGATTGTGGCCTACAATGTAAACATTGTGGTCCCTTCAGATTGTCATGAAATGAAATAGAATCATTACATATAGTGTTACACGAAATATCACACCTTATGCCTCCTAAATTGTCCAAGTAAACAAGTCAGTGCAATGCAAGAACGACGGGTGTATGCTGTGAAATTCGCGACACACCAATTCTTCGCGACACACCAGCGACACACCACTTTTACGCAACACTCCGCCATTCTATTCGCGACACATTAGTGTGTCGCGACACACCAGTTGAGAACCTCTGTTTTAGAGGACCTGCGGAAAGAGCAGAGGAGGATGAATGAAATAAAAGTGGAAGAATACATTGCTGGTCAACAACCTCCTTGTGGCTGCCGGATCTTCTAAGACACAGCCAACCCAATGAAACTCATTGTCTCCGAATATGTAGAACCATAGGCGCAACCACCCTATGGGACCCACGGGACGCGTCCCCCCTACTTAGAGTCTTGGGACGGTTCCCTCCAACTTTCGACAAGAGGCTTGGGACGGACCCTCCCGATTTTTGCCACCAACTGCTGCTAATAGCCGTTTCATTTATAGATTGGCATATTTATTAAGAACGTTTTAATCCTGCCTGAAGGGTGTAGGCCTGCGTCTTACCTCGACAGCACTGCCATCTCACAGATTGCACATGAATTTGTTGCTAACTTTGAATTACGGAAACTGATCTTTGATGATATAAAGTGACTCTTGAGTATTTCTTTCAGTAGGCCTATTTTTGTGTCTGGTTTGAATGTTTCTGTCTTTTCAAATGCAAAATACCAGGTCATCTGCAGTCAAATGTGCCTGAAATTGTCATTATACTAGCTGGGATACCCGGTGTTGCCCGGGAAATTTAGAATTCGACCCGCTCCGGCCACAGCCCCACCACACCACACCCACCACACGGTCCACACCCCACCACACTCCGACCTCCACCATTACGCCATCCGAGAAATTAGGGTTTTCGGAAAAATTTCCTCGTCTCAGTCCCCACTTTCACCCCCCACCTCCACCCTCAAACCTCCACCCCACCCCTCCATGCCACCCCACAACACGCCACAACTAAGTCCGACCTGCACCGGTATGCCACCCGTGAAATTTTGGTTTTCGGGAAAAAATTCTTCCCAAATCCCGTCCCCCACCCTGGCTCCCAGGTGGCGAGCACTAAGTGTCAGGCTACAGAGCTCGCAAAGGTATTCAGGATCAAGGCCTAGCATGTAGTGTCAGACTAAAGCAGTGATCCTATATTCGCTTCGTTGTTTGAGGGGAGCCAGTGGAGAACGTCACGCATAATGCACATAATTTTACCTGGAGATAGATGTGGTTCAATTTGGGTGCAATTATCGCCAATAAAACAGGCTGCAGAACACAGGACGCAATCAAGGCAGCTCAGTCGGGCAGCCAGTAGGCCAGCAGAGAGAGAGAGAGAGAGAGAGAGAGAGAGAGAGAGAGAGAGAGAGAGAGAGAGAGAGAGAGAGAGAGAGAGAGAGAGAGTAGCAACAGGCAGCAGCAGCAGTCAAGTTCTGCTGGTGACCAAAGAATGGACAAGGGTTGCAGTAGCAGTAGGAGTGAGGGAGCGATGCCTAGTTGGCTCAGGTGATAATAACAAGTACAGTGTAAGATCAGAAGTCATGCAAAACCATCGTGGTAGAGACACATATTCACCATTAGCATGGTATTGTGCCTCCAGGAAGTAATTTTATTATGTCATTGGGTTTGTATCTGGTAGATACATAAGTACTGCATACTGACCTTACTACAGGTTCACACAAGAGATGCAACTTTAGCTTGATGAAATATTTCAGTTATCTTGTTGAGGCATAATAGTTAAAATCAGTTGACTACATGGAATCAGTTGGCAGGTTCTTAAGAGCTAAATTTGCCGATGTAAGGACTTCATGAAGACGACTTCAGTGTTAATTTAACTAAGTGTACCCATAATTTGAAAATATATTTCAAGTGTTCCAATTTTGCTGACTTAACTCTCATTAGGCTAATTCAAAAGTGCAAAGCTTAAATGACTTAAATTTAACTAGACATGAGATAACTTCTACAGGTATTGAAAGACAACATGTTGTTTGTTTTGCAGTTTTTGTGTTCTTGATGAGTGATGCTGAGGTGCTTGCCTGTCTTATGGCGCTCCATGATCTCGGGATGAGAGATTCCAAGGCATTTATAGCCTATGGATATTCTGCAGGTGAGAGATTTGCCTTGATCCTAATGAAGACACTAACAGCTACTTGGGAATTTCATGGCGTAATTTCTTGTTACACTGCATCAGAGGTCTGCCGAGCTATGTTCAGTTTAGTTATATATATATATATATATATATATATATATATATATATATATATTAGCTCTGAACGAGCTTGCAATAGCTTGCAATACCTTACTGTCAAGGTTGTGCGGAGTGTAGCAAAATCACTTTGCGGTGACGATCGAAATCCTCTAGAATTTGAGGCAGAGCATGACGTGAGTCTATCAGCTGATCAAGAGGTACTCCATAATGAATGATTCTAAGTTTAGAAAGTTACCCATTAAAAATTTCCTGCTGCTGACTCTGATCAGGGTAGCTGTAGAGCTATTGGAGAGGAGTGTCACGAGTACCACAGTTTTTTAGTTTTGTTATCAGTATCAAATAATCTACAGAAGTTTGTTTCTTGATCTTTTTTATAGTGGCTGAGCCCTCTAAAAAACACATTTGATCACAGAACCCATCACGTTTCACCCGTCCAATATATGATTATCAAGATATGAATGCTACTTGTACTGCTTGGATAATAATCATAATATTTATATCTTTGAATTTTAGACTCCATAATTATTATTTATTTTAATTCCTGGCGCATATGATTGTATTACTTTAAAAATACTTATTTTGACACTGTAGTGTAGTGCACAAAACAGTCATTGCCCAATGCTACAGCATTCTAATTTTATTTTGCCAGCAAGTATTTCTGGCAGATGGTTGGAATATTGAAAAATATTCTTTAGCAATTGTATAGAAATGCTACATATATATGGTGCAAGCAACTTTCATCAAATTTTGTGCGAAATTTGTGGTCTGATGATGTAACAGTTTAATGCTCGGACTAATTGGTGCATAAAGACCGCCTAATAATTTGTCCTCAGCAGATAAGAGTTGTTCTCTCTTTTTGTTTCTGTAGTCATCATGAAGAACATTTGAACAGGTCTAATTAATTTCATAATATTTACATAATTTTTATTATAGTCAAAAAACTGAAGCAGAATTCGCAGAGCTTTGGCGACAAATGGATGGATATTCGTTTTCGATCAATATACAAAATGCATTATGAGAATTGTAGAAAAATTACTGGTAGCGGGTCAGACATTGATTTATGTGGATTTGGGATGTGAAATGAAGACTGTGCTGCTATGGGTCCTAAGAAAGACTGGGGGTTGAACCCCAACCATGGCAATCCTCACCCTGCCAAAATGAGTCCAAGTCCAGCTCTCCAGGCTTCAATTTCAACGTTCAGTCGTGATTCAAAAAGTTCTTATCTATCAAAGTGACTTGACTCAGATAACAAAATTTTATTAATTCACACAAATGGGTTTCCAACCCAGTCATAGGCCAACCACTCAACAGATAAGATGCTGATACAAAATAATCACTGAGGCTGTTGAACAAGACGTTTAAATGGTTCAAGCTCAATGGTAAAATATGCCTGTCTTGATTTAACTACTGGACCCACCAATTGTCTTTAAGAGTTCAACTATTTTGAGTTTGAACATGAATATGTCTCAAACCATTGCCTGTTTTCTTTTCTCCTCTCACCTTGATTATGCTAACGCTGTTTTCTGGGCCTCTCATACATTGAGCTCAACAGGTTGCAATGCATCTAAAACTCCTTAGTGTGGGTAGTGCTTCGCGTCCCAATACGAACTAGCTCCTCAGACCTACTCCATCAGCTGCACTGGCTTCCTGTTCAGTAGAGGATACAATTTTCAAATTGGCATGTCTGACCTACAAATCCCTCTGCACCAACACACCTTCCTACCTTCAGTCAGGCTTCCAGTACTAACTCATTACATTCCTCCTCTTTGCTTGCGTTCAACTGGTACAAGTCTTTTAGCTGAACCCCGATGCTAAAAGAGTTATGGGCTCGCATGCATTCCATGCCTCTGCACCCAGGAATGGAATCAGCTTCCACTCTCTCTTCGAAGCTCAATCTCACATCCTTCCTTCAGAAAGCAGCTCAAAACTCACTACGTCTCCTTGGCTTTCGAGCACATGGATCTCTAATTGCAGCTTCCTCTGGCGGCTGGCTATCCGCGCCTCAAATTCACATTTTGGTGTGACCTTGTTGCGAGTGTTACAAATTTATTTAATGATAATAATAATAATAATATCTACTTTAAAGGTTCTTCCTATTGCCTTTCAAAGTTCAGCATCTGTTTTAAAAAATTAAAAAGCTTCCCATGAGCTTACCACCAGTAGCATGTTCTTTTCAATATTGTTTTAATTGTTTTTATAGCAGTTTGATCACATGTGACCTAAATAGATTAAGAAATAAGCTCTCCCACGAGCTCCTCTGCTCCAGGAGCAGGCTTCTTTGAAGTGCATCTGATCACCTGTTCTCTAGTTGGCTTTTTCAATAATAATTTCCTTTGTTCCATTGAATATGGCATTTGAAAGATTCTACTACTGGCTTTCAATCCTATTTTCAAAGGAATATTGCATTTTACCGATTTTCAACAGATGCACAAACAAACGCGGTTATGATTGTCAACATTATGAACAAGCACGGTGTTAATCTGCACAGTTTTGTGTGTGCGATTTGATGCACTCGGAACCCTGGTTAAAAACTACTGCTCTACAGTGTCAGATGCTTTTCCGAAGTCAAAGAAAATTCCAAGTGAAAATTCAATGGAATCTATAGTATCATGAGGGACCGCATATCCAAAGTGCCATGGAGGTTGAGTGACCAGATTGAAAAACGCGTTGTTTGGATTGTAATATGTTAATTTTATTGCGTAACTCTATATAATGGTCTTTCATGCATTAGTAACATTACTTTTTCAAGGACTTAGGCACAGTATTGCAAGATAGATATTGGTTTGTGATTAGCTACCTCATCTTTACTGCCTTGATTTTTTACCTGGCACTGGAACGAACAGGGCAGCTTTGGCTATTGCGGATTTGATTTGATATAGCGTCGGTGAATGAGCTGGTCTCCCTGACATGGTTTTTGTGGGCGTTGAGAAATTCTGGGAGATTTACATTAATTACCTTCAATATTATTAAATCATTTTGATGTCTTTTATCATTTTTGTGTGACAGATACTTATGGAACATTTTGGCCAGAGCGGAAAAGTGATGTGCTATTGGCTCAGCAAGGCCTCATCTCGATTAACGTCAGACGACCAGAAGCTAGTTGGAGGCAGTTTGAATCAGCTTTCTTGACTGAATATAACGCTAATTCTAGAGATGCTGAAAAGAACTATATTGAACTAGAGGTGCATATTGATCTTCTCTTTATCTGTAATGACTTACGGTTTGATTTTCTGTTTCCTGCCTTGCATGTTGCCAGGCCCAGTAGCTTTGCAATGACACATTATGGCAAATATCGTGAGTTTGGGGCTTGCAAAAGCATGGCACATGATAGAACTGGCCATTTGTATAAATTGTATCATTGTGTCATGAAAGTGTTTTGTAGCTTCGTAACTCTTTGCTGTTCCCAGTGGCTGATACAACTTTCTCTGCCATACTGCTGTTCTGAGAATTTGCTACTAACTGAATTAAATTTTTTGCAGTGCTCTTGTAAAAGGCGTTTTGAAAGTTCTTTTTTTTTTAAGTTATAAAGTCTGGCCTTTAACATGCCACACTGAGCACTGTAGGCCTATATATCGCACCATGAGAGATGCCATGCTGGCTTCAATTAATGAAAAAGATAAGATATTTGAGGTCTTCTTTCTGGAACAAGCCTTTATCCGTACGGGATACTCCTGTTTTCCTGATGTGTTTACTAAGTACCTGTTGACTTGATCATGGTCATACCTACAGATCTATGGAAAAAAGATTAGGGTCAACACTCAGCAGTGTGGGGCCTGATATGCCTGACTTTCGACCCAAAGGGCAACATTATTGGTGCCTTTTAATTGGTCTGACTATATTGGTATGGGAAAACTCGATCACTGCCGTGTTTGGGTGGTGATGCCAGTCCCAAGATAGCATAAAAGTGGAGGGCAATGCTAGTCATCTGTGCTGCTAATATTGTACATCATTGCTAAACACTTTAAGTAGCAACTACTACTGCTTCTACTACTACTGATGTTGTTAAGTGGAAAGTTACTGAATAGACGAAAGTCTGAGTCCTGATCCTGCTCTCAAAACCGACTTCTTCAATGTATCTGACAACTTGTTTGCAGCGAGAAACGAACATCTATGCAGGGTTGTTGTATGATGCCTTTCTCATGTGGGCTCATGTTGTCAATGAGACTTTAAAAGCCAACCCAGGCAGTGGGCTTATCAAAGAAGCAATGCCACAATACTTTGAACAAGTGAATTTTAAAGGTAGGACTAATTGTTGAAGAAAATCTTTTACACTGTATGTTGTGAACATTGCTGCCAAAGATTTGTTGTCCTTGCTGAAGTTGAGAAAGGTGGGCTCATTTTTAAAAATCAAGATGGAAGTCTTGTATGGTGGAAAGTTTGAAGACATTTTTGTCATTGAAGGTTTAGAAGAGATTGGGCTTCTTTCTTGCAGCAGAGCTTCTGCTCAGAGATTCTCCTTGCGCTAGCTTATATTATACTATCTGGGGTACCCAGCGTTGCCTGGGAAATTTCGGGTTTTTGCCCCCATCCAGTCCCATCTCCTCTGTGGTACCCAGCATTGCCAGGTAAATTTAGGGTTTCTGTCTTGCACCGCCCTGTCCTCACAACCCCTATTTCGCTCCCAACTCCACCAAGCCCCCTATGGGGGTAACTGTCATTCCCGAGAAAACTTTTTTGCCCTGCCGAGCCGATCTCTGCCTTTATCTCCACACCCCTTCCTCATCACACACCTTTCCCCTCCACTCCCATTCCGTTCCACCAATCACCCCTTTCTGTCTCTTCTTTCTTCCTTCTCACCCATCCTTTTCTCTCCACTACCATCCGCCCCATCCCGTCCCACCCTATCACAATATTAATGATAATTTATGCCTCTCTGATTGAAATTACCTGCCCCCTCCGATGCAATATTACTTATCTATTATAATTACTATAATTATTGTCATTATCTTTTCATAACTTGCGACCGTCCTTTCACAGATTATGTACTATCAGTGTTTTTATCATTATTGTGAATCCGCTTTATTTGCGTGCTTAACTCCGCCTTCTGCAATAAATGATGCCAAGAAATGATGCCAAAGATGATGTAAAGAGCACTGTTTCGTTATTCTACAACGATGATAATTAATGGCGTTTCAATTGCAGCGTTAACTAATTCAAATTTAAGATGTCTATGTTTTGGGATTTAAAGTGAATTGTGAGCTGAAAATAGCTGCACTGACCTACAAAGTCGCATAAGAAGATTTTGCTGATTTTTTCGTAGCGCTAAACAGTGGTTTAAGTGGTTTGGGGGAGCAGTGGGAACGCTGAATGTGAGCAGTGGGAACGCTGATGAAGAATTGCATTGAAATGCATGTGTTTTGGCGTTCGATCACGACGAGCAGTGGGAACGCAAGCCAAGAATTTCGAGAGCAGTGGGAACGCCGTTCCCACCCACTTTAAACCCTGGCGCTAAATCGTTGTTTCAGAGCCTTTCTTGGGATAGCATGCATCATAGATTGAGTATTCGCATATTACGAATATTAAGATTTTCAAATATTCACGAATATTAACGAATATTAAAACTGCCAAGGGGCCGTCCATAAAGTACGTCACGCTATTTTTGACCCCCCCTGTCACAAACTGTCACAAATCTCGGACCCCCCCCTAAAGTACGTCACACTTTCGAACAAAAAATTTAAAAACATAACCATTTACCTAACCCTCTAAACCCTAGGATACTATCCCTAATCCCTCTGATAGTGACGTGTGTCCCTAAACGCTTTGATAGTGACGGGAAATCAACTTTTATCCCGCCAGGCCGGGTTTTAGACACGCCTGGCCGGGCCGGGTCGGATTTTAGATACTAAGAAAAATTTTTTTTTTTAAATTTAAAAAATAAATGTGTGACGTCACATATGGCCTGACCCCTCCCCCCTGTCACAAACTGTCACACTGTCTTGCACCCCCTCCCCCCTGGAGCGTGACGTACTTTATGGACGGCCCCCAACGAATATTATATTCGTAAAATATTATGTTATTTCAATAAATTCTGTATTCTTGTGCTTTCAAGAAATTCTTTATTCTTAATTCTTATAATATTTTGTTATTTATGAAAATGTTTAACTTTCACTGAATGAATTGTACAAAGTTGAGTTAACCTACGCATAGGCCTGTATCAGTAAGTGACAATAACTTTAGTAGATTTGTTATTGAAAACTTCAAGGTTTCTGCTAAGTCTGGTCATTCATATCGCATTCGATACTTAATCTTAGCCACTTTGTCTGACTTCTGACCATCCTATACCCAACTGAAAAGACGCAGAGCCACCGATGGTAGTAGGCAAGTAGCAGCAATTAGTAGGCTAAATTATAAATAAACTTTAACTGCTTATAATAGTAACTGCAAATCGATAAAGTTGTTTTACATAAGTGTAGCAGGATGAGTAAATATAAAAAGAAATAATAGTGCCAGTTTACAAGCAAAACTTATCCCGTTCTCAGCATAATAAGCGCATCGCATATTTTAATTCAGCCTTGCCCTGAATGCGAGTGAATGTCATGGAGACATACAGAAACTTAAACTGCTTTACCGGGTAACATTGCAGCTTCGATGGTTCACTTTAATCCGTTAACGAATATTTGCGAATATTTACGAATATTAAAAAATCTTAATATTCACGAATATTTACGAACATTAAACCCAAAAGTCATGAATACTCAATCTATGGCATGCATATTGCATACATACACATTACACAGTTACACACAGAAGGACAAGCTTTCTTACTTATAATATGGATATGGTGTTAAATGTCATTACAATGTTTGATTATATAATTATCCACATCAGGGCAATTCCACCGTCACTGACGTAACATTCAGACAGAAATTTTGCAACGTTTTTAATTCTAGCACACTATGATATCAATGCTTTGCCAAATTTTTTATGCCAAATTATTTAACTATATTGTAAATCGTCATTGTCATAATTATTGAAATTATTATAATTATTATTATTTTTTGTTATTATTATTTGTTATTATTATTATTATTATTATTGTCAAGCTATTGTTATTGAAACGCTACCCCTTTTCCAAAGCGGGCATTGAGTTAACGAAAGAGCCCGTGAAGGCCACAGCGTTAAAGCACTGAATAGTAATTGAGAGTCTTTGGAAGAGAATAACTATATAATCCTTCTTAAAAGCCAAAAAAGACTTGGCAGGAAATATTTATGGGTATTTTTAAAAACAGTTTTTGTGTATCGTCACTGACGTAACACAATTTGGACATCAAAATTATTGCAACTCATGTTCGCATCACAATCTTCTGGAATATGACTGCAAAAATTTTATTAATATTTTTAACATTATTAGTACAGGTTGTGACATACATTGAAAGTTAAAATTTTTATTCAGCAGTCATATATGTCATAATTTCAATGGTGCCTAAATGTCACTGACGTAACATTCAAATGTCACTGACGTAGCGCTTCTGAAAAGACAAACATTAATTGCAGTAAATTTACTAGTCATGGTTCACAAGTATGCAGTAATGCTTTAAAAATTATCCAGTGTTGTTGGATACTGCAATGTGTTCACTGAGAGTGAAGAAGTCCTTCTGTTTACCATTATTGGCTTCATATTCACAAATGCCTTTGCATTTCCATAAGTTGGCACTCCAAGATAGCAGCTCATGGACTGACTGAATCGGCAGCTCGATTGCTGTCTGGTAGTGTAGAAGGCAACTTTTTCGAATCAACCCGACACTTGTAGCAACATACGTTATGATCTTTTACACTCACTGAAACATGTTTTGGACTCAATGAAGCAAATTTTCATGTTCCAATCATTGACTGCACACTTTTGATCTCGAACATATGCCTCCATTAGTGTCATCATCAATGTTTTATTTTATACACTATCACATGTGCCATTCATCTTCACAAATATTGCATAGTTCTTCTTTCCCAGCAGCTCATGATGTGAAAAAATATCACTTTCTGCCCATTAATCTACATCATTATGTACTTTTTATCTGCAATGCTATGCCAAAGTTTGTTGTTAAGAAGTTCATGAGAGCAACCTTCTTTGGAAATTGGAGTACTTTTAAACGATTATCTTGGGTCGAATAACTGCTTTTCCTATATTGCTGAGCAGATAATAAACTCTTGAAGTTGCTGCATGATCTGATTCAGTTGGGGTGACGACATTTTAAACATTTGATGAAGGCTGTGCATTGTACATTTTGTAGATTTCTTTCTGTTTTTGTCCCACTAGTTGCCATTATTGTTGCTACTCAGCATTCTTCTACATGATGGCCAGCTTACCCTAGCTACTTCTTCATGTGGCGCATTCATGTTAGCTCAGTTCCAGTTTTTTGTGACGTGTCTCACCCTGTGTGCAATTTAAGCAAATCACTAGTTTGGTGTACTGTGATGATAAAAAATTGATGATGATGATGATGAGGAGGATGATGATGATGATGATGATTATAGTGAGGGCTTACTTCAAATCGAAGCTAGGATGTCAATTACTGGATTTTGAAGTGCATTTTTACTATTATATACCGAATTTAAACAAGTTTCTTGCTATCACTGACATACCGGTACATGTATATTGTTACGTTAGTGACAACATGAAAGTTACGTCAGTGACGCAGTTTAAACATTTACTTAAATTAAAACAAAATTTCAACTACTTAGTTGTATTCTTAATATATTGCTTCAGAAGTTTACAAATTTTCAGAATTTTTGCTTTGCTACTTTTGGTTATATTTTAAAAAGTCTTAATTTTTGTCACTGAAAAGTACACCCCAAACTTCTGAAGCCCAAAAAATGAACTGTTATTAATTGTTCAAAGTTTCACTTGAAAATACTTACCAAGTGGAACTTCCATCCAACTGATGTAGCTTGTTTGATAAAATCAACCAATTGTTGCCATTTCTTACAAAACAAACCTTTTAATATTTCTGTAACAGAATTGCGCAGAACATGTTGACATCAAATGTAAGCTGGCTGACGGTCATCTCACCAAAGATTATTGATTTTAATTATTATTTTGAACACTAGGGGCTCTTAGCTTTAAAATGACACCTTTATATTAACAAAATTCAAAAATAATTTGTTGGACTTTTATGTCCCATTTCCCGTGATCAAGATAATGCACAGTAAGCTGAAAGAGTCAGCATTGGCGGGAACCATAGAGATTTATTATATAATGAATATTATCACTAGAGAGAGTATCAAGTCTCTATATTGAAGTCGCCGTCTAAATTCGTGCCGACCAATCATAGGCGATTTCTCATACCGACCAATCACAGTCTTACAACATCGATCAGGAAAACAACTAAAATAATATCAACATTTTTATAATGATTCGAACATGTCGATGTTTTCTTGTGAATATTGCAGTTTTCTTGCAATATTCACAAGTTAACATCGACATGTTCGAATTATATACAAATGTTGATATTATTTTAGTTGTTTTTTTAGATCGAAGTTGTAAGACTGTGATTGGTCGGTACGAGAAATCGCATATGATTGGTCGTTTCAAATTAGATCGACGTTAATTTTAATAATTTATGACTTCACATCTGATTGCAGGGCAGATACGTCATACTCTCTCTAGCGTGTATATTATATATATCATGCATCTCAATGGCGGGAACCAACCAGCAATATTCGCGTCAACAGCTTACAGATGACATGAATAGATGTTCAATTGTATTGTATTGTATTGCATTTGACCATTTAGAAAGCGCTTTTTGCAGCAACAGCCTTTCAGAAGTGCTCCCTGGGCGTGCAGCCCCCCCCGAGAGAAAAGGCAGGTTTTGAGGCGATAAAAAGATGAGGGAAGACCACAAGAAAGGACTACAGAGTGAACTGATGGGGAGTCCATTCCATTGGGAGGGACCTATGGTCCTATGCGGGCAAATGATCTGGATTCAGACGTGGCTGTTGTGACGCGATTAACAATGAGGTCAAGTGGATCATAGGACTCAATGAAGTAACGGAATTAATATTTGTGATACATCACAGACACATCGAAGGCATTAAATGTGAAACTAATTCTTTTAAAATCTACAGGTGCAACAGGAGATGTTAAATTGAGTGGTGGAGGAAACAGAGACTGTGATTATGCGGTTGAAATGTTCCAAGAGTTAAAGTATGTGCGTATGTTTGACTACTATTTCTCATCCGGGGAGCTGGTGCCGACGGATAAAGAAGACAATGTTGAATGGCCTGGGAAGTCACAGCAACCTCCTAAAGAGTCATGCCAGAATAGAGGCGACTGTGAAAAGGATGACAGAGCGAATCAAAATGATGTCAGTGAGTTTTCCTGCTGCTAACATTTTCAGACTTGTTGAGTTTATTTGTTGTCTAAGTCTGTGGGGTCTTGTTGTTTTAAGCACTGAACTAGTTTTGCTGTCTTGAATACTAATGAGTTTTGTTACGCTGGGCATAATCCATAATATTTGATTGTTTTGTATCAGATGTGTTTGCTAGTGCTGTGGTTGTCATGCTATTCTTCACCGGTCAGTGGCTGAAATTTCCACCAAGGCAGAAATTTGACTTGAGTTCTCTGCTCCAACTGTGCCCCATAGCCAAATTAGCTACAATGAGTGTACACAATGATTGTACGCAATGAGTGTACACACTGATTGTACGCAGTCAGATTGGAAGACTAGACTAGATGGCGATGAAGAGGACGAGGTTAAGAATGTGAAGTTGTTAACACTTCATGCCATGGCTGCCTTAGGGCTAGTGTAAGGGACGGCTCTTCTTTGTTGCACTATATTGCCTGAACAAAAGGCATCCAGACCAGGGGCGGATCCAGGCAGGGGCCAAAAAATTGCATGGATGTGGCCCCCCATTTGGTTTCAACAAGCCATTAAATAAATGGAGCGGGAGAGAAAAACAGGATACCAGGCCCCCCCATTAAAGAAATCGCGTGGGACGTGACCCCCATTTGATTTACCATACTCCCGACTATGATGACCGACGACTAAAAATTTTTTAAAAAAGGTCATCAAGTTTTTTGGCGGCTGAATTGGTATGTTATTCCTGAAAAATTGGACAAATGACTAAGAAAACAAAGGTCATCAGTTTTTCGGCGACGAATAACACGAAATTTGTCCCCTGTCCCACCAACAAGACCGAAAATTTTGGCCCCCCTTCAAATTATTTTTCTGTATCTGCCCTTGATCCAGACAGTGCAGTGAATGCATCTGTCACAAGGAAAAGTCTGTGAATTGTCCTTTAGTATTCAATCTTGAGTGCTGACAGGAGGAATTTTAAATTCAGTGCACACCAATGATTAGGCTGCATATTACATGTTTACAAATTATATGATATTGTTTTATTGACTTTTCAGTTATATATTCATCGTGTGCTTTTGCTGGTGTGTGCCTGGTAATGGCTATTCTTGGCATTATTTTGTACAGGTAGGAGAATGTTTTGACATTTTAAACAGACCTTCTATTTTTCTGTTCAGTTTTTATTATTAATATTGTAAGTTATTTCCCTCTTAACACGTTGACCGCCAAGGATGAGTTAACTCGTACTTCAGCCAGCCATTTAACATGGCATGTAGGCGGTCAATGTGTTAAGACAGTTGAAAGAAAATTAAAAATGCATTTTTCCAAATTTATCATGACCTTGAAGTTTTGAAATTTGTGAAATTCTACTTTGTAAACAATTTTTGCAAAACATATTCTGTTGTTTCGAAGTTTTCTTTGAGGATTTTGCCTTTTTTGAGGATGAGAGATCATCGTCGTCGAACTGTTTCTATTGCTCCACCTAAGAAATCCTCATCATGGCATGCGTTCTGTAAAATTTGTTGTCACCCTAGTCATCTGTCTACACTCAATTCACATATCATATGTCTACACTCAATTCACATATCATATGTCTACACTCAATTCACATATCATCTGTCTACACTCAATTCACATATCATCTGTCTACACTCAATTCACATATCATATGTCTACACTCAATTCACATATCATATGTCTACACTCAATTCACATATCATATGTCTACACTCAATTCACATATCATCTGTCTACACTCAATTCACATATCATCTGTCTACACTCAATTCACATATCATATGTCTACACTCAATTCACATATCATATGTCTACACTCAATTCACATATCATCTGTCTACACTCAATTCACATATCATCTGTCTACACTCAATTCACATATCATATGTCTACACTCAATTCACATATCATCTGTCTACACTCAATTCACATATCATCTGTCTACACTCAATTCACATATCATCTGTCTACACTCAATTCACATATCATATGTCTACACTCAATTCACATATCATCTGTCTACACTCAATTCACATATCATCTGTCTACACTCAATTCACATATCATATGTCTACACTCAATTCACATATCATATGTCTACACTCAATTCACATATCATATGTCTACACTCAATTCACATATCATATGTCTACACTCAATTCACATATCATATGTCTACACTCAATTCACATATCATATGTCTACACTCAATTCACATATCATATGTCTACACTCAATTCACATATCATATGTCTACACTCAGAAAGAATCAGCTGGAGGGATCATATCAGCAATGAGGAGGTATTGAGAAGAGTCGGAGAAAAGAGAGCGATGATACACACAATTAGAGAAAGACAAAGAAGATGGATCGGGCACACACTCAGAGGAGACTCGATGCTGCGAACAATCATAGAAGGGAAAATGGATGGAAAAAGAACGAGAGGCAGACCAAGACAAAAACTGTTAGACTGGATGATGAAAGATGGCTACCAGAAGCTGAAAATGAAAGCGCAGAACAGAAAAGATTGGAGACGTCAAACATTCGAACCTGCCTAAGGGCAGAGCACGAAAAGAAGAAGATGTCTACACTCAATTCACATATCATATGTCTACACTCAATTCACATATCATCTGTCTACACTCAATTCACATATCATTTGTCTACACTCAATTCACATATCATATGTGTACACTCAATTCCCGTAACTGGAATGCTGACTACTTGACTTCATGCGGGACATATCTCATAATCTCATGTTATGTTATTACGGTAATTTGTGAGCACATTTAAATTTCTTCTATTAGTAGGCTAGTCAAGTTTGAGAAATTTTTCTATCGTGGTTTGCCAAACTGTAATAGATACCGTAGATGCTGTTGCTAGCCAAGAGCCCCTATATTTAAAGCTCTTGTGCCAGCTACGAAAATGAAATAATGGATGTAAATAATTTGCCAGATAATTATAATTAGAGCAGGGATTTCAAGTGCACTTTTTGTTTGTATGTGCACTTGTTATAGCGCCCCTTCAAGCTCTCACTACTCAGAGGCGCTCCCGAAAGCAGAGCGGACACTATATCGGAGTTTCACGCCGAAGCGCTGAGCAATTGTGAGTGAAGGACTTGCCCAAGGTCCTTACGCGGCGAGGTGGATTCGAACCTCGAACCTTCTGGCTTCAAGGCAACGACGCCACCACTACACCACCGCGCCCCACACTGTTTCCTATAGATCGGAAATCGGAGGCCAGCCATTTTCTACTTGCTATAGTTTCATGATGACAAGATGTCAAAACTTGTAGGAAAGCACGAAGAGAAGCAGAAATGAAGGCTGTCAACGCATGGATCATAAAGTGGGAGGATATTGTAACTAATTCTCCCGACAAAGAGCACTTGGTATTATCAATACTCTATATTATATTTTTTGTTTTGTGTCTAATTATGGTCAGACCCTAATTATTATCTACTTGACATGATTGTGATGGTATGTCCAAATCATTTCCATTGAAAATTATGTGGATTTTAGCAGAAGACTTACGGTTGATCTGTGGAATCTACTGCTATTGCCAGTGTATAGCCATTTAGCCAATTGATGTGCTGTTTCTGTGACTTGTGGCAATGTTTTGCTTTGGAACATGCGTAACTCAATGCAATCTCGTTCTGAGAAAAGAGCATATAATATATATATATATATATATATATATATTTTAATTCAGTACAATTCTTGACTTTTCCATTCTGGTCCTATTTTTTTCTTTTCAACTACAGTTACCATGGGTGCCCGCAGGAATTTTTGCAGGGGGGGGCAAAAAATTTATGATAGTCACGGTTAAATTTTTTAGTAACAAGAGCTTGAAAAATGCAATGCTGGAAATTAAGAATAGGGTATTTTCAGAGAGGTTTCTTATGCACATTTCTCAGTTTTATTTTTGTGTATAATTTTAATATGAATATAGTTTCTTTAGAAATTTGTTAAAAATCAAAAAACAGATGCTAAAAAGTAGTTTCCTAAAGACCTGCTACATTAGTCCATAGAATGAACGAATGAATAAATGAACAAAAATAGGTGTCAGTTTTCAAGGGGCAAGTGCTCCTATAGCTGCTTCTAAAGCGCCACTCGAAAACCAATCGCAGGGCACCAGCTTTTTCACATGGGCTGCATCGAGTTAGAAGCCTATTCCAAAGAGTAGTCAGAAAGAGGCCTGAGGCTGGCAGCCAGAGTTCCAGAGAAACTTAATGCGGGTGTCATTTAGGAAGGTGGAGCCGAGGATCAGATGAGTGTGGGTATCAATTCTTTTGAACAGATCTCTTTGTCAGTTTTGGGTGTAAATCCTGAGGCGTGATAACTAGAGCCAAGTTTATCTACAGTTTGACCTCCCTGTATTCTGTACTGGCAGCTTGCAAAATGGACAAATAGCAGACTTGGTTTATATAATTGCAAAGCTGGCGAATAAGCAGATCTTCCTGATGTAATTTCAGTGTACTTTGAGAAATTTTCGAAATTTTGCATTAGTATTTAATTTTTTACAGTTGAGATTATTTGCCCTACAGCTGGGTTACACTCAAGTAGGCCATAATCGACAGGCCTGCTGTTTGTATGGGCACCCACAGGAGGGTTGAAAGCCAATGATCATTGTTAAAGTTTTAGAAAGAGCTTGAACATGCAAGGCAGAAAGTTATAAGAGCATGTTTATTTCTATAGAGCTCTCTAAATGTAGATTTCTGACTTTCACTGTTCGTATCATTGGTATCATTGGTGCATTAAAGCAAAGAAATTTGTTAAAAACCCAAAAGTAGTAGTTAAAAACACAGGTGTCAATTTTCCAGGGGGGCAAGTGCCCCCCTTGCCCCTATGTGCGGGCGCCCTTGACAGTTACCTCTCCTTTTATTTCGTTTTTGCATTGTTTGTATTCAGCACTGAACATGGTCACAAGGTACATGGTTCACTGAATTGCAAAAGATGTTGCGTGTAAATGGGATTATTATTCATTTATAGGTATATATTGAGCTTGCGTTGGCTATATGTTGTGCACATAAGTGACATAAGTATGTGCCCTACAACTGTTGTAGTATACCCCAGCTGTTCAAAGAGTTCTGGTTCATGAGGTGTGTCGTGTTACATTTGGCATGGAAGTTCAGAAGCAAGAAAAATTCTCTGATGTTGGATACTATAAGGTGAGTACAGTACTGCTGGTTTTGGTCTATACTTGTACGTGTAGGTGTCACTTCCAGGAATTTATTTTGCAGGAACATCTGCTGTGCTGAGGTGCCATCTAAATGTCTTATTCTTTTAATATTATCGAATGTTAACCTGGTGTTAGGTGTGATCATTAATTTCACTGTAAGGTTCATAAAAGTGGAGCATAAGTGAATTTCGAATTAGTGTTCAGTTATGTTAGGCGACAGAGTATATTTTTGATATTGAATAACAACTCAATCTATATAAATAAAAATGTAAAACGCTACCTTTCGACATGAAGGATCTCGGAAAGTTCTTCACCGATTGTTTTCAAAATTTTACCAAAACGTTCCATTCGAACATAAGCGGGTTTGTGTAATGCCTTTTGGGAAAAAGCGAAGTCTTTACGACCCAAAAAACACAACTTTTATTTCCATTTGATATACGTCGATGGAGTCCAGCTATATTCATTTGAACTTTGACGCATCCGTCCGGCGGCGTCCGCCAGTTTTTCGGGCGCGTTTTAAAAGGTGTCTTTCTCTAGCGCAATATGTAACTGTCGGTTTTTACAAAATCGTCCATTTGCGGCTGTTTTCCGCGCGTCTTTCTAAAGCGCATATTTCTAGGGATGGAGGAAGGGGAGGGACGGAAAGGAGGGAGGGGGTGAAACGGGAGAGAGGGAGGGAGAGAGGGAGGGAGAGGGTGAGAGAAGTAGGGACGGAGGGGAGGGGACGGGAGGGGTGGGGAGGGAGGCGAGGGGAGGAAGGGGAGGGAAGGAAGGAGAGGGGAACGGGAGGGGAGGGGAAGGGGGAAGGGGAGGGAGAAGGGGAGGGGTAAGGGGAGGGGACCTAGGAAGGGTGGGTTGGGCAGTCTTTTCAGCCACAGCAACGCGTGGCCGGGTACAGCTAGTACTTAATGGATTTGTTACTAAATTCAGTACAAATGACTGAATTAAAGGTGATTACTAATGCAGTGTTAATCTTAGGAATGCTAGGTAGATTGGCTGTAAATTGAGGCAGTCTGTAAAAGCAGCAGATTACCTCAGAATGTGAGACACACTATGTTCATACGATTTGTAATTTTTATGACTGAACATTGAGCAATTTATTATGTGCCTATTATGAGTTTTCTTGAGATGGTGCTATATCAATTTTCAATTAGCTATTCACCCTTTATTACCTACAATAGTCAAATCGGTTCCTGTGTTGCCTTTTCTTTTACTTCCTAGTATAGGTCTGAGTTTTGCAGTGAGGTTGACCAACATGTTTCTTATGTGTAGGGTGTAATAGTGAGCATCAAGATGGTCGAAGCAAGGTTATTGGACAACCATGATCTACTCGTGTTAAGTGAACTTAAAAATGTGAGTATGGTATTCATCATTCATATTGGTATTCACTGTATACATACGTCTCTTGTTATGCTACTTCTTAGCTCCCATAAGTGATGCACTGTAATTCACATATATTGGGAGAGTAGTCTAATGCTCAGATTCAGATAGAATAGGCATTTTCAGTTCCATGTATGAAATTCCCTCTCTCTGTGTGTTTGTTCTATCTGTGCCATTTCGTCACAAGTTAAGACTTCTCTTTTTCAAATCACTTATCCACCCGTCTCAGCAGTCAGCATCTATTTGTCGACTGTTCTTCTGAGTGTTTACCTGATTCTAGCTTGCTTTTGGTGAGTGGCACACCTTGAACATTTGACATCAGCAGTTCAGCACTAAAGAAGTTGCTAATTAGTAATAGATAATATACAAGACATCTATCAATTTCATCTGCTATTTAAATAGCTTTTTCTCTTAAACGTTGAATGCCGATTACATGAAGTACTGCGATATCTTCTGTATGTAAATGCAGAAATTTCTTGGCAAGCCTTAGAAGCAATGTGTTAAAACAATGAGCTTAATTATCATCAAGGTCACAAGTCTAATGTTATAACATTGGTAAACAAACAAATTACTTTTGTAGTAGAGAAAGGAAATAAGAAAGAGTAAATATTAGTGAGGACTGTGAATTGGTTGCTTTCTGGTGGCAGATGATTAACCTGAAACATGAAAACCTGAACATGTTTGTTGGAATCTGTCTGGATGAGCCAAACGTCTGCATGCTGACACTCTATGCCAAGCATGGTAGTCTGCACAACGTCCTTATGGATGAGGACATGGAATTACCATTTGAGTTCAAACTGTCCTTTGCCATCGACATATCGAAGGTTCAGTTATCATTTATTTATTTATTTATTTGAAATGTCTTTCTTGAGCCATTACAATGCAGCTGTTATGTGATGATCCTTACCTTAGACCTTAGTCCTTCCCGTGCAGATCTGCACATCGCGCAATGCAGTTTCTCCACTCCGCTCTGTTCATCGCCATCTCAACAGCATCGTTCCATGTCATCTTCAGACCTTGAAGATCCTCACACACAATCTCCATCCAGTTCTTCCTTGACCTCTCTATATACTTTTCCATATCTTCTCTAGTTTTCCGAAAGCCGCATTTGCCTTTCCAATACGTGGATGATATGTTTGTGATGTTATGTGATGAAAAGTACTGTCGTCTAAGTATCGTTGTGTACACTGAAGCTGGGTAGCAAACAGTGCTTAAATGTGTGGAGAAATAAGTGCCCGGACGCCCCTTACCTTTCCAAAAGAAGTGCCTGGACGCCCCTTACCTTTCCAAAAGAAGTGCCTGGACGCCCCTTACCTTTCCAGGCTGTGCTGGCCAATAAGTGGCAGGACGGCGTTTAGATTTTCAAATAAGTGCATGGACGCCGTCCATGACCGTCCAGCCACACTTTAAGCCCTGGTAGCAAAGAAACATTAAGTACGTAAACATACTCTAAGAAGTATCCATAAGTTTTTAGTGTTTGAATGAAGACTAGTTTCTGTTAGGGAGCGGTGAACAGGAGAAGGGAGTTCATGAAGTGGGTACTTTCTACTGCAAATGAATGCTGACACAATTCAAGATGTGTACAAGAAACAACATACTATCCAGGATGATGACATAATATCTTTTTTCTACAATATTATCTGTGTACATGCGATATAATTCCATGCCATGTTTATTCCGATGCCGTTTTCATGACGTGACCGTGACCTCTATCGTCTTTATGCTTAATATGATTATGTTATCATTTCTTCTATATGATCGTGGTTTCTGTACAGCAGTATCATTTTACAATTTCCTGTTATTCTTCACTCTTTTTTCAGTTTGTTTGCAGTTTGTCATACCAGACGCATGTGATCACATGATCAAACATCTTGTGATTAAATGGTGCCTAATCAATTGGCACCTGATCAGTCATATATATGTATATTATATATTTATATACTTATGTGCCAAATTTGTCTGCATGAATTTACAATGTCCATCAACAAGTGAGGACTATGAGACATGGACTTTTACAGGAATGTCTTTTATTCCTCACTGGCACCCGTTCATCATGGTATTCAGGTTGCTACCACACTTTAAAAAAGTGGATTTATAAGTTGCATTCGTAATCACTGCTTTAAACTGTCTGACTTGAAACAGGGCATGGAGTACCTTCACAGTTCTGTGCTTGGCTCCCATGGTCATCTGAGTAGCACTAACTGTGTGGTGGACAAGAAATGGACATGCAAAATAACCGACTATGGAATGGGCGAGTTTCAGAAGATGAAGAAGCAGAAAGAACTTGAAAATGCCTCCAGTTAGTCTACAAGTAGTCTTCGTCTTGATCTTTCTTTGTGTGTCTATTGTGTGTTGAATTTACAACGGAGACCCTCTTTTAGCGCAGAATTCTGCTTCAGGACTAACTGGGCCTACCTAAGCTAAAATAGAAAGCAAGAATTCTGCATTGGGATTGCAACCCACACTGGAAAAACCATTTAGACACAGAGACAATGCTACAAATTAATTTTTGAAAGTGTATGGTGAGCAAAGATGAAGAGGTGGTGCGATAGGCTGTACAATCTGAAATGCTGCTGATGGTAATATTGCCATTACTACCGGTAACATGAGTTTCTGGAGTTTCATTTTTAATCCCAGATCTGCCTCTTTCGTTTGCATTTTTTTATGTGCAGAGTTAAGCTAAGTACAATGTTGCGTAATTACTAAGGACTTGGGTGATTGTAGCTAAAGATGCTGAATCTATTTTAGACCAGCTGTGGACAGCTCCAGAGATCTTAAGACTAGTGGAGGATGAGCGTTCTTTGTATGGAACTCAGAAGGCAGACGTCTATTCATATGGGATCATACTACATGAATTGGCGACACGCAGTGTTCCCTTTGCTGAAGAAAGAAAGACCTTTTCTACCGTTGGTGAGATGTTCTTTGTGCTTTCACGCTGTAGCTGCTGTTTACTGGCAGTGTATTGGAGTCGTTAAACTGTTTATTTGCCCATAGCCAGGGACTGCTGTTCTTTATGCATGCCTGAATGGATCGAAGGTAGAGCCACTCACTTCGAAAGCACCACTAGAAAGTATTTTTAGCTAAATGTCTATAACCACTAAATTCCCAAAGTTTTACTGTGAATATCAGAGCTGAATCAACATTTAGGTTGAAACTTCAAAGTTCAGATTTCGCATATGTTTTTTCGTTGCACAAGTTAAGAGATTGTTGTGATCATTGCTGCTTGACTTAAAATGAAAATATTATGACCAATTGCTATTCACGTTTTGGTGTACAGACATGGTAATAACTATATAATATATAATTAAAAAACAATATAATAATAAAATATTCGAAACGTATATGAATTAAGTAGAATGTGAAACATTGCAAGTGTCTAACGAATTTCAATTTAACTATTGCTGGTTTCTTATTGGGCAGATATCCTTGCAAAGATTGCAGTGGCTACAGATCCTCCATTCAGACCTCATATCCCAACTCAAGGCAGTGAGGACTGGAATAGACTGATGGTCAACTGTTGGCAGGAGGTACCAGAGGAGAGGCCTACTTTCAAGAAAGTTACACTTGGTGTCAGAAAGATGAGCAAAGGAAAGTAAGTTAATTGTAAATTACAGTTGTTGCTGCTGCTGCTTCTACTTTGTTGTGTGCATTCGTATACACTAGGGTTAAAAGATGGTAGTGTCATCCTTGTGGGGCTTGTCTCTTTTTTCATTAACCAGCTTAAATAAATGATGTTTAAATGCCATGGTTCAGTTACTCACAAGAGGGATTCTTAGCGTTTTGCATGCGTGCGGTGCAGAATTACAGATTACAGTCATCTTTCAAGTTACATACGTGTTGAGCTGCATTGGTTGCCCACCTAAAAAGAAATCATGCTTAAGATCAGCTTGCTGTGTGTCATCTTATCTTAGGGAAGCATTATCTTAATATGATTTTGGCAACAGATCTCTTTATTCCGCAGCACAAGGCTTACTAGTTGTTTGGCTCTTCACATGTCCCAATGCAACATGGTTGGTACATCACTCTTGAACAGGACGCAATGCAAACCATGATGTATGCTTGTTGCCCTTTCCGGTTGTCTATTTTGTTTTAGTGAATGCGCATTTGATTGCATGTGATCGTTTGCTGTGAGATCGGGAGCACCTCTGGTGGTTTTTCTTAAGTGGTGATAAATAGATGTGCAATTATGATTATGATAACGATCATAATTAGCTGTTTGAGCCAAGGTGAGTGTAATTCCTAAGAGGAGAAAATTGTCAGGCTAATGTTGGTTGCATCTCAAATGTCTGCTTCCGATCAGGTTCTGGTATAGAGAAGGTGTTATATTGTTATTTGTAATACTATTGTTAAATTGCTTTGTTATAATCACCATTGTCTTCATCTGTATAGCCTATTCTGGTTAATTGTGGTAAATAGGACTATTAACATAATTGACAATATGCTGGAGAAGCTGGAGAAGCACACACAGCATCTGGAAGAACTGGTGGCGGAACGGACAAATGAGCTGAACGCAGAGAAGAAGAAAGTCGAATCACTTCTGTACAACATCTTGCCTAAGTAAGTCCACGTCACACCATTTCAATCATGGCTTGCTTCATTTCACTCTTTTATTGCTGCTTAGCTCTACCTTCTAGACTTGTTTGCTGGTGATACATGGAAAGACTCGTATTGTAGAAGTGTATTTTTGTGAGATCATTTACGTGTTAGTAATGCAAGTCTTCTTTTTTCAAATGATTTTGTCAGACGTGTGACATTAAAAACAGGCATTCATCGTGTTATTCCAAATTGCTTCTGGTTGTGTTAGTGGTTCAACTATTGCTATTTTGTAATTGAGTTCTGTTAGGTGAGATTCTCTGCCTCTTCTGTTCATTTGAATTGGAACCAGCAAGTGGTTCGACATCAAATGATTGCTGTTTTTGCAGACAGATATGTTGTACAGCATTTATTGTGTAATGAAATTATGACGTAGAACTGTAAAAAAATTCTAAAATACTACTTCAAAGCTGAATGAAGAGCAGCTCATTCACATTAGTTAAATCAAACTAAAATAAAAAAACGATAGCAGTATAAAAATAACTTAGACTAAGCTAATTATAACAAAAGCATGAAACAAAAGCCTAAATGAAAACACAATGAAAATCTGTCATCCTAGGATATACAATGTCTCTGCTGGTTACCACATAAGGGGCGAAACTTGGGGAATCCCTCCTTTTTATGAGCGACGCTATTCAAAGTTGTTCGGTAATTTTCTGATCTTTTTATTTTTATTAGACGTCGAAACTAAAGTTAGGTGGTGGATCAGTCACTGGACCTAAGACTAGCAAAGTCTGGGATTATTTCAAGCGTCGATTATAAACTCATTGTAGCAATGTAGCATGTCTATTGTTGTGAGTGTATAATTAGATATTTTATCTGCTCGTCCATCAGAAGCTTTTTTTGAAAGAATATATTCTGAGGTGTCTTGACTGCAGCAAAGCACAACAGAACCTTGCAATCATGTGAAAGCAGAGCCTTCATAAAACTCAACAAGAAACTCTTACCACTTTAATCAGTACTTACAAGGACGTATAATTATTATTACGTATGAAGGATGGCATGTTTCCATACTATAAGAATAATGATTGCAGTAGTTTTATGTACATTGTTGATGGCTAAGTACGTATCAGTGAACAAATAACTTCGAGTCTAATCTTGACTAAAACTGAAAAGCTAAGATCGGTCAGTTTCTATTGACTAAAACTGAAAATAAAACTTGACGAAATAACTAAAACTAATGATAACTAAACACATAGCATTTGAAGCTAATTAATAATAACTAAACCTAAAACTCAAGGTAAAATTAAACCAACACTAGTGAGGTAGAAGGCACAGGCTGCTTACCTAATCTAATCTAACCAATCTGCAGCACCATTTTAGCTGTGGCTGGCCTGGGAGCGCCTCTGAGTAGGGTTCTTGAAGGGACACTGTATAAGTTTTCGGAATGAATGAATGAATGATAATACTTAAAGGCAGAATGCATCCTTCAGTTGTTGCTTCAAAGCAAAACTGCATTTAAAAACTAGTATCTATTGGAATAGCCAGTCAAGCTTTGACTGTATGATGGATAATATGATATGTATATATCTGTAGGACAGTGGCGGAGAGCCTGTTGAGGCGCGGCTATGTGGAACCGGAGATGTTCGAGTCAGTCACCATTTACTTTTCAGATATCGTAGGCTTCATCAAGATTGGTCAGAACAGCTCTGCCTACCAGGTCTTTACACCAGTCATTCCTATGTTCCTGCAACTTTAATTAATTTTCTTGTCTTCACATGTTCATTATACTTTACAAGTTTAGCCAACTGTAGCAAATACTCTTGACCCTCCAGTGCCCCATGTACCAAGCATTACTATAACTTGAATTCTGGTGTATTGTGGTTAGGAAATATTATTCAGGTTTAGTAGATGTAACATGAATACAGTGTTTATTCAATGTAAAAATGTTTAATGTACAATTGCTTGTAACAATTATTACATTAGTTTTTTAAAACATTTTGATGATGTTCAAAGTCATCTGCCAAATATTGTGGACATATTAAATTGTGCATTTTTAAAAAGAAGATCGTTTTCAGTGATTTTCACTTTTAATGGGCACAATTATTCTCCAAGTGTATTTCAAGGGTTACTTCGAGCTGAGAAGATGGTGTATTTAACTGATAATCACTATTTCTCATAAATATAAATTTTAAGATCAGTGTCTACAGAATTACCGATACTTTGCATATTTACTTATATGATGATTTGTTTTTAAATAGGATATATATCCAAAAATGTGAAAATTTTTAAGACTCAGTGCAGGCAGCGTATATTATATGGATTTTGGAACATTTAATTCTAGGGGAAAGTATTTTTATTTGTATTGTTTTCATATACTATTTTATGGAAATTTATTTTCAGGTGGTGAATTTGCTAAATAAACTATATTCCACATTTGATGAAATTACAGACAAGTATGATGTTTACAAGGTAATTTTTTGTTCTTTCTTGTATTGTTGGTACCTGACATTGGTAGATTGGCAATATTAGATGTAATGCTATTGATGTTTGTTTGAAGATGCTTCTGGCCTAAGCAACAGAAGTTGCACTTGCAAAACTAAGGACAAGGCTATTGAATATTGTAGCAATAATATCCAATGATAATAATAATACTAATAGTAATAATAATAATATATTAACAATAATAATTATGGCCATTAAAATGTGTGTAGCAATAATTTGCGATACTAAATTGGCATATTAATAATAATATCCTATAACAATAAAATTAAATTAAAAACAGAAGGCGAGAAGGCTGGACTATATTTCAACTTAAAGAAGACCAAAATCATGGCCACAGAGAATTGGACGAGCTTCAAGGTAGATGGGGAGGAGATGGAGTGGTGACAAGTTTCTGCTTCTTGGGAGCCATGATAGAAAACAATGGCGGATGTGACAGAGAGATACGACGGAGGATAACATTGGGAAAGATGGCAGTGAATGGACTAGAGAAAATACGGAAGGATAAACACATGAGCCTGATGACGAAGACAAGAATTGTAAAGGCAATGATATTCCCAGTGGTGCTGTATGGATGCGAAACGTGGACAAAAACAAAGGCCTTAGAAAGGAAATTGATGCTTGTGAAATGTGGATATGGATGAAGGTATTGAGAACTCGATGAATCGAGAAAAGAACAAATGAATCCATATTACAAGAGATAGGACAAGCAAGAGGGAATATGTCATTGGGGCAGAAAGCGGCAAGGCAGAAGATGGTGTTCTTCGGACATGATGCGAACAAATGGCTTGGAAAAGGAGATGATGCTGGCCTGTGGAGAGGGAGGAATGAGGAGAGGACGCCCAAGAAGGAGGTGGATGGAAGAAATACACGACAGAACGAAGATGAACTTGGAGGAACTTAGAGACGCGACGGAAGGTCGTAATACCTGGAGAAGGTTGATCATGGCGGTCGCTAAGGTTCAAAGAACCGACGGCACAAGTTGACAAGGTGATAATAATAATGACACTAATGATGATCATTGGAAACTTGTATATATGTTGGTAACTTTATAAGTACTATGATTACTACATTGTAAGTTATACTATTAAATTTTATTTCTTTTTATCAGTTTCCTGAAAAACAGTTGTATAGGAAATTTTCATAAATAAATTTCTACCTTATGGGGTATAGAACTACTCTTTGTTATAGAACGAGCTACAAGTACTTTTACAGTCATTCAGTGTCTACAGAATTATCAATACTTCGCATATTTACTTATGTGATGATTTGGGTTTTTCTTCTTCTTACAATAATGATCACGTAGTACTTGTCTATTCCTTTATGTATGTGACCATGTCATGTCATGTCATGTCGCCATCGTCGCATCGCGACGGTTGGCTACATGAATGGATCTTTAATGCCCAGAGTCTTCTGTCCCTTGCCGCTCTCATTAAGTCAGAGCCTACAAGTCCTGTCCAGTTCAGAACGTTGTCGATCCAAGATATCCTCGGCCTTCCTCGTCCTCGGTTCCCCTCCACAAAACCCGTCATGATGCTGCTTTCGATGCTATCGTTTTGCTGTCTCATGCTATGACCAAAATATCGAAGTTTTCGAATTTTGGTGTGGGCCAATAGTCCTCTTCTGGCTCCCGCTGACATATACACTTGTTCGTTGGTCATCATTTTTGTCCATGGAATTCTCATCAGCTTTCTGATACACTTGTTCTCAAATGCTTGAATTCGCTTTTCTTCATCCTTCTTCAGAGTCCATGCTTCGCATCCATACGTCGCTACTGGCCACACCAAAGCCTTCATCAACCGCAATTTGGTGTCGATGCTGATTGATTTGTCCTTCCAAATCTTCGTCAATTTGGTCATGACAGTCATCCCCATGGCTAGTCTCGATTTAACTTCATTCACACAATTCCCATCTTTTGCTATCCTGCTCCCTAAATATACAAAGGAGTTCACTTGTTCTAGTTTTTCCGTGCCCACCACCGTTTCGAGCACCTCCTCAGTATTCGTCATAACTTTCGTCTTTGTTACGTTGATCGACATGCCATATTCTTCTGCAGCACTTGCGACTTGTTTCACTAGCTCTTGCAGTTCTTCTGGTGTTGTGGCCAGTAGGACGATATCGTCTGCATATCTCAGATTGTTGATGGTTCTTCCGCCAATCCTGAATCCACCGGCGAAACCTGCTAGTGCCTTTCGCATAATTTGTTCCGCTAAAATGTTAAACAGACATGGGGAGAGGTTGCAGCCCTGTCGAACACCTTTTTTAACCTTGAACCATGCCGAAGTGTGGTCGTCTGTTCTGACATTTGCCCGTTGTTGTCTGTACAAATTTCTTAGCAGCTGGACTAGATGAGGTGGAAAGCCCATTTCGAGCATGGTCAGCCATAGCTGATCGTGTCGGACCCTGTCAAAGGCCTTAGTAAAGTCAATGAAACAAAAGTAGAGTGGTTGATTTCTTTCTCTTGCTTTCTCTATTATGATCCTGAGGTTCACAATCTGGTCTCTTGTACCTCTTCTTGGTCTAAAGCCCGCTTGTTCCTGGGCAATCTCCATTTCGAGCTTGTTTTGCATGCGGTCTAGCATAACGCGCAGCAAAATTTTGCTTGCGTGCGAGACCAGTGCGATGGTTCTGTAATTGTCACACTGGAGCGGGTCACCCTTCTTGGGAAGTGGGATGAATGTTGATTGAGTCCATTCTTCCGGCCATACTCCGGTCTTCCACACCTCCGTACATATCTCATGTAGTTTGGTCACTGTCATCTCTCCTCCAAACCTCAGTAATTCAGCTGCCACGTCATCCGGACCTGTATGTGACCCTAGCCTATAAATACCACAATTGATAAATTTGCAAATCAGCCGTTCTTCCTTCTATCTTAGTTTCTTACACTCCAATTTCTGTCTTTGTTGACTAAAACAGCCATACTCTCTACCAACGTGATACTAAATTCGTGTATTGTGGTTGAACAGTGTTTAATATAATCCCCCTGCTTTCTGGGGGTGAACTTGTCCCCCCACACAGACTTCTAGATCAGACACTTGTGGTTGCCCAGGTTTAGCAGGGTAACCCTTTCTCAAGGGATCTCCTTGCTTGATCGCGAGTTGATACAGCTTCTTATTCTCATTGCACACTGGTATTTATTTTTTTGTCAGTTTGCTGATTTTTGTGTTGATCTCTCTGAATAATCAAATTTGAATGAATAAGAATGAAAAGCACCAGTGAATAATATATTTAAAAAGATGAGTGCATCATCATCATGTACTAGTTATGGATGTATATGTGAACTGCTTGTGTCAGTGTGAGACGATTGGTGATGTGTACATGGTGGCAAGTGGATTGCCGGTGAGGAACGGTGACCGTCACGCACCAGAAATAACGACGATGGCTTTGCATCTGCTTAGCACCATCTCGTCATTCAAGATTCCACACATGAAGAAAAAGATGCTTCAGCTGAGAATTGGACTTCATACAGGTAGGCCACTCCTTGAAAACACTACAGTGGTTGATACACTGGGTTTGCATGCATGCATCTCTATTGCAACATTAAGCAACCCCTGACAATTGACAAATCTGGCCCTTTTCATTGAAGGATTTCTCGTCGATTGCATTAGTCCAACAACAGAATGCCTTTAGCCTTACCATTAGTATTATTAATTATTATTGCTTTTATTACGGTTAAAATGCAATTTTACACATTTGCAGAGACGTTCAGAGAGTTGCCCTGGATGGTTACCCCAATGTCTGGTTGAACCCTAAATTTTATGTTGGCAACTCGGCATTATTGTATGTATGTGTATATAGGAGCACTTGTTATAGCGCTGCTTAAAGATTTCTACTCAGAGGCGCTCCTGACTACGGCGCAGACACTGAATCAGAGTTTCTCGCCGAAGCGCATGAGCAATTGCGAGTGAAGGACTTGCTCAGGGTCCGTACACGACGGCTCGAGGTGGATTCGAACCCGCAACCTTCCAGCTCCATGGCACCGAACATACCCATACACCACTGCGCCCCAATATTCATATTTACTGCCTATTTTGTTTTGAATAGAGCCTATGATTAGCTACAACATTTCAATGCTAGTGACACTAATGACTTGCTTAACTTAAAAAGAAAACTAAATTTTGCAATGTTCCTGCACAACAGCAGCAGTGCCGAACTGCCGATTCAGGATTATTTTCCCCAACTTGAATGATTTGACTGCTTCAAGGAACCATTTCATTTGTAAGAATTGTTGGCCTAGTTTGCTGTCTCACTGTCTCAGTTTGATTACTGGCCTAGCTAGAGCAGACTTAATGCATATGAAGCTGACCAGATTTACTATCATATTCCGATTTAAATTAATCAAAGGCTGCTTCCATGTAGTTCTGGTGATTGTCATTGTGACTGTTACAGGGTCAGTGGTTGCTGGTGTAGTGGGACTGAAGATGCCACATTACTGCTTGTTTGGTGACACTGTCAACACTGCATCCAGAATGCAGTCTGGTGGACTAGGTGAGGAGATGTTTCCAACTACGATTCATGGCAGCATTCTCAACAGATACTAGTTTGAATTACTGTTGCTCTACATCACTCGTGTGTATTGAAACTGTGGCAACTGATCCATCTTACCGTTTAATATCTAACTAGCGTGTTTCTGGTCTGTTTGTTGATGCTGTATGAGTTTGAACACCTAAGTTCATATAGGCTAGGACCCAGAGGCAATCCATGTCTTTAATGATTTATTTATAATCTAATTGATGAATATCTGCATTTTGCAATGCCATCCAGAAATGTGAAGAGGATAATTTTGTAGCAGTTGATGACTGGTGCTGGGGGACAAGACAGCTATTGCTCTCTTTACCATTTAAACAAACTGGATGATATGGTGAGTTTGAGGATGTGCTTTTCCAGCTGTGAAGAAACCGTTTAAAGAACTGCGATAAAGAAATTGTGTCAGACGAGTGTTAAATGCAATTAGTTTCTTTTGATGTTTTGTGCAGCGCTGCGAATCCACACGAGTAGCGTAACAGCAGATTTACTCAAATCCACTCGAATGTTTGAACTGGAGAATCGAGGAGAAAGAGAAGTCAAGGTACCGAAGCAAACATTTTCACTTTTCGGGCATCGTCTTAGTCAGCTTTATCTCTGCAATTACGTTACAGTTGTATCATAATGTGACTTCATAATTTAATTCACTGCTCTTAACCAGTGGGGTGCCAGCTATACAATTTGAGCAGGTCGTGTCAGGGTCATGAGAATTATTCAGCTTGTCAAAGAAATCAAATTTTAAAAAGAAATTTAAAATTTCAAAATTTTTTTTAGCAGGTCAAGAGTAAAAAGAGTAAAATAGGCAGGTCAAATTACCTGCCACAACCTATGGTAGCACCACCACTGTCTTTGACTTTGCTTCACACACCTAATGGTATATTAATTAATTTAGGGTTCTGCAGTTACTAAGTTACTAAAGCAGTTACTAAGGGCTTAACATTCAATTAACAGTATAGGAAACCTTTTGTGATCAACATGGGCGGAGACTTGAGTAGAGACTTGCGGGGGACGAAAACGAGTGGCCGAAGACTGCGTCGCCGACGAAATTTTCCATCTTTATGCCAGCCAAAATTTCTGACGACCTTTTAAAAAGTTTTTTTAGTCATTCGTCCGAAATGTCGATGAAAAACCCAATTTTCTCAGCCCAAAAAGTTGATGACTTTTTTGGTCATCACTTTGTTCGAAGATCTCTTCTTCTATCAATCTATCTTCTTACATGGTGTTATGTCTACATGTCCTAGCACTTGACGATTGGGAGGGGGAAAATGCATGGGCCGTCCCCCCATCACATCCATTGAGGGGGACTGTCCCCCTAAGTCTCCGCCCATGGTGATCAAGTTTCTAAAGAAGTTTAAAAACTAATTGACTAGAAATTGATTAAAACAGCCATGAGCATACTTAACAATCTTCCTATTTAACAGTTCTTACAGTTAAAAAATGGCTATAGAACTGTAATCGAATTGTCAAGGCCCAGGGGGCCACTGGTGCAATTAGAAAGCTGGTCCAGATACGAAATGGCCTTAAACTTACTGCAATACACCAGTAGAAGTGAATTTTGCTTGTAGGGAAAAGGCATCATGACGACGTTCTGGGTTCTTGGCAAGAAAGGTTTCGATATGCCAATGCCTGATCTCAGGAAAGCAGCGCCACCTGAAGAACATGACTTCAAGTGAAACAGACAATGCCTGTAATTGATTCTGCCTTGGAACTGCTTACTACCAAGAGAACTCCAAAGTATTTTGTGTTAAATATTTAAAATTATTTAAACTGGAACTAGTTTATGAAACTGTTTGTTAAATATTTAAAATTATTTAAACTGGAACTAGTTTATGAAACTGTTTGTTATCTGTTGAATGTTTGTATTGTTTTAGAATATTTTCACTATTCCTAAAAGGTAATTGTAAAAATTACTATGCACCGTTGTTAAAAGTGCAGATAAAACCACACCATGATTCAGTCTGTGTAGAAAATGAAGACATCAATCTCATAACCATCCGTCTCTTACATTAAGCATCGCTTCAAAAATGTGCAATTATTTACATGAATGTATGAACACTAATTGAACAGTAGCCTACTGTAGTGCTAGAACAGTGGAACCAGCAGGTTAATATTCTTGATTGTATTTTATATGTTCAATTTCTGTAAATGTTGATACACGTAAGAGTAAAGTGGTGACATTTGCGTAGAGCATTACAGTATTCCTGCCTCAAAAACAGCACATTTCACATAAAACAGTTTAGATGTACACAAATTTACCATACTTTCCTCTAAACTTTAAAAAATTTTATACATGATAATCTCTAAAATATTTACCAATCACATGAGCACTGTACACATTACTTTGTTTAATGCAAAGTCACAAACATTAACAAATGATGAACAGTTGTGATGAGTGCTCAATGCTTTACACCGTTTATTTATGTCGCAGTTTTACAGTGCGAAACAACTAATTCGCACCACAAACATAAAAACGTTTATTTTGTAAAACATTGCAAAACAACTAATCTGCAGAAGCAAACAAGAGCATTTGGAAGACTTGATTAGAAATTTAACACAATGTGAAAGAGGAATTCTGTACACAATAAACTGGTCACCATACAGAGAACATGTGTGGGGGCATTCATCAGAGCTATTTTGGAAATAGCTGCAGTAATTTTCGTTCGTGGGTTGGATTTCTAATGCAAGCTTTTGTAATTATGGATAAAACGCAAAGCAAAGCCAGTTCACTTTGATTAGATTTCTGCAACACAAGTAGGATATCACAAATTTTCAAATGAGTTACACGACCTAAGTAACAAAATTCCTAATTCACAGGATTTATTCAATCACTGTTAAATGTTAAGTTACATACCTGGAAAGTCAAACAGAAATTTATAACAATAGCACACACAAAAAGCACTGCAACACACAAATAATATTTGCATATATACAATGAACAGTACCCACATGCAACAAAATAAAATTAGCAAATACATGATTTATCACACGAGCAGCATAAGCATCAAACAAATGCATTTTTACAAAAGATAATATCAAACATGTTTTAAGTTACTGTAAATTAGCACTAATGCTGTATGAATAGCATTACCTTAAATACAGAGATTTACATCCACACTTACCAAACATTAAAAAATGAGTTAAATTGCAACAAATGCTAAAAGTCAGATCTCTGAAATACACCAAAAAATCTATGAACAGACCAATATAATCCTGTACTGTCACTGTTTCACAGACTGCCAGTTGTAGTGGCTGCAATTAAGCAGATCTGTAGAATTGGTTTATAGTGAAAACTAGAAAGTTTTTTACCAACTACAAGCATTTAATACCTAATTCATTGCTACAAAATGCCCTGCACATCTGGATAAAACATAAAGCTTAAGAAAATGCATTTCTAAAATTACCTTTGGACTGGTAATTTCAATATCTACAAACAAAGAATTTATTTAGACATGCCTATATATCTTCATATATGTATATATAAATTACGTATATATATTTATATATATATATATATATATATAAAATTTCCTACTTTTCACTTGCTGGTAAATGAGCAAATATCTTCATTTTTACATCCATGGGTAACAATAAACCTTCTTCAGAAATTTTGCTAAACAAGTCCGTGTCCGTTTATTTTCCAAAAACGGATCCTCTGACCAGCTAGTGATCATGAGCGACTTTACACCTAGCCTACTTTTCTGCCATGCTCAATCTTCTCTGTCTACTTGTTGAACCTAATATTTCCGTCTGCGTTTAATTATAAGCACGACTTCCCAACCTAGTTGCTCTATGTACTTTAAACTCCAAAATCAATGCTTACAGAACGTTCATTGTAAGGCAGTAAATTTCACCCAAACCCTCACCTTATTACTTGACATGGTTGGATTTCTTAATTATAGTTACTGTCAGATAGAAATATATCAAAGCTACACCACACAGTGTTAGCCTCAGTCTAAGATTAATTTAACTCATCTCACTGGTCACATACAGAAACAAACATCCATTATTTTGTTAAGCACTGCATACACAAATTAATAAACGTTTATCATACTAACATCACCAGGTCCGCATTAAGGTTAGTACGAGCCTGGGTGCTGCAATAACCTTTCGGGCCCTTCTGTCAGCCATAAGTCCGCCTGACGCATAATTATAACATGTTTACTAATGAATGGGAACTACAGTACCTACATGTATATAAGGGTTCTAAATCTGAATTTCTAAGCTTCACTTTGTACATCACTAGTATTATTAGTGCTTAAGTGCAAAGAAATTGATTCAAAACACAGAAGTAGGCTACTAGTTGCAAATAAAAGTTAAAATAAGTTTCAAATTTTTCAATGGCAAGTGCCCCTCCAGGACCATGTGGGGGCGCCCATGATTACGAATTCAATATTACTGGCAATGTGCCTGTGTAAAATTAATGGATTAACTTGCGTCCCATATATAGCCTACTTTATGGCATCACTGTTGAAAGGTCAAAGTCCCAGAGAAAAAAATATAATTATTAATATTACAATTGTAATAAGTTGTGCATGCGATTTCAATCAGTTCATAACAGTTAGTTCGAGCTAATAAATCTGATGTGTGGGAGAACTTTGGCAACATTTCGTCGACGATGACTTCGTATTTTTTAATGTTGCAGCTTTTTCGTTAAGAAATTTCCGAGAATGCTGACTATCAAAATTGCAGGTCCCCTCAAAACTGCGGGCCCGGGTGCTGCAACACCCTTAGCACCTACCCTAATGCGGGCCTGAACATCACACAAGAATGAACACAAGATCTGAACAATGGATACCTGCAGAAACACATCCAGAAACAGTAACGAAACTAATTTTATCAAGCACAATAACTTTGTTAGCTTTGATATAAGCATTAGTCTGCTTCACCTGTTTGAATAATTATAACCTTACATATTTTCTCCTCCAAATCTGACGTTAATAATCTCGTAAATGATTAAAACATTTGACGTTAATAATCTCGTAAATGATTAAAACATTTTGTATTTATTTGGTTATTTGGTCTGTTTGATTTCACAGTATGATGCATGAAATAACACAAGTGTATTTAAAAATGAATTAAGAGTCTGCGCTAGTGTAAAAGATAAATCACAAGACAAACCACACAAACTTCACACAGTTTGAATTTATCGCTATCTTAAATATCTGCACCCAAGATATACTTCTCGTAATATACTTTTTGTTAAAAATCACCTGATTGGACAAGGGAATATACAACAGTTGAAAAAGAAGTACAAACTGTTGACATTCATCAGACAGTTGACCTTAGTTTTTCAGCTATTATCGTTAGATGATCATATGCAGATTATATCCTCCTAACCTGGCGGTTACTGCGATAGCCTTACACTTGCGGAAACACAATAAATATGTACATATGTATATTCTTAGCACATTTACATGAACAAAGACATACAAAACTTGCATGCATGTACCCAGTATGTATCTGGGTACAGTTGTACATCAACATTCTTTCAATGCTAATTATGTGAATATTACATCTACAAATTGTGGAAATATTGTGGCTCTTCACAGAATCAGCGCTTCTTCAATTCTTTTGATGCGACTCGCAAAGTGACCTGACAAACAGCATTGAGTACAGGTAGAAACTCTTTAATTTGATGAAGCCATGGTCATAGTTTCGTACTATCACATTTGATGAGGGGGGCGATAATGACCAAACACGTTGATCTATTCAATCCCAAGCGTCGCTGGTAGCTCACTAAGAAGTTCTACATTCGGTTCATACAGTTGAGTTCATTGGATTTTCATCTTTTATCGAGTGCAGCTGTTCAAAGTGTTCAGACAGATGTAGTTTCTTTGCAGATGGATCATTTTCCAGAGCGACTACCAACTACAGCCACAATGAAACAAATTTGTCGAAACATCTGTCGTCTGCTTTGCAATATTTTTATTGGTCTGTGTTCTGATAAAGTAGGCAAGTAAGCAAGTACCATTTATTTGCATTTGACAAATGCACTTACATTACATTGTAATAGAGTGATGACGCGTATACATTGAAAATTAGCTATAAGAGGAGCAGATTATAACATGTCACAATTGTCACATGCACAACTAAGCAAAACTATAGATGCAACAGTTTACAAAACTGTTTTTAAACAACTGAGAATTACCAAGAGACAGCATGAAAGGATGCAGCATAAACAGATCAAATGCACTACATTTAGATTCAGATTTGCTCACTTTGCATCTGTGTTAAATGCTTAAATTAATTTTTTTAAATCACAGACAATTTCGTTGTACTCTATGTTCTAATATTACAATGACTATATAGTATGACATGAAAAAGAACTGCACTATGATAGTGGCAAAAGTGGATCCCAAAATTAAGTTTTCCACTCCATAATCAGCTTAAATATAATATATTATATAAGAATATAAGAAGAAACACAAACAGAACTAAAAACTCTACCTCATCTTTGAACCTTGAGGCATAACCATACAGTTCATGAAGGGCAACTTCCTGATTAAATTCTGCGCTGTATGTCTGCAAAACAACGCACCAGCAAAATGCTAAAACAATTTTGGATCCATGACACTCTTATATGTAAACAGCAAACTGGCAAAATAAACAAGTAAATATGTCACAAACAAGCTGAAGCAAAGTCAAGCCATGGGCGCCTGCAGGAATTTTTGCAGTAGGGGCAAAACACGATGGTCACGGTAAAAACATTTTTTTAGCAAGAGGCTGAAAAACGCAAACGGAAATTCGGAACATGACTGGGCATTTTTTAAAGCACTTTTTAAGGAATATTTCTCAATTTCACTTTTTTAGAATTTTTAATACAAGTAGTTTCTTTAGTGCAAATTTTGCTTACAAAATCAAAAAGTAGTAGTCACAAAGTAGGTTACCAAAGGTGGGGTGCAATGTCCACTTGTTTCTGGAAAATGGACACCTATTTTTCATTCAGTTGTTCATTCATGCTCCCTCTAGTAAGGCCTACTTCTATATTTTAATTGTAATTTCTAAACATCACTCAAAAATCAATTACAGGCACCAGCTTATTCATCGAGTCAAAGGGCTGTTCAAGTGGTAGTCACAAGAAGTCCGAGTCCCCGGTTGTCAGAGGGACGGAGGGGCGGAATAGCTGTTAAGGTGGGTATCGTTTAGGGTAGAAAGGTGGAAGATCTGAGAAGCAGATGAGTAGGGGCAAGCCTATGAATTCTTTCAAACAGGCGATATGTCAGTTTTTCAGTGGAACCTAATGGTCATGGTTTCAGTTTTTAGCAAGAGCTTGAAAAATGCAAGGCCAAAAATTAAAAGCATGTTTATTTTATAGAGGCTTCTAAACGTAGATTTTGTAGTTTCACTTTAGGACTTTTTGTAGTTTCATCATTAGAACTAGTCTAGTATCATTTTTCTAATGCGATGAATTTTGTTTAAACCCAAAAGTAGAATATGGTTAAAAAATAGGTGTCAATTTTCCAGGGGGGCAAGTGCTCCTCTTGCCCTTGTGTGCAGGCGCCCATGAGTCAAGCCCAGAGCAAGGGCCATAACTGTTTAAATGATCCTCATCATAGGCTTCAACCAAAGCTCATCTACCAAACAGTTTGAAACCAACACTACACTGCTCGTAACCATGTTTAAACTCTACCACACCGATTTCTAAGTAGTTGCCTAATTGGTGCAAAATGGGAGGGTGTCAGATATTCTGCATGGTGTCCTATCAGCACGATTCGGACTGCATAATTGAAAAGTGTGGGTTTTAGTCTGCTGAGAAGATTCCGCATAACAACACAACTCACTTTCTAATGTCCACTTGTCTTGTGCCTGAGCTTAAGATCCTCTGATATTGTGTGCACAAAAATTGCAATTATTTAAATCAGTAAAGCTCCCTTTACAAATCTAGCTATAACCCTGTGGATTGCATGTTTTATTGGATTTGGAATCAAGCACATTGCCGACTGTTTAAAACATTGCCGACTGTTTAAAACATTGCTGACTGTTTAAAACATTGCTTCTGACTGTATGCTTGGCGCCCTTGTAGCGGCATGGATGTGTTACAGAGCCATATAAATTGTCGTAATTATTTATTAAACGAATATGTTTTACAAGAAACAGCACAAAAGTTCTTTGTTCAGGAGTTAACGGCCCTCATCACAGAACAACTGTGTGAATGTGCCTCGAAATCCACTGCGTTAAATCTTTGCGTACAAATTGAGAGGCGTTGAAAAAGGTGCGTGGTTTCAAGTGGGTTTCCAGAACTTTACAACTGACAAATGCCGGCCAAGTTGTTGTTGTTATTATTATTATTATTATTATTATTATTATTATTATTATTATGCTGGTGGTCATTAGTAAATCTTATTGTGTTAAGAGCGATCTGAAAAATGTGCAATATAACGTGAAAGAGATGCTCACAGCAGAGAGATCAGCCATAGAACTGGCCATTGCATCCTCAGTAACAGGTGGCAGATCTTTGATGCCCTGGTAGAACCGGGTGACCAGCTGACGATATCTGGGAATGTCCTTGGCAAATAGAAGTTTAGCAGACGGCGAATCCTACAGCAAACCATCAGTTACCATAAACTACATCATGCAGATTATATCAAACAGCTGGACACATAATGTGGGATGCAGTGGTGTAGTGGGTATGTTCATTGCCTTGCAGCTGGAGGGTTGCAGGTTCGAATCCACCTCATGCTGTCACATAGAGACCTTGGGCAAGTTCTTCACTCGCAGTTGCTCAGCGCTTCGGCGTGAAACTTCGATGCAGTGTCCGCGCTGCAGTCGGGAGCGCCTCTGAGTAGCAAGTTTGAAGGGGCGCTATAACAAGTGCACATACAAACAAACATAATAATCTCACATTATTATCAGTCTTCTTTGCATTCTTAAGGATAAGCCAATTAGTTCTTTTCTGAATATATTCGTAGTCAAAGTGCTTCGATTACCAGTGGAATAGAAATCATGGAATATCCATCCTTCTGCTGTGGAGGGGATTTAAATAACATACTTTTGGGTTGGCAGTCAAGCATGCTAAACATGATCTCCATATATGGTTGATATATAATTCATCAAACAGTTATTTAAAATCCATTCTTTAGACAATGCTCTTTGAATTTTCTTTACCTGCATACTGACTCACTACAAAAGAATTTCAAATACAGGCACTTTCTGCTTTTTTTAACTTACATTTTTAATTTTCTGCATGTAGCATATGAAACCAGTTTAATGTTGTTTCATTACTTATAGTTACCATTTAAACTTATTCTCAAACTGTGTGGAGTTTCTACATGAAGACTTGCTGCTTCTCTACCAATAGTTCTAGACTTTATTTATAGTTAAGTTACCTTTCCGAGACGATGTTCATGAGTTGAGCAACTGTCCATGAATGTCTGAGCAATGACGGATAAACAACAGTCGACGACTTGAGACTTATTGATGTCAAAAACAACATCAGGATTCTTAATCAGGGTCACCCAGAACCTTAATGGCAGACTGAAACACAAACACAACCAAACTTACTTCTGCTCTCCAATAGATTTACAGTTTTAAAACGACCTGCACCTATATAATTATGACTAATGTACACTTGTTTTTGCACAGTTTGGCAAAGTATCAGTGAATTAATTTAATTTCAAATAATATCAATATGTTTTACTTTTAACAGACTTTCATAAACAACATCCAGCTCTGCAAAGGAATTATTGATTTTCTATTAATGTTGTATTTAGGGCAACACAAGTGGATACCAACCTGTACTCACAGAATTTTTGACTACAGATAGACAAGAGACGACAACAAAATAGAGATGGCAATGTGCGGTGAACATGGCAGTGCTCTAGATAGTGACAAGTCACAGATCATGCTTATGCACCAAGTTCAAAAATGAATTCCTTATTATCCCTCTCACACAACATCTCTAAAGTCATTTAAGTTTTATTCGTCAAACTACTGGTAATGCCAGACAATCAATCAATCAATCGTAATTTATATAGCGCCCCTTGATGGCACCTACTCAGAGGCGCTCAGACAGGTGCCTGGCAATCCCAAACTCAACCGTGCATTTCCTGATTCTAGGCATCAATTCCGTGAGCTGCCATTCTCGTCTCATAATTTTAGTAATATTTAACCAATATCAATTATAAATAAAACTGATGCATTTTCAGTCTTCTTACCTGTTGCTTTTCCATGCATGAACGACTTCATAGTCACTGATGCCATGCCTCTGCGCAGCGCTGTCAAGGAAGTCGTACAGGTATTTTACGGTTGGAGGTAATGAATTATCTACTGTGAGTATCGTTGAGAACAGATCGTCGATGTACTGCTGTAGTGTCATCTAAAACAAACACAAATTGCTGATTAACATAATAATGAAGAATTTATTTTTCTTTTGGCATAAACGTTTATCTTGAAAATGACTTACATCTTTAGACTGTCTTTCTCCAATTATTTTTAATTACTTCAATTAAGAGTCATTTAGGTATGCAGCACCTTTTAACAATCTCACAATCATGACATATGTATTATAATGGACAGATAAGTACATCCCAAAGATCTCTGTCACTGTGATTAGACTTTTTCAAAGAAAACAATTTCACCTTAGTTGACAGAAGCCGCGTGAGAAATATCTCCGATATCACCTTCTGTGTTCTGCTGACATTATTCGTTGCATCATCATGCTTCACCTGAAAACATTCAAGACATTTGCAAGGTACAGAGTAAGATACACTCAAAACAGGAGTGGCATTACCATCAACAAAAAACACACGTAAGCGACTTAAGCTGCACGTAAGCTACATGCAGCAGTCCAGAAACTTTAAGGTTAGACTTGAATTGTAACCTTGAAATTTCCACAATGCTGTTTAGAAGTTAAGCGCATGACTCATGTCCATGAGCACTGTAACTGTATTACAGGGGTTGTCCACAGATACCAAGTGCAGGTCCATGTTCAGACAATAAATTCATGTAATAAATACTTCTCGCAATCGCATAGCGACAATGCTGACGCTAGCAGCGTTGACAGTTAAACACAAACTGCACCAGATATAAGATTACCCAATATTATCTATCACCTCACCTGGTGCCGTCAGCTCTTGGAGCTCTGGCGATATTCTTGATGTATCCTCTCCAGTGTCCCCTCTCTCTTGTTGCCTCTCTCAGCTCCTCCAAGTTCATGCCAGACTTTTCCTGTACCTCATCCAACCATCTCTTCCTTGGTCTTCCGCGTCTCCTCCTTCCCTCACCGCATGCCGGTGAGGGAAGGAGTATATCTATACATAATAATATTATTAAAAATCCGCATTTCTAGAGGGGTGAAAGTTAGTTGGCTACTGGGCAACCATTCCCCATTGGCATCAAATATATTTATAATTATACAATCCAAAAGTTTCTGCGATAGCTTGTGCTCACCAAATGCCAGACTTTCGTGCCTTCTTCCAGACGAATGGTGTTCATTAGAGTACCACTCTCCAACTCAATCATTCCTGCAATAAAGATCATGCATAAACAAGAGCTCACACAAATGCACGTAGGCCTATTACGTTAAAAAACCTTCATTTTGAATAATCAATTGGCTTAATTTTTATTTAATCAAAGGCTTGGAGACTGGAGAGCCTGTCCCTGGGCAGTAAATATTTGCAACCCAAATCTGAACTGATGCATTTTTAAGAATACAAACACTCAAACTAGGCATTAAAAAAATCATAATTCTGATCTTTATTGCATATCAGTCACAAACATGACAAAGCTCATTGAACCTTAAAAAAGAAAAACCATAACTCATATTTTCAATTTGTGTAGTCTTTAGGCAAGCCTCAGAAAAAATGTCAAGTAAAAATTTTATTGCTCAATGGATATCCAACAGCCAACAATAAAAGCAACACTGGTGTAATAAGTTTTTTTATGGCTCTTACCTTAAAATTTTTTGCCCTATGTAGCTTAAGAAAATAAATCTCCTTTAGAAACATACCAGCTGCAGAGTAAAGATGACAATAAGCCATCTGAGTCAAATACTGCAAAAGAATATCCAAGAAGAAGAAGAAGATGTCTTGGTGTGCATACCATGGACCTGATAAACTGGTTCCGTTTTGTTGTTCTTCTGCAGCTGAAAGACAGACTCATCGTTGACGTAATAGTGAGACAGCGTGTTCACCCGTTTCCATCCTTCAATCGTCTTTGTCGTGACGTCTTGATCGTTCAATGGTAAGAAGTCACGTGGGTCGGGGTAACCATCTAAATGCTTCCCTGCATGCCACCCTAAACACAGTTGAAAAACCCCTTGTAAAATCAAAATTTACAATTACGGTTTTACTGGACAGTGCAAACAATACGCAAGGAATGAACACAGAATGTGCAAAACTATACCTCATACATTTTCAGCGCTAACAGCTTTGAACTGTCGGGTTAAGTTTGCCACTGAGGACTTCCTTGCAAGTGCTGCTATATATAAATTGCTATATAAATCTCAGATTAAATAGTGTGCACAAGCATCAGATCCTCAAAGGGCTTTGTTACAAGTCACTAAATCTATAGCTGTTAAGGATTGTCATAAAGTACCAAATTATCTGTAATTATACAGAAAACAACTGAATAACTGCTTGAAACCTTGGTTGGAGAACTGAAAACTATATTTTGAATAATTTTTTTATTTTTATGTAAATTTTCAATCATTTTCACCTTATTTTTTCACTTAAATACTTCATTAAGATGCAAGATGTGATGACAAGATAACTACCTTGCAGAGAAGTTAATTTTAAAAAAGAATTTATAAGGCCAATCTGTCTGCCAAATATTGGCCATATGATAGACAGCAAATAATGCAATGCAATGTTCATAAAGCACTGAAGTGTATCAATAACGGCAAAATTTGCATTGTCATCAATGTGTCAGTTTTAGTGTAAAAGGCTCTTCATATACTCAGTGGAACACTGGAACAGTCTTCCTCCCGCTCTGCGAGCGGCTGGCTCAGTTGACTCCTTCAAATCTGGACTCAAGACTCATTTATTCCTCAAGGCCTATCCTGCTGTTTAGTTTAGTATGTGAGGCGCCCTTGTAACTGTGCTGTGTTACGGCGCCATAGAAATCATCATTGTTATTATTATTATTATTATTATTATTATCAGTGATTAATATTGATTTGGCCATGGTGAATGCAAAAAAGTGAACTGCAAAAGTAGAAGCAGCTTCAAATCAATAAAGTCACGGAATCTGCAGCGTATTAGAAGTTCTTCAGCTCACTCAGATCAACGGTGTTTCGTGAGGGTCGCTTTGAGAATGGAGTGTTTTTGTAGATGGCATCGAGTGCTTTCTCTTTTGCCTGAGTTATCGTATCACAGTCTAACATTCTGCAAGCAACTGCAGATTGTCCAATGTTGTCAGCATCGTAAACTTTTACATTCTGAAAATAGAACCAAGCAGTGAATCTTATAGAATGCCATGAGAACTAAGGATATCAGCCATATGCTTTTAAGCCTATTTCAATTTCAAATACGAGCATGAGGAAATAAACAATAGCACTTGATTGGATATTAAGTTGAAAGAACAGAAAATCTATTGAAAGACACTTAACGTTAACTCAAAATGATTACAAACAGGCACGAAATAATTTTAAAAATTGGTATGCCAGCCAGTGTTGTCCAGACAAACGGTACATGTCAAATCCATTTATCAGCATGGTTTATATTTTCTCATGCGAAGACTACAAATTTGAAATATTAAACCAGTGTTGTCCAATCATTTTGACAATGTGGGCCACTGAAGAATTTATTCCTAAAATCAGAAGTTGCATTAGTAAATTCAGAAACAACAACCAAAATTCCTTGAAAATTATAAGCGGCATTAACATTTTATTTATTATTTATTTATTTATTTATCCTCAACCAAAACAACAAACAAACACGATACAATTATGGCATTGAATAATACATTAACATAGTATTGAATAATACAATAACATAATTTGGTGAAGAAGGGGAGACCCAGAAGGAATGGGAAATCCCGCTAATAGGGTCACCCACAATTCCTGTAAAATATAAAAGAAAAACATGACAGAACATTCAATTGTAGGAATATAAAGATTATGAGGGAGAGAGAAAAAATATTAGGCATCGACAAGGAGAAAAACAACTCTTAACTAATGACTTAACTAAAGACTTAATTAAGGACTTGGCGAAACCACTGAGCAGAAACCACAACCATTACATATCAGGAAGTGTTTCAAGTAGATAAAGGCGAAGTTTATGCTTAAATAATCTAGTGTTAGGTTGGGAATGAAGATATGTAGGGAGAGAGTTCCAACATTGGGAGCCAGTACATTGTATAGAGAATCGACGTGTGTTAGTATGTGCGTAGGGAAGGTCATAAACAGTTAATTTTCTAGTTGAATAAGAGTGGCGATCAGAGGCAAGGTTAAAGAAATCATTAAATACAAGTGGTAATAGGCCATGGTTATAAAATTTATTATTGAATAATCATAATGAATGCATTGTGGGAACTGCATTTTATATTTACACTGTCAAATTATAAGTCCAGTTATGAATGAATGGCTATGCAAGTAGGCCAGTGCTCTTTGCCTTTTTATTTTACACAAATTTCAAAAATCTAATGAGCTCAAGTGGGTCACAAGAAATTGGACAGCATGGTACCTAACCTTCCAACTCATCAGACGAATTCTCATTAAACGAAGAAAAATCATTATGGAACTTATCAGAAACCAGATTCTATCTATTAACCCTTTAATGACCAGCGTGCACTAAGAATGCATGGAAACATATGTGGCTGGTCATTAAAGGGTTAAGTGATTAATTCATTGCACAGCACTGACCAGTGTTTTTGCTTCGAGCTTCTCCCTCAGCAGCCGATCCTCGGACAGTGAGTACCTCGCCTCAGCAGTCACAGCATCAATCGGTCCCTTCTCCGTCTGATGCTTAACTGCTTTGTAGAGCATGAACAACGCACGACCCGCATGCATCTTCAGGTATCCAAACATCGACAGCGACAGCCAATTCGCCAGCAACTTCTCGACGACCGTCTCTGCTCTGTGTTGAAAACAAAGAGAACCAAACCAAACAATAGGCAATTGTCAGCAAGAAGCACAAGCGTCATCACATCGTCGGTAATAGAAAAGAAGTAAATTGATCAGAAATTTATCGGAAAATTTATCTGCATTGATCCATTCATATTTTATCATTAATTAGTATTAATTCTTATGCTTCAGTTAAGCCTATTGTTGTCAATCCCTGAACAAAGAGCAAAAAAGCTCAGATGCTGAAGCTGCAATTCCTGCAGAAGTACGAAGACATTGGATATTTAATTTATATGTGTATAATTTTCTTACCTTCGCAACATCAACTTTGGTGCTCTTTTATCGATTGATTTAACAATGAGGTCATCAAGAAGAATTTTAATGATTCTGTTAAAACAAAAACAAAAAAGAAAGCTATCAAGTATCAACTGATTAAGAAATTTTTTCCCATGTTTCCATGAGTAAACAATACTACGATGTAAGGAATTAAAATTGGTTTCCAACTTGTTTTTAGTACAATCTTGCTATCAAAGTGTTACAGGAACTTCAATCTGCACTTTGAAACTTCGCAGTCATTAATTAACCTGTTTCTTAGTATCTTTCATCTGTAATTAAGATACATAAAATGGCACAGTTTTAAAAGTTAAGGCAAGAATATTGGCATCAATAGTCTATTCAGTAGTCCACTTGGTGAGTACTCTAACGACTACAGGTTCGTGCCGGCTGCGCTGACTCTGCATAACGCACCTGCCTAGATACCTGATTAAGATTTACTGATAAATATTGTCGGTTGCACTTTAAGTGCAATAAATAAAGAATATATAAATATATAAATGTAACAATAGAAGTAATAATTTGTGAACTTGTAAGCTATCAATGCAAGGCTAAAATAGCAACATTTCGTATCAAATTAATGGTACCATTTAAAAAATAATAAAAACTATGGAATGTTACTAAGAATAGAAAGGATAGAAATTAGTGAGATCAGCTCACTCAGTGGCATATTCCATCTTATCCATTAGGACCACACTAAGAAGTGACGCGACCTTTGACCTGAAAATAATCAGATAAAATCAAAATTTATTCAACAGTGATTGAGCTATCATGAGCTTCTTTTTAAAAGTATCACAGAAAATGGAGTTTGACCAAAGAACTTATTGATGTCTACATCTGATGTCTACAATGAAACACGTAAGTTCCATTTATTTTGACTTGTTCAGTAGTTGAGAGTAAACAGGGGTAAGAGGGTTCAACGACGTCTGAGGGTGTTAGAAGTTGCTCATTGTATTGCTTTGTATTTGACCATTTATTAAGCACAGCGAAGTATAAGATCACAAAGATACACGTCTAGATGAGCAAGACACAACTGAGACTCAAAGACCAAAATAAGAATGTTGAATAGTACACGGGCAGAGAGAGGGAGGCAGTGAAGTTGTTCAGTCAAGAATATAGAGATGTGGGAGAATCGAGGAGAATGTGATATCAGTCTAACAGCAGCATGAAATACTGGGTACAGACTGTAGGCGAGATAGCCGAACGAGAAGAGAATTAAAGTTTTGACTGCTTAGCCAGTCAAAAGATGCCTGAGGGTGGTTAAAAACTGAGCACTTAAAGGATGACAACCTATCAGTTATTCCAAACTCCTGCGGCTGTTTCTCCATTGTCCGAATGAACGTCAGAAGGAAATACTTGCTGCCCAGCATCTGATTAAACCGATGCATCTTCTCACCAAATTCACCCAATCTCCTTCCATTCTACAACAGAACAATCATTCATCTTCTCACCAAATTCACCCAATCTCCTTCCATTCTACAACAGAACAATCATTCATCTTCTCACCAAATTCACCTAATCTCCTTCCATTCTACAACAGAAAATCATCCATTGCCTCAGCACTCGACAAATATAAAACTCAAAAGTTTTCTTCATTACCAAGAAATCAGAAACTTGGAAACTTAATTGCAATTTCAGCTGAATGAAGTAGAAGTTGTATAAATACAGCTGCCAACTCTACACTTTTCACCATTCATAATTGTTATTGATAGGAATCAGAGCCTGCATAATACAACACAGTCCACTACTTGGCTTCTATGTGACCATACTGGTTAAAGTCTAGGGTTCGAACGATATGGTCCACTTTTAACGGGATATTTAATTTTAATTTTCAATGCAGTCGTACCGATGTTTCAAGAGTTAACACCTTAAATTAAAATTTAATATATAGCATAACTGGAGAGGATGAAGTCTGTGTAATTCTCAATGCCATACTGAACAGTTTTACAGAGACAAAAGCTTTTGCATTTGCTTTTAAGCATGTGTGACAGTCTTTTGTTCACTGCAAACTAGAAAATTCATCCACTTTCTGAAATTTCAGGCTCATAATATTTCACAGTCACTTCAATTAAAAATACTGCATGTGAGACAGAAGCATAACTTCCATCCAATCACCAAACAGAGAAATTGAAAACAGACATACCCGTACAAAGCTCCTTTAGAGCAACAATGGATAGGAGTTAATACTAAGTGATTTAAATTGCAAGTAACAAGCATGGGAAATCTTTGTGACTCAGCCTTTTGAGCAGCCCATAAGGAAAGGTTTGGTGGGTCAGACAGTGTTCTACAGTTTGCTGTTTGGATTAGACTTTTCCAATGAATGGCAACTGCAGACACACATCTCAACTGAACTTCCTTAATGGATTTTGACAGTTGAATTATTTCCATCCTTCAACTTGCCTCAATTACTATTCCTAATCTATTATTTATGTATTTTTCGGTTACAGCACTTATTATGCACACAAAATCAGTAAATCAGAATCTCAAACATGAGTAAATGTCTGCTATGCACCAAGGAGTTAAAAAAGGAAAGAGTAAAAAATGGATTTTCTTGACATCATTTAATGCAAAAAGATCTGAAGAGATCAAGTGTACTTACAGCAGTGTTTATGTAGAGGACTTGGTGACTGACAACCATTGGAAAGAGCAACTTAAACGCATACATTCGGTAGTCCCAAAATGGAATTCCAATGACGTTAAGGTCACTGGTAAAGTCAGAAACATCGGTCTGCAGCTCTGTAAATGCTGTCAAAAGATAAACACAAGTTTATTTATTTTTGTCACAAATGTAAAAACTAACAGTTTCTACTTTCAAAAAGTATACTATGCTATTATAATTAGACAATGTAAAGCACAAGTGTCAAATATACAGTGCAAAAATAAAGTGAAGCATTTAAATACGAAAGAGTTATTACAATTGTTTAACTGCTAACCCTGTTTGCATTCATTTCTAACACCACTCTCAAGGGCTTCCATCTGTGCCTGTAGCTTCCCATATTGACGTTCATTCTTGTTGCTGATGATGCAGAAGATGAGGAGAAGGACGATGATGATGACGACTAAGACACCTCCGATGACACCAACGATGATTGGCCAGAAGACGGATGTCTGGTCATTTGGATAGACAAGCTCACCAATGTCAAACTTCAGGTTTGTGCCAACCATCACCTGCAGACAACAGCAAAATCTAAGAGTTCATTCTAAGACATTTCAATTAATTAATTCAGTCAAGTATTTATATAGCACCTTTTCAAGGAAATTACTCAAGACGTGCATTCGACTCCAGCATGAAAACTGTTTAAAGCAGTGCTTAAAGAGTAAAAAAGAAGTGCCTGGACGCTCCTTAACTTTCCAGTGTGTGCTGGTCAAAAAAGGAGCAGGATGGCATTCAGATTTGAAAATAAGTGCATAGATGCCGTCCATGACCATCCAGCCACACTTTAAGCCCAGGTTAAAGTGCTTATAGAATGTGTAAGAGAATGACCTATGGAAGGGCGCAGCTCAAGAAAAAGGTCATTGCATACTACCACAGAAAAGCATGATAGAGGGACAAGGAAATCTAAATGCCATACAAGTACAAAAAGTAAACAAATAAATATCCAAAATAATTTCAATTTATTTTGAAGTTCTTAAAAAGCATAGCCAGAAGAAAAGGTAAAAAAAGGCATTCAATTTTAAATGCTGTTAATGAGTATAATAAAACTACAATTCAAAACCTATATGTCGTATAAGATTGCGTTTGATTTCAGTGTCTTAAAACCTGTGTAGAAAATTCAAATAAAATAGCAGAACAAATCAAAAGATCAAATAGGAGCCTTAAATGGCTAAAATGCTTCTAAACACCAAGCGTCCTCATGGGTATGCTTTCAAAAATATGGGGAGAAACGAGTCGACTCCCAGAAGGTAATCATCTCATCATAGAAATATAATGCACACTATACGTCTATACGATAACAAAAACAAATCCCCAGTAAAACAGGCAAAAATCACACGAGCTTTAGGAGTGCCATATTGAAACAGATTGCTAAAACTTCAAACACTGTGGCATTGAACCATGGTGCAACAGTTGATAAGCATTACTCAGAGCAAACATTAGAGTCTTGAACTTGCTTACCGTAACCTTTGCCTGTGTTTCTCCATCTGGAGCTTTGTTCGGAGGTTTGCAGTATAAGTTGAGGTCGTTAAGAGATGATATGTTACAATTCTGGGTTCCCACAAAGACTTTCACCTCTGACTGGTAGTCATCCATGCAAGGGGTCAACATGTTTCGACCCTGAAATCAGTCATTTCATGAAAATTAATAATACCAATTATTTATTGATCAATATCAAAGAAGCAAATACAGTGTCAACAATTCTCTCTTTATCCCGAACATTAATATTGCACTTATGAGCGTCCACTCCTTGGAGGGATATGATTGGCAGAGTAGTAGATGTGGCAAAGCCCTGGAGACGGCATACAACTGGTCAAAATGATTCTTTTAAAAACTGGCTTTTGTTATTCTTCAGATGCTCTCAATCAGTCAATTTTAGCCAGTAACAAGTAGACATCGATGCTTTTGCTGTACATTAAGACTTTAGTGCATCTGTCCCTCCACCCCATTTTAAAACTTGTACCTTAGTTAAGGTCGTCCACTGCATATTTAAAATAAGCAAAACACAGGATAAACTTGGCACATGGGGAAATCCACTGTTGTATTAGCGTAATTGCATATTTGAAAAAGATGAAATATTTCACTAGCTTCTGATGTTCCGATACTAAAAATACTGAAACCTAGTCTTCAGCCACACAACAGCAGAACATCAAAGAGGAGCCAAACAGGAACAATAAACAGCCAAACAAAATATGGAGATAAAAAAATGTAACAGAAGAGGCTCAGAGAATAGCTGAAGCCATAAAGAGGTTTCCATTTGGAAAGTGTGTCACAGTATCACCTTTACCTTTTCTCATTAGAGGCTCAGAGTGAGACTGGTACAACTATGACCACAGACAGGTCACCCTAACACTACTAATATAAACAGGGTGCAGCCAACCCTTAGAAAGTGGGACAGTTATAAAAAAATTCCAAGACATTTGGCATTTTTAACAAGCTTTGCTCGACCTCCCTCCCCTACCCAAATGAAAATTCAACGATTTGAATAAATCACATGGGTCATATTATTCAGAGTAAAGTGGTTCAAACCACCCGAAACCAACCCATCCCCATGGCAGTGCCAATGAGTGTATGAAGATCAACTAACATTCAGTTGGATTGTATCGCCACCGTATGGACGACTTCCCTTGTCAAATGGTTGAACGAATGGATCCGGATGAATCCCAAACGCAAGTTCTTTGTGTATCCCGTCCAGTTGCATTACCAACTGATATGTGACGTCACTAAGGACAGCGTCGGGAATATCGGGAGACAAGAACTGGAAGACTGATGAATTTCTGAATGTCACCTAATCATTGAACAAACAATAAACACAAGTCGTTATTAATAATTACCAGGTAATGATTCAGGACACAATTTACTGAATTGAATAAACATACGAGGGAATATTTTCATTTTAGCTTTTCCAATTTACTTTTAGTTTCCAATAATTTATGAGAAAATTCATGCATTCAATCTTAACACTCAGATCTCATTGCTAACATTTAGTTTAAAGTTAGTTTGCTAATAATTTATTAGAAAAGCATCAAAGATAGAATATAATATAATGTATAAGGTATGGCTGGATGCCTAAGAAACTGAGGTCGTTAACCACAAGCAGGAAATTTAATAAACATTTGCATAAGCATAGCATAGAAAGATAGATATAAAAGTATGCACAGCAACCAATAAACAGACATCAAAAACAAAATTAAGGCTAATCCACGACAAAGTAAAGGGAAGATATATAAAAAATAATAGATCCAATGCACTGAACTAACCTTAACTGGAATGACATTGTTACCACTTTGCAAAACCAGGTCAATCTTGGCCACAGAATCAAGACTGGTCACTGGTATGGTCACCGTACAGCCACCCCTGTTCATAACAAATGTTCAAAAATTCATTAATAACACAAAACAAGAAACCTCTGTCTAATCTTGGCATTTCAGATCCTGAAGTCAACAGATTGCAAGACATCCGGAATTCTTCAACTCACGTGGTGCTTGTGCAGCATGCATCTTATCCTTCAAAATCCTCCACCCTGGTTGGTTTCTTGTAGAAATCAAAATAAGATTCAAGCTGGCTTGTCTTTCCTATGAAACCCGCATAAGCAAGCACTCTACCTTCAACCGCTACTCTCTTCTTACATTGCACCGCAAAGTCTGCGATCTTTGGGTTTTGTCCTGTCACAGAGAATTATCTGCTTTTGTCTAATGCAGAAGTAATCAAAGGCTAAGCAACTATTCTAATCAACATATAACTCTCTGTAGCGCCGATATCATATGCAGAAACATGATCAAGTGGGATCATAGTCAAAATAATTCCACTAGCGAAGCCGTGTCCAAATCAGAGAAGCCAAACAAACTACAGCTATTGTTGAAACTTTTAAACACCGCAGTTATTTTACCACAAAGACACCAATAAATTTATACGAACTTTTTGAAGCTCCCGCTAGGTATAGGCACTGCGATTCTCGGATTTTCCGTGTAATTAAACATTTTGCTCAGACGGAGACTCGCATTGTCGATTTTAAGTTCGACGTCTGTCACGGCGTTAGAAACATTGCTCCCTGTTGTGTTGCACACGATTTGACTGTCATTTGACGTTAACCTAAAGCACCAATAACAATATAAAAAACAACCAATTCAACCATGGTTGGGTAGAGTGTTCAGCTTGTAACATGGAGAGTTATGGTTGGCTACTGTGCAGGGACCTTAAAGCAGGGACCTTAAAGCAGGGACCTTAATCAAGTCCTTCACTGGTCACAACATAGTGCTGCTTAATGAATGAATATATAGATATACATATATATATGTATATATATATACATACAACATAGTAAGACGAGCATGTTTGCTGAAGTTCACCAGAGGTCACTTTCCAGCTGTCTAACCACATGCAGTGAATTTCAGAGCCTTCTAACCAGCAACAGAGGAAGAGACAACCTATGTAGGAAGTACTGTCCGCAAACAGGTCTTACATAAATGACAACGTAATGGTAACGTTCAAATGTATAGCACTACATTATGTGTGTAAAGCATCCTAGAAGTGGCTTGCCTCTGACGATGCTATATAAATTGTCTGAATTACATTACATTACATATTATGAGATAATATGCATGCTAAACATTCAGACAGAGTCACAGGAGAGTTTCTTACCTGTCTAGTATGCAAGGCTGTTGACCAATGAGGATACTCGTCCTGGATCCAGTATCCAAGTCCTTTCCAAGAAGTGTCACCAGCGTACCTCCGGCCTGAGGACCAAAAGCTGGCTTGATGTCGTGTACCTGTGGCTCCTACAAAATATGAAACATCGTTAGACTTCCAAATTTGTGAATACCTATCACGTGTGTGTGTCTACACAGATACATCTACCATGTAGCTAAAACATGATACGGTAAGTGTTCTTAATGCATAAATACATGTACATTAATGCCTGGTTGACAATTTGGCCTGTAACCAAGAGTTAGTCATTCAGTCAATTAATTAATCACGCAATATCACAAAATAAATTCGTGTAGGAACATTAGAATAATTGTGAGTAACATGAGGTATTCAATAAATTAAGAATACATCAAAGACACCAAATCCAGCTCTACTCATGCAGCATGTGACTCAATAAGTGAAAATGTACTAAAGCTGGTGGGTGTTTAAAGCAAAAACCAAGTTTCAGCATGCAAGGGGTAATTTTTCACAAATTGTGATTCTTCTGGAATGTTAAAATTGTATTCTAACTGGCACTGTGTAAGCTATGCTTGCCTGTATGACAAATAAAGTAAATGAGAATACCATTAGTAGGGTTGAAGGTTATTCCCATGTCACTATTTTACTTACCATTTATAAAAAGTGCACATAATTTTACAAGTACAGAGTACGCTTTGCTGAGTTTAGAAATTCAACAATTTTCCAGTAAAAAACCATTTGCTACACACTCTTACTAGCATAATTATAAAAATATATTAGTAGTCATCAAGCCAATATACATGTACTTGAACTTTGTAAGTTACGGATAAATTAATTATTGCTGTGTTTAACTCTTTTGTCATTTTAGCTGCCCACTGTGATTGATTGAACATCAGATGCGTATGAATGAAGCTGATGTCTTAAATGAACAGCTAAACAATCCACTAATTATCTTTCCATCGTAGTAGTTTATCTCGTGATTGGTAGTGCATCTCTTTCTTTGGAAAATCAGCATCATTTCAGAGAAAACTGGTCAGACTGAAAGAGAGTCAAAAAAGTGGTCACGCCACCGGGACTTGAGCAAGTCCCTAACTCACAACTGATAAACACCAATGACTGATTGTCTCACCAATTATATTAGTCATAAGTTCATGCTGGTAAGCAGAAGAAACGAATTCTAATTATATACCTTGTAGATAAAGTTGTGTGAACTGGCATCCAGAGAACCAGTTTCATCTAACACTAAGACCACCAAACCACGATTGCCAGCCGAACGACTGCCTGGCGTCATACAAACATATCTAAACCAAAGAGACATACAACATACATATGTACATGTATGACATTGTATGTATAATTGCATTAAGTTATATAAATAAGTTATATAATTATAATATATATACAATTATACATGTGTGCATGCATACAATAGGCCTATTATATATATGTATTCTCTAAGTGGTAAACAAAAACTAACTTGTAAAATACCTCAAGAAATGCAAGAAATGCAATCAAACCATAATTGTTTCAAATTCATTCATTCATTTATTATTAAAGTCTGTAAAACCTGAATATTTAGAACTCTGTTAGTTGAGCCCTACATCTGCGCAAGATCCTTCAAGAGGCCACTCAACTAATAACTAACACATCAGTTGTTTAAAAATGCATTGCTCTTCTTAACAAACTAGGTATTCATATCACTAATGCTACCAATAATGAGGGTACTTAAAAACTGCCTCATAAATACCCAGACACATTTAATGTTGAAACATGCAGATGATAAGAGAAGTCAAATACCAGACGTATTCTGATCTTAGGAATCTTACGTTACATGTCATCAAGCCCATAAGGAAAAGAAAAAAAACCAGAACAGAATATCCATGAAGAACAACTGCATAATATTCTGATTTATGAGGCACATTTGTAAAACCACACAAACAGAAATGAATCTCTGTCAGTGGATGAAGTCAAGCTAATATGACAACATGCTCTAAGAGTCTAAGACAATGTTCCACAGTTTCTCACCTCTGAGAGATGACATAGTCCTCTGGAATTCCTCGACAACTGACATTTCCAATTGAAACAGTCACTCTGTCAAATTTATATCCTAGATTGGTTCCTGTTACTGTCACAGTGGTTCCTCCCTCTATAGGACCAGACTGTGGAACTATCTGCAGACAGACAAAGTTAGACATGACAACTGAGACTTGCTAATGTATGTTAAACTACTTGTGTGTTAAATCACATCTCATTAAATTAGCTGCTTGTTGCAAACAAACTAGCTATTGTTTATACACAAAGAAGAGTTAATTACGATAAACAAAATTTCAAAGACTGTTCAAGAACAACTATTAAGACTACCAAAATTGCAAAAAAATAGAGAATGATTACAAGCACCAACAGGTCATATGGTTTCTTGGGACAGACATACACAGATACACAAACATTCTGCATATATATATATATATATATATATATATATATATATATATATATATATATATATATATATATATATCTTATACTATAAAGCAGAAAGTTTGTGTATCTGTGTATGTCTGTCCCAAGAAACCGTATGACCTGTTGGTGCTTGTAATCATTCTCTATTTATATATATACTATAAAGCAGAATGTTTGTGTATCTGTGTATGTCTGTCCCAAGAAACCGTATGCATTTTAATGACTAAACATTTAGTAAAATCTTATTATGCGAATTTGTAGGTCTGCGTGACTATTTTCAGCTCTCAATTCACTTTGAATCCCGAGTTATGGACATTTCAAAGTCTATGCGATTAGCGCCTACAGATTTAAGAAACCATTCATTGTTGCAACGTTAACTATCGTGTCTTCATTACAGAGCAGACGATATGACATCATATCTTGACGTCATTCTTGCTGCTTGCAGATTGATTACCTGAGTTATTCAGAGGCTCACTCAGTGCAGAAACCACAGACAAGGGAGAATGTGGCTGTGGGTGTGTATGTATGTTTATAGGCCCACAGTTTGGCAGTTATTGGCCAGATCCACCAATTTTGCGCAGTCAATGCCGGATACCCCAGAGGCGAAAAACTAAAATTTCTCGGGGCAACGTCGGGTACCACAGCTAGTATATATATATATATATATATTATATATATATACCCTAGGTACACAATATGAGAGAAAAGGATATTAGTATATACATAATTACATATATTTATACATGAGAAAATAATATAGGCTACATGCATACTTGCATAGGCAGACATATATAGATGAGATAGGCACTCACAGATGTTACAGTGGCCCTTGGACATCTGGTTTGGTCAGAAGATAAGCTGGCACACTGACTGACATTCGGCTGACAGACAATGCCACACCACCTGCAGCCGTACTTGGCAGTTGACACCTCATACTGTAGGCTCAGACACCTGTTGCAATCATCATCCGTCATGGCCGAACAGTTGAAGACTACGAACATAGTAAAACCACAGACAATCAGTCAACACCAGATGTCATAGCAAAACACAAACCACACACTGGAAACCACACACTGGATGGGTCTCAGAGTAGCATCACTCTATAAGGCAGGCGTGCTGCCAAGTAATTGACCAATACCACCTGTGGCCTATCTCCAGTACAAGCCATCAGGCAGCCATGACGGTCTCATTATGCTAACAGTTTACATCTGCTTTGTAGCATCTCACCTCTTAGGCTCTTACAAAGCACTACAAAATAATTTTAATGCATGTTAACATTGCCAGGCCACGACCACTTCTGAGGAATTTCTCTCGTGAAGCTTCAAAGTTTTGCGATCAAGGAAGAATGTATAGAAGCGACATGTTAAAGAGATCAAGTAACATGTTAAAGAGATCAAGTAATGATGCCACATAAATTTCGATTTAAAAAACCCCAAAAGTGTGCACTTCCATCAAATGTTCTCAGACACTTTGCAAAATACATTCGCAAGATTCATGTACCGAAATAACATGATTGCAATAATAAAAAGCAGATGCTTTCAACAGAAAATCCCAACAGGCAAAAAATTCAACAAAATATTAAAACCTTAGAAGAACTTAAATAATTAATTGACTTGAATACACCTAGAGTTTATAATGAAGAACAATCATATAGCGCTATTCTAAGATCAATTATTATTATCAACAGGTCGCTCAGTTCATCGTCACCTGTGGCGTTGTAAGAACCTTCGATGAGAAAGTCTCCACTTCCCCAGATAAGTCTGACTGATGAAGGGTACGGCTGACGATCAACGGAACGATACTGAAAGCACAGTTGAAAACATGCTTTGAAGTTAAACAAAGGTCGAACGAATGCAACCAACACAAAAGCAGACATACAGACAGACAGACAGACATACAGACAGACAGACACAGACAGTCAGACAGAGACAGACTTAGACTGACATGGGTAGACAAAATGCCTAAGGAAAACCTGCAAATCCCAATCTCAGGCACAATATGCAAAGTACGCTTCTGCCTCAAACAAAATAATCTGAGAACTAATTATTCATTAATTTTCATTCCATTCATCATTATAGAAGAAGAGTTTTCGTTGAGTCAACGTTTAAGACAACATTGATGACAAAGATGAAATGACTACATTTCAATCATAGAAAGCACTTGACATACACGGGTATTTAATCAGGTGGGATAATTATTTGATTTCAACTGAAGACTTACTTGGTATGATGCGCAGTTGATAAGGCTACTGCTCACTCTCGATGCTGGTACGTAAAATTTTGATTGTCCAATTGAAGATATCTCACAAGAATATCCTTTATCATTAGCCTGCCAACAAAAAAGGTACCATAAATAAGTTGAGGCATGGACAGAAACTGCCATGCAAGGCCCAGAAAAAAATCATGCTTCAAATTTCAATTCTAAAATTCTTAAATCTTAAGTGCGATGCTTTGGCATCAAATCAAAACATTTCACCATCTTCAAACTACAAGAAAAGTGATTTCTGCGTTATCAGAAAGCACGTTAATTCAACATCAAGGCAGTTTGCTGCAATAAGACCAGGCTCCCTGTGCAACAATTAAATGCAAACAAGTGTCTTCTAAGCATCTGCTCTTAGTACTGAAAGTGTTATCACAGTTCTTTTTCGAGCAGAGATTTAAAAAATCATAATCTGTTGGAGAAGTTCTTAGACTTCCAAAAAGGTTAGGAAACCAAAAGGCTAAAGCGGAAAGCAAACATCCCTCAAGTGCCTCTAAGAGGATTAGGCAGGCAGTCCATACATTTCTTTGTGGGGCGCGGTGGTGTAGTGGTGGTGTCGTTGCCTTGAAGCCGGAAGGTTCGAGGTTCAAATCCACCTCGCCGCGTAAGGACCTTGGACAAGTTCTTCACTCACAATTGCTCAGTGCTTCGGCGTGAAACTCCGATGCAGTGTCCGCTCTGCATTCGGGAGCGCCTCTGAGTAGAGAGAGCTTGAAGGGGCGCTATAACAAGTGCGCATACAAACAAACAAACAAACAAATTTCTACTTATGTGCATCAAGTTACACCTCACTCACCTGTGGCACAGGTAGGTTGCTAGCCGTTAAGGTGATTGAACTTTCAATTCCTGATGGAATGAGAATCTCCTTTGAGTCAGAAACCAGTCTTGGACAAAGCTGAAACAAAGTGACAGTCAAATCAATATTGAGAGACAGTTGCCAATAGAATGAAGTGACGTAGGCATTCCCAGTCGATCTCCAAAGGTGCAATGCTTTAATGGACTTGTCACTGAGTTGACACGCTCGCTCATGGCAGGATCATAAATATTAATGATACAAAGATGACACAAGATCATGACAACTACTTGGCAGCACAGTCTCATATCAATTTCAAATCTATCATGAGACAGAGACAAAGCCGACATGGGACAGTTGCATATACTGCCTAGTCTTCATGCAACATAAGATACAACAAACATAGTAAAAGCTAAAGCCTCATATGCAACAAAAGACAGAATAAGGACTTGTTCAGAAAGTATAAAATATCTATTGAACAGCAACAGTGAGCCAAGTTACTCCCCACCCCCAAAAAAGCAACAATAGGCAGGTACAGAAAGACAGATATATTTCACTTAACAGTGTACAATTATTCTGCAATGCAATGCAAATAAGATTAAGATCAACTGATATTCTGTGGTGCAGGGTAAATTTTTCAGTAAATTGCTCGAAAGATCTTCCCGACCTGTTTGTCTTGAACTGAAGAGCTGTACAGACACGATGACGTTTCATTCTGGCATTTATTGGCAAATATACACCACCGACATCCCCACGCAGTGCTCAAGCAAGATGAACAACTGCAAGAAAAATATAACCAAACATAAATCATTACTTAGAAGAAGAATCTCTTAATCTCGATGCAATCTCAAAACTGAATTCAGCGCAACATAGATTTATCTAGAACGCTATACAACGATAAAATCAATGCAATGTCGACCTGGACAAAGAAAGAGAAGAGAGCTTTGAATATAACTGATTTCTCCATCAACTATTTACGTACAGGAAATAATTTCAACAATTTTTAATATGGTCTCAATTGATTTATGATTACTACAGTACAATAACTACAGTGCTACAGAACTAATCACTACAGATCAGACTAAAATTAAAATGAATGCACAATTAACTACATTTAAATAATTAGGTAGATTTACAGCTTAGTGCTTTTGGCAGCATCAGCTTGTCAGGTTAACCAGATTTTGGGAACACAAAACACAGCAGTAGCAGAGACTTTTCCTTCAATACAAAAGTTGTTCTGAAGCTAAAAAATTTCAAAATGCGGAAAATAGAGTAGAGGATACTTTTTCCAGTATTAAGGATGCAATGTAATGTAAATCTCCAAAATTTCCCAAAGCTGCAGATTAGTCATATAGCAGTTTAAAGTCCTGCACAGGATTGGTTCAGAAAGAAAAGGTTATCGACTGACGCCAAAGCTGATCAAGGACGTTTCTGTGCCAGGTCAGAATCTGGGAAGGTCTAGCCAAGGAGACAAGACAGTCTTAAAATTAATTAATTAATTAATTTCAGACATTATATAGCGCCTCTTCAAGAGTATATACTCAGAAGTGCTCCCGACCCAACCACGGCTAAAGAGAAGAGTCTTAAGAGCAGAGTAGAACGTAGTCTCAAAGGCTCTATCTAAGCATTAGACGTAGTTCCACGGGGAGACCATTGATCTCTGTATTTCTAGCTAACTAACTAAAGTCCTTCTGCAGAAGCATGCAATTGTACACATCCGCAGAGAAACACTTTTTATAATGAAACCATTTTACGTAAATTCAGAATTATTGACACAGCAAATAATTACGACAAACTGACGAAGACACAGTGCCTTCAATTTATTACAATAATGCAACATAGAAATCTAATAAGACGACAAATATTCAATCACAGTGGCTCACAAAAGGATATGCAAGTAAATAGAAGATATTAAATTGCTGGTACATTAAAGTAGCATCAATCATTCACAGTCATCAACCTAGATTAGTCATCTACAGGAATGACCAATATAAACTAGCCTGACATAATAGACTAGTGTCTCAATTTTGTTCTAACATCCTGGTGAAACAGAGTGGTAGTGGTTGACTGACAGAACGTAATGGATAAAAGCTGATAAAATGACAAATAGATTTGATTTGATGATAGTCAATTGACACAACTCAAATGATAACAGGTTGTTGTATGAAATGCAATGGATGAACACAAATGATAAGATCACCCTGGCCACATGGCAAAATGGACAGAAGCGAAAATGTCTGGTCATAGAAGCAACAACAACAACAGCTTACACTAAATGATGATTGCAGTCATAGAACGTGAAGTTTGTTTGGATGAAGTCAGTTGACGAACTTGACATCTGTATAGACAAGAGCACTGCCACGCTATCTGAAAGAAAAGTCATCAGTCAGATACATTGAGCTGCTGCTTCCGACACAGATAGCAACCAGATTTTATAATCACATTCCGCATATCCACGCAATGATTAGATTTCATGTAGTGGCCTTGGCAAGTGTTTAACAAACAAATGCCTCTGTCATCAAGAAGTATGATAAGACAAATGAGTCATATGGAAAGCAAATATATCTAGCACTTAAACAGATTCGCATTTAGCACTTAAAGTCCTGTAAATGGATGGTTCCACGACATCCAGTGCAGTGATTCAAAGACAGAGTAGGAATAAAAGCAGCCACTCTCAACAGCCAACAGTCAACAGCCTTAGAAGAAGAAGTCTCTTAGGCAAGATCTGAGGCAAACATGCACATGAAGTGCTAGTGACTTCATTCTCTGAGCGTCAGAATATTGACGGCAGGTGGACAGTCCTCTCCCTTACCACCACATCTTGCCACAGACAGTGGTGTACAGTCGGGTACTCATTATAGCTGGGTTGGCAACAGTGTGTGCATCAGTATTATGACAAGATGACAAGGCAACAAAACCCTATAAACAGGAACACTGCATATGGTGTTCTCCTTCATTTCTTCCAACAAATGCAACAGATTCAAGAGTTAAAAACCAAATAAAAAATTCAAAGCAACACACACAAACATGCAAACACACACACACGCTTCTGAGTAGTCCCCTTGAAGAAGCGCTATATAAATTCTTTAATGAATACAAACGCACACACACACTCACACACACACATAGATCAAGAACATTACGAGTGCATCAACCTAAACAAAAGTGAAAGGCACAGATGAAGTGGTAAAACATGACATTACCATCAGAACTTGGTATCTGTGGTTTGTTCTGTGTTATTGGACAAATCAGTTGATTGCCGATGACTGATCCCTGCGACGTGGGTCCATGTGTACCAAACACACACGAGTAATATTCGCCAGTCTTCAACTCAGGCAGAGAAGTTATTGTTACAGTCACCTGCATCAATACATCAAACAATAGCTTTGCTATCATCACAGCTTATAGCAAAATGGTGATTTCACAAAACATCGAGCAGAAAGATCACAGGCCTACATATTAGCAACCAACCATATTTCAGGAATGAAACTTTCTTTCTTTGATGAAATGCTGTGAAGTTAAAAAAATCAATGCAAAATAATATTCTGAAGTGCTAACTGTCCGTAAAATACTATGTAACATTTTCCCCCACATATAAGCACAAATGTAATTAGGGATGCTTAAGGTGAGTCTTTCATGTTCACTGACCTCGTTAAGTTTGCACCTCACCAGAAGAATCGTTTGAAGAGACTTCAGAGGAATTTCAACGAAGGCATATTAGACAAGTGAGTCACCGTAACAATATTTACTTTTCCCAAGCCAATGGCGGAAAAGCACTTGAAGTCGTCACGTAGGATAATTTAGTACATCCCCCCAGGGTCTGCTGGGAAGGAAATGACAAATCCCTCCATGCAGTAATGGATCCGAGGGATTCGTCGACTGTCAGCTCACGACAGCGCTACGGAAATGGATGGCTTTCTACCTTCCTCACATGGGACCACGTAAGTAGTTTTTTCCTTTACCACATCATCAGTAAGAGCGTTATTTGTCTCCACGGAGCCAGCGCTGCAAGAAGACGACGCATGGCAAGGAAGAGACAAACGAGTGATACACACACTGAAGCACACACACACACTGAAGCACATTGAGTCAGTGGCACATAACAGCAACTGCTATAGTGGCACATAACAGCAACATCAACTGCTATAGTGGCACACAACAGTAACTGCTACAGTGGCACATAACAGCAACTGCTATAGTGGCACATAACAGCAACAGCTAGAGTGGCACATAACAGCAACAGCAACTGCTATAGTGGTGCATAACAGCAACTGCTATAGTGGCACATAACAGCAACAGCAACTGCTATAGTGGCATATAACAGCAACAGCTAGAGTGGCACATAACAGCAACAGTAACTGCTACAGTGGCACACAACAGCAACTGCTATAGTGGCACACAACAGCAACTGCTACAGTAGCACATAACAGCAACTGCTATAGTGGCATACAACAGCAACTGCTACAGTGGCACACAATAGCAACTGCTATAGTGGCACATAACTGCGACAGCTATATTCCACTCTCATCTTCAGAGCATCTTAGGCAGCCCTTATAAAGCATATCCAGGATACAAACAGATGGAGTTTAGGTTGCTTAGGATGGGGCGATAGTCGTGATGATGATGATGATCGCCACAACCACAGTCCGATGGATTGGTCTAGAAATTCAGCAGAGCATAGGAAACACAGTGTGTTCATAAAGTAGGCTTTATTGCAGACTCTGCCATGCATTATTAACGACTGTCACTTTGAAGAATGAAAGAGAGAGAGACTTCCCTCCCTTCGTTTGTCTGTCGCCACAACCAATCGCGATGTACAACTAATGACGTGTGTATGCGAAAACGCATGAATCTTCACATACAGCATTTGCTCGTAAAAACAAAATGCTTTCGGCTTCAGTTAAGTCCACTTAAGCACTAGCCACAGCTAGTCCACTCAAACTCCAAATTGAGTTGATATAGTCATATTTGTCCAATTAGTCCTGGCGAAGGGTAGAAGCGCAATTGTCAACTTATTGCGATATCCCATCGGAAGACAACAAGCGAGACAACCCACAAATTCCTCTGTATGTTCAAATTCATTGCGAGACATCTCCTCCTCAAAGAGTGAAAGGAAGAAGTGAAGAGAAATTAATCTGCTGCTCAACTGTACTAACTGCGCTCAATGTCTAGCAGCGCGAGTCAGTGGGATTTGGCTACATTGGAATTGCAACGATGGAATAGGGATGGTGTGTGTCTCTGAACTCCTAATGTCGTTGCCATGTCAATTTAATTATGAGAACAAATTTATTGACCACAAAAGCAGCAACTGATTGATTGACTGATTGATTTATTGATTGACCGATTGATTGATTGGCTGAGTGATTCAATTACTGATGAACAAATTGAAGCCGAGGCTAAACCAATGCTAGTTTACGCTAATCCAATGCTAGTTATCCGAATAAACAACAGACAATGCTGTGACTGAAAAACGAAGAGAATGCTATGTAAAGGACAGAATGAAGATAGCTATTTAACAAAGAAAATAAAGACAGCACTAATTTAAAAAAACAGACTTACTATAATGCCCTACAACAACATAATACTGGAACATCCAGATTGAAGATACTGCCATTTAAACAAAGCAGATGAGGATAAAGCTATTCAAAATGCAAAACGAAGATAGCACTTATACTGGTAGGTTGAGTAAAGGATAATAACCAATCAGAGTGAGAATTGCCAGAAGGTTGAGGGGTTCAACCCCCAGTCTTTCTTAGTGAATCATAGTAAAGTCGTTCTTAGTGAATCATAGTAAAGTTCTATTTTTACACCCTAACTCCATGTGGATCATAATCTGAACCACACCCCTACCCAGTAATTTTTTTACACCCAAGTTATTTTTCAACATGTATAATTAATGAAATTTGCTTACACTGAGGTCTCTGTTGATGTCGGCATTGGACGGCGTAGAGTTGATGGTGGGACAAACAGCCGGTGGTCGTTCTGCTGGTGAAGAATAGAACGAAAGCCATCGATTGGCCAGCTGCATGTCGGGACATTCGGAACCCTTTTTGCAGCTGAATTCACAGCAGACAAAGAAACATCTCAAACAATGAAAATCCGGTCATCCCAACCAGAAACAACAGATGGTCTGATCCTGAGAGCATAACTAAAGGAAATTCACAGTATGAAGAAAACATGGTCGAAATAAAATTAACTTCTCTTGAGCCACAATCCGACTACAGCACAGTTTCATGTTATTAACGGATGATTTCCCACTGAAATGATCTTAAATATTTGCAGCTAAAATTAGTTAAAATTGTAAGTTAGTTCAAGTTAAAAACCGATTTCCTTGATTTGGTTATTTTAAGCAGATTGCAACATTTATTGATCTAGAAGCCAAGAACATCGTATGTGTGAACAACAGGGTGAAAATTCAAAAATGCCACGGAACAGTGAACAACACTGACATAGTCACTACACAAATGGGGGACACGGATAGTTGACAAGAGAAATAATACATAAATACGTATACGCTTGTCTAGAAAAGCAGTTACATGGCCTCATCTCAATGCTGCCTATCTGAACGGGTGTCATGTCACTTAGTTCCTGTGTGTACTGTCCATAAACTTCTATAATAACATAAATGTCACTGAAAGCTTTATAACACAACCACAAAATAGAATCTTTTGTATAACACTGCAAACACACTGTAAATTCTCATGTTACAATCTGCTTGAAATTTTCAACTTGGACTAACTTATAAAACTGTAATTTTAGCTGCTTCAGTGGGACATCCTCAGAATGGTGATTGCATGAAATTGTGTCAGTGCTATAGCATGACTATGGCTCTAGAGGAACTTATAATTCACCACAAAATCACAATTTCAAATTCCACAACGGAAGTCAAGTCCATATTATTCGTTATTTATTTTTACAATGAGATATAGATCTATCAGTTAGACATTACAGGTAAACAAACTTATATACGGTACACACACCGTAGATTCACATGATCCCTAATTAAATCTCCTAATCGGCCAACCATCGTTATCAGAAGAACATCCTAACAGAACATAAACTAAGGCCCCCCAAAAAATAATGTTGTGTTTCCGGTAACCCGACCGACCATCTTTTATTGCCGCGACCCAAATAATTTTGTAAAAAAAATTTATTTAAAAAAAAATTTATTTTAAAAAAAAAAATTAAATTTTTTTTTCTCCAATTTTTTTTTACATAATACGGTGACATTGCCTTCCGTATAGAGTTGGATCTTAGGCAAAAAAAGTTGTGTTTCCGGTAACCCAACCGACTCACTTTTATTGCAGCGACTTGAAATTTTGTGTAAATTTTTTTTATTTACAGTGACATTGCCTTAGAGTTTCACGCCTGCCTAACTACTTCCTGGCTGCCAGTCTTGAGAAACCTCTAGCCTTATCATTCTCAATTGAGCCACCTCTAACGGTGACTAGGGAAAATAAATCTAGCGACCTCTAAGTGTAACTAGTAACTGGCTCGGCCAGTCTGGAACGACCCCTAGCAGTGATGTTCTGTTCGCACTCATCTTCCCCTTCCCTTCCCACTTTATCTTACCAGAAAAGATGTTAACAAAATGAAATTAATGGAACTGTTTTCTAGAGCAGTTTTAGGTGCAGACAGTCGAGGAAATAGGCAGTTTATACTTGCTTAAAACACATACTTTGCTGCAGCGTGTACCTAAATTATGCAAAAAAGAGTAGTGGGGTATAATTTTTCGGATAATCACTGTATAAAAATATTTTACAAAATAAAAATATTTTTCGACCTACCTACCCAATTTTTTTAGCTCTGTTACCGGAAACACACCATTATTTTTTTTGGCCTAACAGCAATCAACAGCAGATTATTAGGTTGTCACACCTCTGATCATGTAACACTGTGAAAGATGCTTTATAAATCCATGAATAGATAACAGTTACAAAAACAGCAACTCATTTTTCATTTTAACGTATGTATGCAGACTAGGGAAATCAAAAGAATAACAGGAAATCGTATCGGATATTCGCCTCAACTTAATATCCCATTTGTAAATAAATACCATACACACAAACAGTGGCACATGCATTTTTTACATTTTGCTTTTTAAACTTTGCTTCATTTATAATTTATCAGAAAATCACAATTTTAAGTTCCACAATGGAAGTTAAGTCCATTTAATTGATTATTAATTTCTACAATGACATGGAATAAACAATACTCGGTTTGTACCCAAATTCAGTGAATATCATAATATTTATTCAAATACATTCAGTACTCAAAATGTCTACCAAGCTATTCCATAATACAAATCACATTTAATAACCTAAAAACTCACTCCCGAATTGTTATTTACTCTATTCGAATATTTATAAGAATATCAATGATTAGAATGCCAAAATTCAATAATTTAATAATTAATGCTAATATTTAATAATTTAATCAACTAAACTTTAATTTAAATAAATTTAAAATATTTAACAATTTAATTACTATACGATATCAAAGACCGTAAATAAATGAACAGATGTTCATATAGACTATATAGAGGAACGTTATAAAACTCTAGAACAAAAGTCTATCGAAAAAGAAAAGTCTCTGTCATTACAGTTCAAATCTGTAAACCATTCATCATTAACTATTCGAATAAATGTAAAATTTAAATTTATGTTGTGTGTTTCTACCTCTTCTCAAGGGTACACCAGCCACAGTAAGGGTCTTTGGCAGCAAGGCACCGGTCACAAGAAGAGTACTGTTGACAGTCAGACACAGGAATCTTAAAGATCTACAACAAATGAAAAGCAATTTATAGTGACATGCATTGAAATGATCTTATCAATTAAATGCAATTAACACAGAATTTAATTTTGGAATTCATCATTCTCCTTCGCTCTCTTCTCCCCATACCCACATCACACCACAGCCAACTTGTAATTGTGCTCTGAAAATGCATGAATGCATGATTGTACGTATGTATGCATGCAAGTATATATATATATATATATATATGCGTGTGTGCGCATATATATATATATAATATATATAGGATGCAGTGGTGTAGCGGTATGTCCTGTGGCTTGTGACTGGAGGGTTGCAGGTTCCAATCTACCTCAAGCCACTTCGTGATTATTCTGAAAGTTGCTCACCACCCAAATGTGCCTGTGAGGAAGGCATGATCAGGAAACCACCTCAGTCATTTCATCCCTGGTGGCTTAGAAACCAATGAATTTGCCTTTGGCAAACAACTCATATTATGTATATATATATATATGTAATTTCATACATATATACAATTATACATAGATATATATATATATTATATGTTTTATGTACATGTGCATGTATGCATGATAAATGAAGCAAGATAGATGATGCAGCTGCATGGCTAATCTGGGAACAACACGAAGGTCCAAAGACCTTGGTCCTGAGCATCACATCATGTGGACAGATGAGACCAGCCTGGGTGCATCTATCCATCGTAGCTTGCACCAAATCTCTCAACAGGTCAGACAGGTTTAATCAACTGTGTCCATCCTGATCATACATCAAAATGTATTATTTCATGCCTCTTGCCACACTTCCATTTTTTTTATTCTGTCCTTATCAGCACTCCTCCCAAACCACAGCATAGCAGAACTGTCAAAGTTCTACACCTGCGCTGGTTCCTGTGGACTTTGATGGATGGAAACAATTCAGGATAAACTACTTTTGGATAAGCGTCAATAGTCTATTTGACCCCAGCAGACATCTGTGCATGTTTTCCAGGTCAATGAAGACTGCACTGATGCAGCACACGGTGACCTTTAGGTTCTGCATTTCTAGACAGTAATTCATAAGCATGACACTCTCTTGTGCGTTAGACCATTGAACCCGGAATAGTCTCTCACTCGAAACCATAACTCAATGCTGCATCACAAATATAGCTCATGAAAAAACCACTTTATCAATGAGTGATTGGGAAATGAATGAGGTCCATCGTCAATGTGTGAAAACGATTTAGAAATGTTCATATCACCAAATGTTTGCAGTTTTCAATGCTTTCCTATAGAGCTACATAAATGCTGACATGCTGGTATAATAAATCATAAACAAACAGGCATAACAGAGTGAATTATAATTCATTCATTCATTCATTATTAGCATTTATATAGCGCCCCTTCAAGAAACTACTCAGAGGCGCTCCCAGCCCAGCCACGGCAAAAGAAAAAAGATTTAAGGGACTTAAGGAATAAGGATTGACTGGTCAGGTGGAGGAGATGGAGGTTAGGGGGGAGGTCATTCCAGATTGACGGCCCCACAACCGAGAAGGCTCGACACTGTCTGGTAGCCAAGCGAGCCCGTGGAACAAGCAGTTGTCCCTTCGCAGCAGAGCGAAGGGCCCGACGCGCTTCAATGTCAGAGACTGGGCGACAAAGAATGCGCAGGTAGGATGGAGCGCAACCAAGGATACAACGTGAGACCAGGGCAGCAATTCGATAATGGATGCGTTGGGCTATTGGCAACCAATGCAGCACATCACGCATGTAGGTAGAAACAGAGGAAAATTTAGGGATAATGCACCACGATCCGAAATATCTGACTTCGACTATTCATGAAAATGACAATTTATTCTGATATCCGGACTATGACACACACTGTCACACACAGACACACACACAGACACACACACACACGCCTGCACACACACATATGCACCCACAAACACACAGAAACACAGAGACACATAGACACAAAGAAACACAGAGAGACACACACATGCTTGATGACTTTAAGTCTATGACTTGTCCAGGTTGTCTAATAATTTTCATTAGTCATCATCTGCCAGCGCAACTTAGTAAACAACACAGACCCTATATATATATTCTAGTTTTGAGTCCAACCAGTGACTATGACAACCAATGAAAACAACAGAACTGACTTGCATGTTGATACATATACCAACTGAAGAATAATAACAATTGGAGCGGAAATCTTGCAACAAATTTCTGCCGTGGTGAGATTTTAAGACAAAGCCCCTCTGTCAAGGGATAAACACCATGAAGGTCATGCACACCAACGAGGAGCACACAAAGTGCTATTAATTACATTATTTTTCTGTAGCAATCAATAACTAACTACAACAGAATTACAATAGCATGCCAGCATGAAGCTAATGTTAGTAATTAAATATATATCAGAAATTAACTATACCAGGCAATAAGAAAAATAATAAGGAAATAGCAATGAAGCAATGATGTAATGAAGAAATGAAGCAATGAAGCAATGAAGAAATGAAGCAATGATGCAATGAAGCAATGATGGCTGGAGACGAAGTGTGCGTTGCAAGTGCAATAATGAAGTGCACTAACTCATCTCAGCCTGGGACAAACTGATCGGCTTTCATTGATTGAAGAAGAAGAAGACGAGATGAAATATCAGCCAAGATGCCAGGAATCTAGCACCATCATGGGATGGCTGCTGCTGCTGCTGCTGCATGTCCATCGCACCATCAACAGCTCAGTATCTCATCACCACTGACCATCTCTCTGTCTCTGTCAATGTCTCTCTCTTTCTCCCTCTCTTAGTCTATCTCTGCCTCTGTCTCTCTCTCACTTTATACATAACATTCTTCTTAGCTCTTTGGTCAATCAATTTATCCATTCAAGGTGAAAACCAAGTGGTTAGCATTCTGGACTCTCAACCCGCTGCTTAGATATTCAAATCCTGCTGAAGTATAAATCCAATTCAACAGCTCAGTTCCAGCTATTTCTATCAGCAATGAGTACACTGTCTGTACAGTGTACACTGTCATTATAATGGGAAGATGAGGCAGAGAGGATAAAGCAAAGAGCTCTAAGAAAAATGAACATATGCACATGGTTGTCTTAAGGGCAAACTTAAGTGACTGCTCTTCTTCTGTTAGTCCCATACATTAACACCTTTAACAATGATAATTCATTCATTCATTCATTTATCCATTCATTCATTCATTCATTCATCCATGCATTCATCCATGCATCCATTCATTCATTCATTCCTTGTATACTAGAAATGATTGAGAAACCAAAGTGCAGCTGGCCATTAAAGTGTCTGTGTAGTCCCATCATTGATCACCCAATTGCAATGGCAAAGCAGGATTTGACAGTTTAAATCTAATCTAATCTTAATACATCCACAGCTGCATATTAAGTGGATCTATAATGCAAGGGTTGTGGCTTCATGCTTGATCAGCAGATGGCGTGCAGCAACAATTCTTCTTGGCAACACACACGGAGCATGTATTTGTCACCAACCATCAGAACGTGTGCTACAGAGCGTAGGTGGGAAATAAACATCACATCTTGAACTGCACGTAACTCCCCCCATCTTCACTCCCTACCCACGTACAAGGACTCTGAGACCATTCCTTCCCCCAAAAAACCTTAACACTTTCAGAGAAAGGGATACAAAACATCTCCCTTACTTCTTCCACTCTAGAGGGACCCGAGAGCTGGACAGCACCGTGATAATAATGACACACCACCGTAAAAGAATGGTCCAAGTAACTATGCAACAGATAGACAATAGATGAACAATAGATGGACATCAGATGGACAATAGATGTCAGATGGACAATAGATAATAGACAATAGATTGACATCTGATAGACAATAGATGGACAACCCACAACAACTGGCATGGTCAGGCGCAACCAATTCCATAGGGCATGGTAAATCGTGTCTGGGGTCAAATACTATTTTATTGTCAAATAGCCTACAGGGTAAATGCTATGAGGATGCAATAAACACATCATTAACCAAACACCGTTTCTCATTCAATTAAACTCATTTAAGGAAGAAAACAAATTGAATTTTCTCTAAGTAAAATTACAGATTGGAAATTGCAAATAAGTCAGCCAGGCAACAGCACTCTCAAGTTTTTTACCTTTAGCATCACAGTGCTTACTCATACTTCCTGAATAAGAAAGTAAGTGCCAAGCAATGAAAGAGTCCACCTCCATCAATATAACTAAAGGTAATCCAAAGCAGCCTTCGAAGTTTGTATATATCTTAAATTATAGTCTGAAGAACGTACTTAAATAACGAGAAATGATTTTGCAAAGATAAGTGCAAAGATAAGTGCAATGTCAGCATTAATTCTTACACAAACACTTTAAAGCCAATATCATTTAAGCAACAACATGGACAACAGCTTTGATGGCTTCTTTTGAAGAAGCACAGTATAACTACAATAATAATGGTATACAGATTTGAGAAAAACAGCAAACTGTCATTTGCTCCACATACCAACATTTGGGCCAACAATTCTAAGATCAAGCAGCATACATTTTTACCATTGCACGGCTCACCAATAAGAATCTAACATGCGGTGAACAGAAAACTTCTGGTAGTAATGCATCATGATAGAACAACATGTTGCAGCTGATGTTCAACATGGCAATGGGAATGGCACAATACTTTGAGGGTAAACAATAGAAACAGATGATTATTTGTTCACAGTGGCACAGCCGAACATTCAATTAGACAGACAGTCAGACACACATACACACGGACAGACACACAGACAAGACAAACAGACAGATTACTGCACACTTCATGTTCTGAAAAGGCTTCTGTTGAGATAGAACTCATCACACTAAGTTGACCCAACAACCATTGATGACTTCAATGTATCATATCACATCAGAGTACAATGCATGGTTGCTTGTCAGATGCAAACAAAGACTATTTACCTACCTACTTACTTTTACACCAAACAGACTTTAATCAATGCTGAAAAACCTTTGAAAGTCGATTGTTTAAAAAGCTTAAAATTATAACTCCAAAAAGATATGCAAATAGATTTCGCTATTCTGGAAACGCAGCAGAAAGGCAAGTCAAAATATTTGCCAGATTGGAATGTTTCAAGTGCTTTGTGAGACTGAAAAGCCTTTCCCAAAACAAAGTAACCCCCTGATCTCAAAGAATACTCATGACAAAGATAGTATACATGTAGTATGAAACTATTCAAAGAAAATACAAACAGTTAGACATTCTTTCTGCTGAAAAATGCAAAACGTCCTGTAATTAAGCAGAACAATGTTAAGTGCCTCTGTGTATGTAAGATCTGTATTCTATATACAATATAAACAGTCTTCTAAGGACTTTTGAAAAGCTCTCTACATATGGATGTTTCACATATCTAAACATGATGTGAATTAACTGTTTTTTGGAACAGTAGGCAATTGAGAAGGATTTCTTCTGATGGCATTGATCACCAACACATGAGAGTCGGGAAGATTTGGATTTGGCTTGGCAGATATGTCAAATCAAGGAATCTAATGCTTTATTTCGTGTGGGTCGGTAGATTAAGATGACTTGAAACCCTGTTAGCCCAGAATTAGTGCATACATATACAAACACACAAACTCATACAAACATTCATACAAACACACAAACTCATACAAACATTCATACAAACACATACTTCGATGCAAACACATGCGTACATGCACAAAACTTGTACACGCTCACACCTTATACAAACATGCAATACAAACACACACGCATACACATGTCCACATAGATGCACACACGCACATGCCAACACACAAAAACCTTCTTTATGTTACAAGCCATGTAATTGCAAGCATTGAGCAACAGGATTTTCGTGCAGTTCTCTCCTCAAAGACCAGAGCAATGTTCCTGGCATCAGATTAGATAAAAGCAATAATAATATTCAGGCAGTCAGTCAGTCCAGCCGTCAAGCAATACACTAATTTAGACCATGATGTCATTTTGGATGCACTTTCAAGCAATTCATAGACTATGTAGGAGGATCCTGGTTACTCACAACTGACTGACTGACTGACTGGCTTGACTGACTGACTGGAATGTCAAACAAAAGTCTCAAACATGTTGTATCAAATATCAAAAGTCTCTACATTAACACAGAGTTTAACCAACCTTTTCCGATGTCATCAAATAGAGATGAGATTTGTCAGCATCAAAGAGCAGATCTTGGTTTACAGCTGACCTGTTACTGAACTCTGACGTTTCATATGGATCTTCAGCAGTTGACCCTAAAAGTGCCTGAGAAACACAACACAGTAAAGAAAGACATGTCTGCTAAACTAGATTCTGTGTTCTGAACATGAGAAAATAAATAGCTGAGTAATGATAGACACCCTACTCCAATATAACCAACTTTCCTCTTATTCTGATCATCATTTCACTAGCATGCATAGGTGCAACCACCCTATGGGACCCACAGGACGCGTCCCCCCAACTTTTGAGTGGTCCCATTGACTTTATCATTATGGTCCCCCCAACTATTAGGACGTGATTCATTTGGTCCCCTCCAACTTTTAGGACGTGATTGCGCCTATGCTAGCATGCATACTTTGCTTTTAATAATACTTGTACATCCTCAATTCCTCATCACCACTACCACTATTACCATGACAACCATGACCACTTCCCACCAAAAGTATGATCACCACTTCTACCATGACCACCACCACAACAGCTGCCACTTCTACTTCCAGCATATTGGATTCCTGCCTATAGCCAGATGCAAGGGTTTTCATTAGCCAGATGAAGACCAATAGAGTCTGCCTGCAGTAAGTTTGCTGACAGACATCACCATTGACTAACAGCCCTCGGGTCATGGAGTACATTTACACATCAATGCAATGCTGAACAAATGCGTTTACACTATTATTGCTTAAGAGAAAAATCATAGTTTCAGCAGCAATCAAAGAGAATTCACGCACCACTAATACATTCGTATAATTCTACATTTCAATGACAATAAAATAACACTTATGGCATACATTCGTTTTGAGAAGCAGTGACTCATGAAATAACGCACAAATTGGTTATAGAAAAGCAGACAAATATTGGAAAACTTTGGCAAAACAATTTCACTAACAACAACAACATTCTCAATCATCCATTAGTACAAATAAAAATTCACATTTAAAAGCTGAAGAGCTACATATTTGTTTGATCAAATTAAACAAATTTTCTCTGCTGCATTTCTGTGGTCTCAACTAAATATTTTTTAAACGGCTGACTACCAATGACCTGCAATTAACTGGAAACCAAAATTAGTTAATAACTATTATCCTTCATTAAAATAGAAACAATTACCATGCAACAACAATAGATAAATTTGAGACAATGGACAATCAAAGTAGAGGCAACAAAGCATTAGGCTGAATTACCTTGATCAGTTTGCCATCACTTGTGCCCATAAAAAGAACAGTGTGGTTATCAATGGTGGCTGCATTGACAGCGGTCACATTGATTCTTGGTAGGACAAGAGCAGGTGGCGATGCAGCCAGAGGAATTGTTCCCACCAGTGGACTGTTTGTTCCCATTGAACTACGAAATGTGCTGCCACAGTAGGAGTCATTTATGCTGGCCTTCAATAAACAACAGACATATACAGTTAAACAGTTGGCACGTAATGCTTACCTTTAGAAAAGTTTATGTAGCCTACAATCTTTCAATAATAACAACGAAAATTTGTATGACACCGTAACGCGGTCATGCTGCTACAAGGGTGCCCCGCAAACGGCTAACTGCGGGATAAGTCTTAGCACACAAATAAGATTTAAGCTTTGATTTGAAAGAGTCCACTGAGACGGCCAATCTGATGTCCGGCAGAAGACTGTTACAGCATCTGAGACAATACCTTGCTATGATTCTGTTCTGTGCAGGACCAACTTTCCAGCCACAAGTCTGTCCAACTTCTTCTTACCATACTTAACGAACTTCCTGTTCTTAATGAATTTTTAACATAAACTTTGGCTGGCATAGAGAATGCCTTGAGGCAATCTCTCTTGAAGCAGTGCTTTATAAATATCTAATGAGAAAATTGTTCCAAATATAACCATAATTATTGTAAATTCCACATCTCTTTGAACAGTGTCCAAGTATCTTGTTGAGTGTTGACAGGCACTCTCAAGCAAAAAGAAAGTTAGCAATGCCCAGTTGCCCACCAATGTTCAGGATCACTTATGAATCAAAAGCCACAACAGGTCAGGCAGGTAAACAAACGAATTGCTACAGAGGACAGCATTTGAAGTATACACTAAATGTCTCAAGCATTAATGAAATAAATGACCGAAGCAAAGGTCCCTGAAACAATGATCAGTAAAAGAATATCTGGATACACAGAAACAATTGAAATGAACAATGAACATGTTCTAAAGAAATTGCATATGGTATACCCTCTCAAGAGGAACTCCTCAGAAGATCCCTTGATCTGACATCACTGACCCAAAACAATGGTTCCCAACCCATCTACACAGTTTTCCTGTATGTATGAGCCTTGTTATAGCACCCCCCCTCTAGATTTCTACCCAGAGGCATCCCCCAACTCAAGCGTGGACACTAAATCAGAGTTCCACACCGAAACGAATGAGCAATTTCGAGTGAAGGACTTGTCCAGGGTCCCTACGCGGTGGCTTGAGGTGGATCTGAACCTGCAACCCTCCGGCTCCACTGCACTGAACATGCCCATACACCACCCATGTAACAGCCTCTCAATGGATTTGGGATAGAGCGATCTGATGCATCTAAAAAAGGTGACTCACAATACATTTGGCAAATACTTTTTGCAAAGTTCAGACATGAATTCAGACAATTGGTCGAAAGCAACGGATGGAAAACAGAGCTGGACGATGAAATGACAATGGGATGGACACGATGAAATGACAATGGGATGGACATCGATTGGACAGCGGTCATCATCGACTGGACGATGGTCATCAGGGAACCAGAGCGCACAGACCAACCTCCGATGATGATGTCCACAAGAAAAGACTCGGAGGAATTTCTGGCACTTGCCAAAACAATCATGCTAAACCAGTTTCCAATAAAGTCGTGTTTTTCTTTGACACTGATGGTTGCAACATCGGTTGCTACGTGTTTTTGCAGCAGGCAACGTCACAGTGTGAAAATAAACACCAGCATTTGACCAGATCATCGAAAATGTGGTTCCACTCTCAACCAATCGCAATTTGCAATACATTCAACTAAATGCAGCGCACATTTGTGGATTTGACCACAGTTCTGTTATATGCACAGAAATTGATTTTAAGATATATTCTGCATTTAGCCATAACATGCAAGCTTTTAAAAAACTTATAAGAGGCCACATATGCCATGGGGTGCGGTGGTGTATGGGAATGTTCGGTGCCTTGGAGCCGGAAGGTTGCAGGTTCGAATCACCTCAAGCTACTGAGCAAGTTCTTTACTCGCAATTGCTCATGTGCTTCAGCGTGAAACTCTGATTCAGTGTCCGCGCTATAGCCGGGAGCACCTCTGAGTAGACATCTTGCTATAGCAAGTGCTTATACATAAATACATACATACATATTATAAGTGTCAGCAATTTTTTAATTTAAAACATGCCACATACAAATTCACAGAAAAGACAATAACAATAAGACTTCAAACCTTGGTAAAATAAACACAAATACATATTACAGCCGAACACAAAAATATTTCTGATCAAAGCGAACATTGAGTATAACCTACCGTAGATGGCTGACAGAGGCGATTGGTGCCAAAGAACTGCGGCCCAACCATCAGCTGAACTGACGAATTGTAGCACTTCTGGATGTTCTGAGTGAACGTCCTTCGAATGTCATTGAGACGATAAATGCAAACCGCTGATCCAGAATTCGACTGACTGGAAGTGGAAAATATTCCCAGTAGAACGTAGTCGCTTACAGTCAGTCCAAGCTCCCTGGCCAAGGTCGCTCCAGGTTGGATGAACGCTGCAGCCTGGATAAGGTTATAGTCGACACCGCCAGAGCTACAGATTATCCGCGTCTCAACATACGAATCAAAGTATTTGTCTCGTTGGCAGACCTGCACGATCTTCGAAGTTATAACATCCGAAGTGAACGACAGATTAAACGGCTCCGGCTGCGTTGTGAGGAAGTAGCTAAATCCGTTGAGGGAAAACCCGGCAACATAGTTGATGCGGTATTTGGCTGCAGCGTCTTGGGTGAGAATTGCACGTGTCCCAAATATCCCCGTGCTGCGGTCCTCATCTGTAACACGGAAAGTTCCCGGTCCTGTCAAGTTTCGGCTACTAACACCGGCCAGGTACTTCGCAATAAACCACTCTGTGCTGGCCTTGCCCGGGTAGGATGTCCCGACGTAGAGGACGTCATCATCGAAAGGTCCTGGCCCCACGAAGGCCACCGTTGGGTAGGTTCGACTGGCGACGATCACGTACTGCGAGAGCGGAGATGGATAGAACGTAGACAGAGAGATGTTGGACAGGCTTCGCGTCTGACACGTTCCCTGGAAAACGTTTCCACACGTCACAAGTTGTCGGTGCTTTTGATCGACCACGAGGATTTGGTTAAAGTTGTCGACGAGGGAAGACGGAAGCTGTATCGAATCTGCATTGAGGCAGGGATTTTGGCTCAGGTTGCTGTAACATTCTGGGTTGTCTAGCACAGGACCGGTCTGCGTACTATCAATCACGGCCAAGTTCTCATCAAATGAAAACAATTGGTTTACCGCACCTGCATAAACTGTTTGCGTATCTCGGTCAATCGCCAGGTTTCGCCATCGAACCGGACCGCTATCACCCGTTGGATATGAAGCATTGATTTTGGTGCTATCCACTCTGATAAAATTGATTACACTGGAAACCAGGAAAACCTGGAAAATCCACCACACGGAAGACATCCTGCATGACCTTTCCATCTTCATGATTGCTTCACGATCAGCTGGAGATCATTCCTCGATTCCCGGTTGAAGTAGCCGCACTCCCGCATATGTTATTCCAGAATATTCTTTGCTTGAATTCTATATATTAAGGAATGCATTAACTATGTCATTTCGCAATCATCCTGGAAGATGGTTCTTGAATTACATTCCATACAGATGCTGTTCATATTGTCAGCTTCATCAGATGCAAACTGAAAACAAAAAAATACACCAATCAGATAAATCATCCTTTCAAACTGCAATTACATATTTAAACATCTCAATGAAAACATCTAAAAAAATTGCTGAAAATCATGATTATGATAAGCAAACCATCCAGACACTGATATTGGCCATTCACTTTGCCACAGAAATTTGATCCACGCCTACCTAAATGGATACTCTGCAGCGGCATTCAATACTCAAAACAAGGATACTAGTAAATTATTAGTTCACGAGAGTCTCTATTCACACGATATTAATTTCCAAGCTCAATTCATAAGCAGTAATAGATGCAAAAACAAGCACACTTGAGCCAGTGACAGTGAACTGTTTAACAACATGACGCCTTCACAATTTAGCAACTAAACATCAGCCGGCGATTTGAATTGCTGCATTCCATAGAATTCACCCGTGTTCTGTATTGTCCCAAATTACTGACTGAAAGAACTGCACGTAGTTGCAGTAAATTGAAAGTTTATTGGAGATGATAGTTGTGTACATGTATGCATTTCAACCACCCGACCAAACAGACTGGCGAACTATGCACAGGTACTTTTGTGTTGGTCTCATTGGACTGGATGCCTTTGGGCGATGCAGATAGCAATCATGGCAGCCAACTGATGATGTTATGTGTGCAAAGGCTTAATTATATTGCAAAATTAACATTCCATTGGATGCAAAGTGCAAGAAGTAGACACACAAACATTCAATGACATTTCTATGATACCAGCATTAAATGGTTGGGGTAAAGAAAATGGCAAGTAGGTGAAGCACTTAGTTGGTCATAAAGGGAACAGTGCAGAGGAAATTAAACTACAGCTACAGGTCATGAGATCATGGATAGTCTGCTGTCAATAAAGATCGAAACTATAGATGGTAGGTTACTATTCCACACAAAGTGGCCAATTGTTTCATCTTCAATTCTTGGAGGCATAATAGTTGCACCCTCAAATCAGTGGATGAAGTAAAACAGGTTTTAATGGCAAAACAGCTCAGCTAACTATCAAACCAAATTATACCTTGGTTCAAAAATAATAAATATAGAAATCTCAAGCAAGATTAATCTGCACAATAAGCACCTTAAGTACCACAAAAAGTTCCTTTGGCTAAACTTAAAAGCAGATCACGCGCAATTTCAAACGCAATTTCAAATTCTTATTAGACTTGACAAATGATGTCAGACGGCAGTGGCCTGTCCTCTGCATTGCCATCCGATCTTCTTATCAATACCATATGATCAGTACTTATCACAGCTATTAACAATACTGGAAAAAGTATTGGCAATATCAATACTTCCTAATAAAAGTATTGGCAATATCAATACCAATATTCCTAATAAAAGTATTGACAATACCAATACTTTTATCAATATATTCAATATGCATATGCGTATTCAAAGAAAATATGTGCTAACAGTTTCAAGCTGTAAATGGCTTACTAATGCACTGTACCTTCCATAAATTTACGAGCCTTACCATAAGCTACCATTTTGAAACATGCAAAAAACGTCATTTACAAATGCATGCTGTTTAACTAAGTGCATAGAGGAAAAAATTCTCTGCCTCCTACACAAAAGAGTCTTTCTATTGCAGCTCTGGCAGGCAAACCAGTGTTCAATTTCTGAATGTAAGGATTCGTCCTGAGCACATTTAGGTCACCAATATAGTGAACTTCCTGCAGAATGACTCGGGCCAATGTATTCAAAGAAACCTTCAAGCAAAGCTATTTGATCACTCTGGACTGACATTGCGTTGGCAATATTCACTTTCATGGGTCTATTCGTTTTTCAATGTTGACTGACATCAGACACCATTTTAAATTAAGCAAGTCCTTTCTACCGCTGATCGCAAAAGGACTTGCATCCGGTCATTTCCCTATTTATAGAATCCATTCATACCGAGGACCAAAGGCAGAAAGCAGCAATCTTCAAAGCCTAACGATTAATTTCTCACTATATTTTATTGTGACTTATTCAATCGGTGGATAAAAAACCCACACAAATCATAGTGAAATAAAGAATTGGATCAGGTATCGCTGAAACGTCAAAAGAGCCACGGTGATACACATGTGACACTGACAAAACGCAACTATCACGACACTATAATGAAAAGTATTGGCGATACCATGTATTGCGGCACTATATCGCAATGTTAACAGCCTGATTTTATATGTGAGTTGATAGAAAGAGCAAATGGGACAGCAATAAAAAAGACATCCCATTAACTACATTGTAGGTGGTTATCAAATGAAACGGCCAAAACATGACAATTACGACTCAAGTTCAAGTGAAGCACGAGCTGAACCAAAGCTCGAGGGTATACGTACCAAACGTATTCTATTTTGTGAAAGGTACATACGTTTTTTAACATACCCTATTTTAGGGTACGCAAACAACAAAAAATACGTTAACCACCTCAAGCTCATTATAAAGAATGTTCAATTTAATTTAAGCAGACAATCACAACCCAGTATACAGCATAGTAAATTGCTGCAATGCTATATTGTAGGTCTATGTTTATCCAGCATACATTGCACTTAATGCACTAATGTAGCCTTAGTCAGTCGGTTCAGCTCAGCTGCAGCGCTTCAAAGCCCAACTCCAAGGAAAAGGTTGAACAGTTGAACAACTGATACTTGACTTAATGTGCACTAATCTGAACTGCTACTCTCAGAATATGACTCAGAATCGTCAGTCTCACTGTCAGTGTCATCAGGCGATTCCCAACGAGTGTATTGTATGGCTCTTCATAGCAGACATCAGTAATCTTATCAATGAGCCTCGTTTTTCGCATTTTTCAACACTTTCACGTGCGTCCGTTCCAAGTTCCCACGTTCTCTGGGCATCGCTGAATGATGCGTGTACAAATATACTATAGGTCTACAGCTTTTGAGTTACAGAAATTTGCAAACCAGTGACGTGTACTTAGCTCTCATCAGAATGACAGCACAATTTGCACTAAATCAATTATAACAGAAGAATTTATGGAAATAAATTTACTGCTACACTACTGGAAGTACCGGTTTCAATGACGCATACTGTTGACGTTGGATCATACGTTGGCTATGGGTCGCCGAGTAAACCAAAAATAAAATTTTCGTGTATGGTAGGTACCATACGCATTTTTTTTAAAGGTACATACGAATTTTGAGATATTCTATTTTTGGGCGCACGTACCCTCGAGCTATGAGCTGGACAACAGAAAGCACAGTTGCTCAATTAAATGTCCACAACTGCAACTGACCACAAACCTGGCACAAAATTTCAAAGTAACACAAATTGCTAATAATTTATATGTAACTTTATTTATGTAACTTTACTCCACTTTGAACATTCTTCATCATGCATTTATGTACAGTTTCATCTGGAGCACATCAATGAATGTCTCGACAGTGCTTCTCAAAATGCTCCTTTCAAGTTCTGCCTGTCTAGGGTTCTTCTCAAAACAAATGAAATATAAATGAAGCATATTTCTTCATTAAATGAAAGATACCAACCTAAAACAATTAGAATGGCAGACTGGAAATGACAAACACAGACAGACGGACGGACAAAGAGACATACAGAACCAGGCAGACACACGGAAGAGATGGACAGAGGACAATAGAAAGAGACAACCGAACAGAGGGTCCTGAAAGAGAGACATGTATATTGAAAGCGACGGAGAGCAGATTTTGCATAAGACTTACTAATACCGGAGTAGATTTGAATTGCAGAAATATACAGATGATGACTGACCAGAATCAACAAATGAGCAAAGGTAAAACACACAGAGATCAGCCAAATAGAATTTCTGCTGAGTCAAACGAATCTCTCATCATCCCATAATTTCATCATCTCATCATTTTATCATCTCATCATTTTATCATCTCATCATCTTATCATCCCATCATTTTATCATCTCATCATTTTATCATCTCATCATCTTATCATCCCATCATTTTATCATCTCATCATCTTATCATCCCATCATTTTATCATCTCATCCTTTTATCATCTCATCATTTTATCATCTCATCATCTTATCATCCCATCATTTTATCATCTCATCATTTTATCATTCCATCATCTCATCATTTTATCATCTCATCATCTTATCATCTCATCATTTTATCATCTCATCATTTTATCATCTCATCATTTTATCATCTCATCATCCCATCATCTCATCATTTTATCATTTCATCATTTTATCATCTCATCATTTTATCATTCCATCATCTCATCATTTTATCATCTCATTTTATCATTCCATCATCTCATCATTTTATCATCTCATCATTTTATCTTCTCATCATTTTATCATTCCATCATCTCATCATTTTATCATCTCATCATCTTATTATCTCATCATCCCATCATCTCATCATTTTATCATCTCATCCTCCCATCATCTCATCATTTTATCATCTCATCATTTTATCATCTCATCATCTTATCATCTCATCATCCCATCATCTCATCATCTCATCATCCCATCATCTCATCATTTTATCATCTCATCATTTTATCATTCCATCATCTCATCATTTTATCATCTCATCATTTTATCATCTCATCATTTTATCATTCCATCATCTCATCATTTTATCATCTCATCATCTTATCATCTCATCATCCCATCATCTCATCATTTTATCATCTCATCATTTTATCATCTCATCATTTTATCATTCCATCATCTCATCATTTTATCATCTCATTTTATCATTCCATCATCTCATCATTTCATCATTTTATCATCTCATCATTTTATCATCTCATCATTTTATCATTCCATCATCTCATCATTTTATCATCTCATTTTATCATTCCATCATCTCATCATTTCATCATTTTATCATCTCATCATCTTATCATTCCATCATCTCATCATTTTATCATCTCATCATTTTATCATTCCATCATCTCATCATTTTATCATCTCATTTTATCATCCCATCATCTCATCATTTCATCATTTTATCATCTCATCATTCTATCATTCCATCATTCCATCATCTCATCATTTTATCATCTCATCATTTTATCATCTCATCATTTTATCATCTCATCATTTTATCATCTCATCATTTTATCAACTCATCATCTTATCATTCCATCATCTCATCATTTTATCATCTCATCATCTCATCATTTTATCATCTCATCATTTTATCATCTCATCATTTTATCATCTCATCATCCCATCATCTCATCATTTTATCATTTTATCATCTCATCATTTTATCATTCCATCATCTCATCATTTTATCATCTCATTTTATCATTCCATCATCTCATCATTTTATCATCTCATCATTTTATCATCTCATCATCTTATCATTCCATCATCTCATCATTTTATCATCTCATCATCTTATCATCTCATCATCCCATCATCTCATCATTTTATCATCTCATCATCCCATCATCTCATCATTTTATCATCTCATCATTTTATCATCTCATCATCCCATCATCTCATCATTTTATCATCTCATCATTTTATCATCTCATCATTTTATCATTCCATCATCTCATCATTTTATCATCTCATTTTATCATTCCATCATCTCATCATTTCATCATTTTATCATCTCATCATTTTATCATTCCATCATCTCATCATTTTATCATCTCATCATTTTATCATCTCATCATTTTATCATCTCATCATTTTATCATTCCATCATCTCATCATTTTATCATCTCATTTTATCATTCCATCATCTCATCATTTTATCATCTCATCATTTTATCATCTCATCATTTTATCATCTCATCATCTTATCATCCCATCATTTTATCATCTCATCATCCCATCATCCCATCATTTTATCATCTCATCATTTTATCATTCCATCATCTCATCATTTTATCATCTCATTTTATCATTCCATCATCTCATCATTTTATCATTCCATCATCTTATCATCCCATCATCTCATTATCTCATGATCCCCATCTGCCAAACACCTGTGAACGTCCTCAATGCACCCGACCGAGAAGAAGAAGAGAAATATTTCCTACGAAATACTATTTCTCGTTCTTCTTATTATGTAGCCATGGAGAGACTTCACACAATAATTCAGAAAGGGATTCCTCAACACACAATCATCATTCCACACTTTAGCTGGACATCTGAACAGCTGAACAGAAGTCACCGGAGTTATTCGCAGACTCCTTCGATGTCCGTTCCTTACGTTCATTCATCCGTTGGCCATACGTCCTTTAATCTATCCGTCCATCCGTTCGTCCATCTGGTGTCCTGCATCTGTCCATTCACTCGTCCACCTGTCCTTACTTCCGTCCATTTCTTTATACGTCTTTAAAACCGCCTTTCTGTCAATTCTTCCGTTGGCCATACTTCTCCTAATCTGTACTTCTGTCCGTTTGTCCATTTCTCCGTCCGTCCGTTCGTCCTTAAAAATCGTCCGTCCATCCTTCCGTTTGTTGGGGGGCTGTGTTATGATCGTAAACTGCGTCGGACATTTTGCACCGCCACCGCAATAGTAGTACTGTAGTAGTGGTAGTAGCATCGTCTAAATTAATAGGCTTAGTAATCAGACGAGCGACGACGACGACGATGACGACGACGACGTTCAATTGAATGAAACGACGTCTTGCCCATCTTCATCGATATCTCATTCGACGTCGGTTTGTTGTGTTGCCCGGAGGAAGGGTGGTGCCAGGACGACATCGGGGGGGGGGATCGGTGGGTAGCTTTGGGTGGGTGATTGGGGGTGAGTGGGGCACGATAACTACGCCGGCTTTATGGGCTTTGCGTGCAACGGTCGTAATTCACTGGTCGTCGGCGGCGGCAGTGGAGGTGGAGGCGGAGGAGGGCGAGGAGGAAGAAGAGGAGGAAGAGGTGGAAGAAGAGGAGGAGGAAGAGGTGGAAGAAGAGGAGGAAGAAGAGGAGGAAAGAGGGGAGGAGGAATCCATCGTTATTTAAATCAAGGTATCCGTGTTGGGTGGAGGTGGTTGCAACGATATTCCTCACTCCAGTGGCGTAGGCAAGGGGGGGTTTCGGGGGTTAAAACCCCCCCCCATTGGCTCCGAGAAAAAGATTTTTTAAGGTTATTTTTCCATTTAAGTAAGAAAAAAATAGCAAAAAACAGGGTTTTCGGCCATAAAACCCCCCCATGAAAAATTCCTGGCTACGCCACTGCCTCACTCATTGTACCCAGGAGAAGGAGATTACGAAAAGGAGGAATAGGAGGACGCGGAGGAGGAGAAGAATGACTAGGCTATTAAATCATCATGGTCTCTCCCCTCCTCTACACAAAGCAAACCATCCCAATGAGTTTCGCCAACGACGAAGACGACAATCTGTAATCGACTCAAAGAGCCACAGAGAAGATAAGGAGGAGATGGAGGAGGTGGAGAAGAAGAGAAAGGAAGAGAGAAAAAGAGGAAGAGGAGGAGAAGGAGGAGGATGAGGAAATGACAGGGAAGAAGGTGGAGTCATGTAAAGTTGCAGGACGTAAGAAGGAGGCGACGGAACAGGAAATAGAGATGGATTAGAACAGCGTTTCCCAAGTGGGTTCAGTGGAACCCCTTCCACAGGTTTCGCGAGGTGAGCACAAGGGTTTGTAAATAAAATCACATGTAGTGAGAAATTTTACTAGAAAACAGCATTTCAAACAGCTTTTGAAAGTGTGCTGAAATTTGAAACTACCGTCAGTCGTCTCTTGTGTTTTGTTTCCTCACCCATTGAGCGATTATCCGAACTTACATTGTATAAAAGTAATCAAATTAGGCCTACTATTCATAGACATCACTGCTGAGACCTTCGTAGGTCAGAGCTATAAATCTAAGGACAACAGAGATATTTGTTATCGCTATCTTGATGAAACTATAATCTGATTATCCGAGTACGATTAAACGCAACAGTCTAAAAGTCAGGTTATCGTAGATCAGTTGTAACAAATAATACTTACCAAAAATTTACCAAAATGGAGCAACTGTCACGTGAGAAGGGGAGGAGAGTGCCATGAAATGAAGACAAAGAGTAAAACAGACAAGTAGTAGTAGTAGGAGGACCTACAGATCCTTTGGGGTGTAGGACATAAGCCCCCCGGGACATTAGCCCCCCCGGACAAAAGCCCCCCCCGATTTTGCCTAGGACATTAGCTCCCCCGGACAAAAGCCCCCCCCTTTGTGCAAATCATAGAATAGTGCTGTAACAGAGTACTTAGCGTCGTTTCAATTCAAAATTAGATTCAATACATTTATTTAGAGAAATGAACGAATGGGAATCGTATACAGTAAGTAGGCCTACTTGTTAGTGTCAGTTTTGGCTACAACGAAGGTTTTTAAAGTCAGTTAGGCATTAAACTTTTATATAGATTTCACAAATTTTCGACTTACAATTTTTTACGTTTATGAGAGACATTACACAATGAGTTGTTCGCGTCGTTCTACAATTAATGCTTTTAAATGTTTTATAATATGCATAATAAACCTTCAATTAACTTAGGCCTATTGTTACATTCTGTGCATCATTTTTAGGTAATGATATAATAGACTGGGGGGCTAATGTCCTACTTCGGGGGGGGCTTTTGTCCGGGGGGGGCTAAGGTCCGGGGGGGGCTTATGTCCGGGGGGGCTTTTGTCCGGGGGGGGGCTAATGTCCGTTCCCCGATCCTTTGCCAGCAGCAATCAACCGTTTAATGCGCTTTGAACATTGCATCAAATCCAATTACAAGGCACAATTGAATACAAGTCATTGGAGGCCATTCAACAGCAGTTTAAGTAACTGTTTCAAACGGCTTTCAGGGCCACTCTTCTGTTGTAGGTCTCCAATGATTTCGTCTCTATTTCCAGAGATTGTTCTTTTGCATCATCCTTATCCTCCCACTTCACCCCTTCCCAGGGCTTAAGGTGTGGCTGGACGGTCATGGACGGCGTCCATGCACTTATTTTAAAATCTGAACGCCGTCCAGCCACTTATTGGCCAGCAAAGACTGAAAAAGTAAGGGGCGTCCAGGCACTTCTTTTGGAACGATAAGGGGCGTCCAGGCACTTATTTTTCCACACTTTAGTCACTGCCCCTTCCTCCTTCTAAGAACCACAAAAGGTACTATAGCATATCTTAGGAGATGGCATGGATTTTATATTCTTACCAATGGTTAGGCTCCACCATTGACAAGAAAACTGAATACCTTTTATATTCAGAAGACTTGACTGTGCATATAAAAAAACCGTACAATTCAGACAGGGTTTGGTTTGGAGCGCTCCTGAGTAGTAACCTTGAAGCAGTGCTATATAGATCTCTGTAATGAATGAATAAAGGACTGACCAATACGTTGCTTAACAGATTTCCATTTAATCAAATCAATCTGCCATCAATAGACTCCTACTTTCAACTTCTAGAGCCGAACCACCTGCTTTGCTTTGGAAACAATGACGATCTACATACGCAGAAGAGCATGGAGCAGTGCATGGCAAGTATAGAGTTGCTAGCAATGCTTCCTCAGTTCACAACTATAATGCAACACAGATTTCAGCAGTATACACATAGCAGCAGCTATCCCATGTTCTCTGTGCATCTGCTTGCTAACAGACACACGCACAAACGCCAACACACACGCCAACACACATGCCAATCGACACACGCCAACACACACGCACAAACGCCAACACAGACGCCAACACACACGCACACACGCCAATCGACACACGCCAACACACACGCACACACGCCAACACACACGCACACACGCCAACAAACACACGCCAACAAACACACGCACACACGCCAACACACACGCACACACGCCAACACACATGCCAACACACACACACGCCAACACACACGCACACACGCCAACACACACGCACACGCGCCAACACACACGCACACACGCCAACACACACGCCAGCAAACACGCCAACACACCCTCTTCTGGTAACAAGTCAAAGCACTTAAATGACTTATTGTATATCTGTATGTCTGTCTTTGTGTCTGTGTGTCCAGTAACCTGAATGTCTGCTTTTCACTGCCTGTATGTGTGTCTGTCCATCCTTGTCTGTCTGTGTCTGTGTTGACAAGCATCCTAATCGATGGCACATGGATGCAGCAGCATTTCTTAGTGGAGGAGGAGGAGAATGAGGAACCCCCACCCCACCCCCATCCTGCATATGTCCTCCAATTGCCTGCAGAACTGTTACACAAGGACCTCAATTCCAAGCACTTGCAGATCTCTCTCTCTCCCCACCCCTCTCTTCCTCTCTGTCTCTCTGGAAGCTAATTATAGTTCTCTATTTATCTGCTCATTTGGCCAAAATCCCTTTCATCTCGACCGGGTAATGGCACAGAGATGTCACAGGTCCTGATGAGATGCACGCACAACAGATGACGCAGCATCTGATGTTGATACCAATCGCAACACATTCAGAGTGAGGGTGGGGGGAGCGGGCAGAATCTTTGCAAAGAAAAAGCACCAGCACGGAACTCAACCCCACAGTGCAGAAAAGGCTTAAGAAAAGACAGGCATCAAAGGCAACTCATCCAAGAAACATGACCACTTTCAACTGACTACACTGACGTTGGTACACCTCACCTACACCGATGAACTGATGACGCCGATCACGACGTCGACGAGGATGGCGAGGACTGGCCTGCATGTGAGATGAGGCCAAGAAGAATGAAGTGGCCAAAACAAAACTATTCATACCCATAGCTGCCTGAGGCCTACTCGTCTTCTTAAATGCCCCAACTCTGAATATTGAAGTGTTGAATTAGACTGACGAATGCCCCCGCCCCACCCACCCCTCCCCCACAGTGATTATCTTATCATCTGCTGTCACACATTCCTTCCCATCTATTTCCTTTTATAATATAGCAAACGTTCTGATGAAGCACAGCCGCAGACATAGATCCCAAAATTACTCAACCTAAAAAATGAAACTATATATAGAGTTAAAATATTAACTGCAAGTGAACATTTATATGGTGACATAAACATTTATATGGCGCCATAATTATATGACGATAAATGTTGCATAAAAACTCGAATAGTATATATATCAGCGAGAAAACAATGCACTGCGAAAACTAGAACAGTCACCAAGTGCAGGTCAAAGAACACACACACACGCATGCACACACACACACACACACACACAGTGTCACACACACACACACATACACACTTGCAGACCTCAATCAACGAATGGATTTATCAAATAAGCTTCATAGATATGATTCATCAATACAGCATCCTGGGGAGATCTCTAGAATTGAGAGACAAGACACAAACATATTAATGCCTCTCTTTATGTCTAATCAATTACGTCCTGGTCATTATGATGACATCACTGCAGCAATGCATTTAGAAACCACTCCCAACTGGAGGCAGAACTATTCTTAGAAGGAATGAATCGTCCAGAGACAGCCTGAGGGATTCTGCTGCTTTTTCTTTTTCTTCCCTTCCCTGGACGACAATGGTGTTGAGGGGAAAAGGCTGATGAGGGCGAAGAAGACAATGAGGCAATCGACCACAGACCTGGTAAAGGCTGCAGCACAGATTATCAATAGAAGTGATAGCATCATCCAGGACAACTCCATGGTTGCTACTTCTGTGTCTGTCTCTTTTGAAATAGGATTTCAATTGTTCTTCTTTTCAATTGTTCGTCTGTGGTCCCATTCAAAACCAGCATTGACCGTCTTCACTGTCTCTTCACATTCAAGCAATTGAACAGACTGCACCAAACTACACCACATATTGATCTACATCTATACAAATACATACAAATGGAATATATATTTTATACATATATATATTATATTATAAATTATATATATGTATTATATAATTATATAGTTATATACATATATAATCGCTATCTCCATTACATCATGTACATGTGGATATTTATATAAATTATGAATTATTCTACAGGTACACATACATTTTTTGCACTTTATATATAGATTTAATATACATAATATATTTTAAAAAATCATGTTTTATATTTATATATATTATATATTGAAATTTACATACATCATTAATCCATTTTATAACACAATAGATTTTCAACTGAGGCTGCAAGCCACAGCCGTAAATTTCTAATTTTAAAGCTGTAAGATTTTCGACTTCTTACGTACACACGTAATCCTCACTCTACCAAGTGCTGCAGACATAAGAAACATTTCCAGCTTAAGTTTCCCCTTCATCTCCTTAGAACAAAGTGTTCAATGAGCAACACTGAGAAGAACTCTCCAACTGCAGGGGTCGGGAGGGGCGTTCCTCAGTCTAATTCAACACTTCAATATTCGCCTGCTTTGGTCAGTGTAACTCAGTGCACTTAATAAACCAGTTACAGCCAACAGCACGAGAAAAGAGTAAGCGTAACTACTAACTACGTGTGCATCACAGACCAAATCGCTGCCACCAAATAAATTGCAGGCTCACCGTCTAATGAAAATACATAGAGCGTCTAATTGGCAGAGAGAAACGCCTGCCAGTCGAACATCGGATCGCTTGCCTGTGTTTATCCGAAACTTACGCAACAAATCACATGGTGCAAACGCATGCGCTCTATGATTAAGCATGAAGGTATCTCTGTCAGCACATTTGCTGGCTCAGCTGCACACAAAAACACACACACACGCGCTTGCAAACAAATATACTCACACATGCACACACCTTTATAAATATATACAAATATATATATATATACAAATATATATATATGAAATACATATACATTATACATATATATGTGCATGTGTATATGTGTGTTTGTGTATGCACTATGCATATTATATATATAATATATATGTATATACTGGTATGCAGCTCTTGGGGCACAACATGCTTTACTGCTTGGTAAGACTAAGCAGGCAGCAATTGGTGCTGACTCTGCAGAACGTAGGCAAAGAGCTAGAGATAGGCAAACCCATTTTCAGGTCTCCGCCCAACTTCCCCAACTCCACTCTAAAAAGCACTTATGAAGGCATTTCGCTAACAACTAAGGAACAGCCTCTTCTTATCTTAGCAGCCTACAGAATAGCCAGAAACATCTTTTGCTCCATCGCTGAAACATACAAGTTTCACGATCATCAAACACAGCACAACACTGATTCACACACACACACACACACACATGCATGCATATTCATCATCATTGATATGCATATTCATCATCATTTACATGCATATTCATCATCATTAACATGCATATTCACACACACACACACACACACACTCACACAACACACACATGCATATTCATCATCATTAACATGCATATTCATCATCATTAACATGCATATTCACACACACACACACACACACACTCACACAACACACACATGCATATTCATCATCATTAACATGCATATTTATCATCACTGACATTCAACAGATCATTTCTATTCACTGTACCCATTACCTGGATCAGTTAACTACGATTTAAAAAAACCAAAAAAACCGATTAAAAAAAACCGGCAGCAGAGTTGAGAGTATTATGTAAAGCTAAGAAACGCACACAACATTCACACCCAGTTGTAGTCCAGTAGTTTGCAGGCATTCGAAATCTCCCTGTCTCTCTCTCTCTGTTGTTAACAGGTTGTGCACTGATGCATAGACAACCTCAAGTGCAACGAGCAGATGTCTCTGGCCCACAGACAGCAAGCCCCGGATATAAAAAAACTGACACCATTGCGTTCACACACGCAATGAACAATGCACAGGAGGCGTCACTGCTTGGCCTACAAAGTTAAAAGCTGTGGCTGTCGAAAGGCTGAATAAATTAAGTTCTTTGTCAAAGGCTATAGGAACCTGAATAAGTTGACAATTGTGTAGGAGATCAAGGTGGCCACAGCAGAAGACGCCCATCATCAAGTCAGTGGTATTCCAATATTAGCTAAGGGGATGATCACCAGCAGCTGATAAAGTTTTAAAGGACTATTTGGTCAGCATCATGGGGCATACTTCCCTAACACCACCTGATACTACACAACGGAGTCCTTGGACCAACTTCTCTTACTATATAGGGTGGCAAAGTAATGCAACCCAGATACCCTGCAGTATGCCCTTTGTACTTCTGTAAGATGATCGGTTAATTACCACTTTAAACTTCAATAAATCATCATCCATGCTGAGGCTGCAGCCACACTTGCCACTGGGGTTACATTTGAACCACATGGAACCCACACACAGCCAGGGCCAAAGCAGTCCAAGGGCCAACACCCAGAGGTCCTTGAGTAGCCCTCCACTCAACATAAAAGTCAGACTCAGCACAAACTCTCAGCAACAGAAATTTTTTGCAAAGATGAGAATGGAGGTCATGGAAAATGTGTACATTTACATTCGCATGAATTAACATAACTGCATGTGGTAAGCTGTTCCCTCTGTCTCAAGTGCCATCCCAAGTGATCACTGATCATCATGGACTATGCATATTCCATTACACACTTTAATATAGGTGGGTGAGGTCCTCTGTTTAAGGAAAAGTCTGTGTCATCCAATAAAAGATGATTAATTTATCATTGCCCTCCCTCCTTTTCAACTCTGCCACTGTTCCTTCTCTGATAGTGCCAGTCCCAAGCCTGGAAAAGGAGGAGGGCAACACTAATCATCTTTGTTATAATTATGACACAGTGTCCTTAACCAGCAACAAGCCATCCTCCTTTAGCCATGCAGATATCGGACTGGCAATTTACTACAGTACAAGCAGTGGCAAAGTTATGTATAACATAATTATATGGGTAGGTCTATACAAACATATAATATACAGTCAGAGGTTAGAACTCAATCTGACTCTATAGCTACAGCTGTGAAAAGAACAATGCTCTAATAAGACACTGTTTCACCACTTGGTCCACTTCAAAATGAGGTCAGAAATAATTGAATTATTAATCACCACAAGAAATTAGACAGCGCGATAACTTTTATAATGAGTAATTTAAAAATGTCTGACCAACTAACCATTGACGATTTCCTTACCGTAACTGAACGTCCAATAATTCGAAGGCAAGTAAATCCAAATCAAGCGTGAATCTAAGCATTGGTTTTAAATCGAGAAGGAGGAGGTGCAGTGTAGTAGTCGTAGATTCCTAAATAGATCGCAGATGACAAATCCCGCCGCTACTATTCTATCGATTGGAGATGAAGACTCATCCTTTCCTTTTGAAGAGAACGCATTCGTCGTCGTCGCTGTCGTCGTCATGAGTCTCGTCTCTCTTCGGCTGTAGCTCTGGCATCGATTAAGCGAACTGCAAAGCCCGGCGATCATCAGTTAGTTGTCTGTCCGTCCGTTCTTCTCAAACTGCGCTACAGGCAGCGATTTTCCGGAGGCTGATTCAGAGGCAGAGATAGAAAGAGGCAGAGGCAGAGGCATGGTGAGATAGAGATAGGCGGCAGCAGCAGCAAATGGATGCTCGTTTACTCGCTGATGACTAATAAATAATTAGATAACCAAGACTGCCAGACGCCTCAACTGGAGCCACCCTCGTCCCCCATCCCCACCACTTTACCCGCACACAACCACCACCACCACTCCTATATACTACCACCAGCATCAGAAGCATCTCCAGCATCTCCTCACAAACGGTCACAGGAAACAGGAATTCGCCCACCTCCGTGACCTCCACACACACCCACATGCACATCCACCCTGACGGACCCCTCCCCAGCCTCACATACAGACAAAGGACCGGATAGATAGGAAACAATTAAGGGTAGCGACCAATCACCCAGATAATTAACAGCAGTTTATGAGTGAAATGGACGATTTGTGTAGTAAAGAGAGCAACAACAATTTATTAATGACATGAGAACTTCCAGGCCACCACCCTCCCTCCCGCCGCCTCCCTGCCTTCCCTCTGCCTCCCTTCCTTCCCTTTCTCTTTCTCATTGATTCATCCAAAGGGGATGTAAATTACCTCCCCTTAATAGTACTTCCACTTGTCTCCTCCTCCTTCAGCACACCCACATTCACTCATTCCACCTATGGGATGGCTGCTATCAACCGAACAGGATCTCTCAGTGCAAGGTCATTAGTGCGACCTTAACACTCCATTAGAGAGCTCCTTATCCTACATAACCCAGAACGGAGCACACAACCCCCCCCCACCCCTCGGTGCATGTAATCTCCCTATAAAATGTGATAGGCTTTGGCTGCTGCTTAATCTTACCTGTCACTTCCTTTGTACAATTAATCATCAGTGATATCGTTTGCTCAATCCTCATTTTAAATCCACGGACATCACAACAATAATCCGGGTCAACTTTCACCTTTAAAGTGAATGATTTTATATCCAATCCATCACTCAATCCTCCCTCCCTCCCACCTTCCCTCCCTCCCTCCCTCCTTCCTTCGTTCGTTCGTTCGTTCGTTCGTTCGTTCGTCCGTCCATAGTTCATACACCCATCAGCCCATCCACTACTCAGACATAATTATACTCTCTCTTTGCAACAGCTTGTTAAATCGAACTTCAATTATTGAGGTAGAAATTCCCAGCTTATGCATATTCTTCAGAGTATGAAACCAGGATGTCAAACTTCATACCTAATTTGACCCACTCCTGCTTCCATCAGCTGAAACAATTCAGAGAAATCAGATAGCGATTGGTATCACTCTCTGTCTTTACAATACCACAGTTCTTGTAGTTACCTGTTACCGCTTACATTACTGCAACTACTCACTTCTTGTCGGCTCCTGAAACACATCAATCGGTCTTCACTTTGTGCATATCCCTACATATTATACATGCTTGGAGTTTCGCACAACGAATGATGGATCAACTAAATGCGACCTCAGAAGATTACAACATGAAAATAAACATTATTTGGAGAATTTTGTATTCCTACCAATTTCGTATTTCGTTATACAGTAATTATATTACTCAATGCTCGTATACAGTGAAGCGCACATCTTTTGAAACTGGCTCAATACAGAATATACTTACTAACTTACTTATCTATTGTTGCGCAAAAGATCTACCGTGCATAAACGGATGTTCCGCTAGGATTGCGTTAGACTGGTTCCGTGCATGTTTGTGATGCAATTGGCTTCGACTGGAGATCATCATCTCTATCCACACCACCACAAAGTCTCCATTTCTGACCAGTAAATAGACTCATTGTGACAGACAGCAAGCAATAACAGCAGCAGCCTCTGTCCTCCTATCTCTCCACTTCTCCTCTCTCCCATCATCTCCAGCACATTGCACTCACCCAACTCAGGTCTGATAGCTGCAGACATTAAGTTGCAATCAGTGAATAGTCACAGACCTACAGAACCTATCAAGGAACACAGCACATCAAGTGTGGATGCCAGCTAGTCAGGCCCTTATCTTCATTCCTCGTACACGTATCTTCTGGGGTAAAATTCTGGTTGGAAACTGAAATGAACTGAGGAGAATTCTTTTCTCACATGGTTTCATTTCAAAATTCTTCAAGAAGACAAGCTGAGTGGGACTATGAGTGCACAATGTACATGATGCACTACTGTCCCAAAGTAGTGTCTGTCTGTCTGTCTGTCTGTCTGTCTGTCTGTCTGTCTGTCTGTATTTCTGTCTGTCTGTCGTCACAGTGTCGTGGCTGTAGTATAAAAGTCAAGATCCGGTTGTATGAAGCCATAGTGATGAGCACACTGCTATATGGAGCTGAGACATGGCCAATGACGGTGGCAAATAAGAAAAAACTAGAGGCAGCGCATCACAGGTGGCAAAGAAGAATTTTGCACGTCTCCTGGAAGGACAAGATCACAAATGAAATCATCAGAGAAAGAACAGGGCTGGACAAACTGGAGAACATCATCAGAAAGAAAAGACTGAACTGGATGGGACACGTGGCACGAATGAGCAGCGACAGAAGAGCCAATCAGGTGATGAACTGGACTCCAAAGGGGAAGCGTGGAAGAGGAAGGCCAAGAAAGAACTGGATGGGAACTGTTCGAGAAGATCTGAAGTGCTTGGAGATGACGGTGGAGGATGCTGTTCGGATGGCGATGGACCGGGTGGAGTGGAAAGGCTGCGTTGCCCGATGTGCAGTTCTGCACGGGATGGACTAAGTACCTAAGTAAGTAAGTCGTGGCTGAGGCATAACCGGTACACACAAATCCTTCCTTGGTTCACAATATTTCCATTTCCCATGTAGACATCTTACATGCAATCTGAACAGCAATTTTAAGTTGCAAATAGTTGCACATTCCAGGTAAGTACGTTAGTATGTTGGATTACTTCCACTATATTGTTTACACTATGGATGTCCAAGCTCCTGTCACTCAACTCTACAACACCCAAATGGGGTCCATCCTAAATAAGCACCTAGGTATGAGTTTGTTTTTGCATATCGTTACATATGCGCGCATGTGCGTGTGTGTGTGTGTGTGTAACATCTCTGACCATTGATGTAGCACCTGGTGATGACTTCTCAAAAGTGCAGATTATTTCCACTAGGGATGTCCAAACTTCTGTCACTCAACACCAAGAACACCACACCCCAAAAGTTGCCCCTCCTAAGATGTGCACACACCCACTACCTGGATGGTCAGACATGGTGCACTGGTGATGGCCCTAGTGGAGGTGGTGGCCATGCTGGTGGAGAGGGTGGTGGTGCTGGAATAGATACTTGCAGTGCCTGGAAAGCTGTCTCCATCTTAATCAATTACAGACCATCCAAAGAAAGACTGTTGCAAGGCCAGACTGACTCCATGGAAGAAGGGAAGCATTCCCAGACCCCTGCAGCCTCATGTCTTCCATATTCAGACGGAGTAGGGGCAGGATATGCCCTTGAAATTTAACAGTTTTGCACTGGCTAATTACGATGGGAAGAGTCACATCCATGGAAAAAGAACACACATCCAAGCACTGATCCCACACACACACACACACACACACACACACACACACACACACACACACACACACACACACACACACACACACACACACACACACACACACACACACACACACACACACACACACACACACACACACACACACACGCACATACACACAACGGAAACAGAAACAGCCGCCTTCGTCATCATCACAAGTGAAAGCAGCATCAGCATCAGTTGCCGCAGCTGGTGAATGGCGTCAGCAAGGCTATAAATACAATCGGACCAGGTAAAAAAAGCCCAACAAAGTTAGGCAATAAAAACTCAAGTTAATGTCCGAGGCGATGATGATGATGATGGTGATGATGATGATGATGATGACGACGACGACGATGATGATGATAAGCCTGTCAGAGGAGGATGCAGAGGATGATAGTGTCGTCGAACGATGTAACTGTCCAGCTATACGACCACTTTATCAAAAATGACGGTTCCTGGAACTGCACATAAAAAGACGAATGATTTCTACTTTCAACAAAGCACGCCATCTGCCAGAAGCAGCTTCTATCTGCTGCGTGCAGCATCCATGACTCAGAGTCAAATACTCTGCTCGTCTCTTGGTCTGGTTGAGAGACAATAATATTCTCATCCATCACTTGACCAGTCCACTCCACTTGTCAGCTGCATGTCCTATTCGACTTGCTAAACTTCCATGTCATTTACAGTTGCTGGACCTTCAACTCAAGCTCTCAACGAGTCACCTAAGATAGTCTCTATATAAACAACTCTCTTACCACGACGACCAAGGTTGCAGCTCTGATCAGATTTCTTTCAATCTGCCCATGCAGGATGATAAATCACCGACCGTCATCATGCATTTCTAAACTCTGGGAAGGATGCATTATCAAATTTCAGCGAGATTTATGTTGTATATCTGTCTCCTATACCTGTCGTCATTGCTCATCATTACTACCACACGGTGGCTCTGGAATCCTGAACATCATGCCAACTATCGGTTTTGTTCACTGAAACCTGTTGGATAGACTGCACATCATGTGCACACTGCAGATGATGGCCACTGCAGATGTGGCTTACCTCATTAAACTTAATTTGCTAGACTGTTGCTAATCTCAACAGTATTTTTAAACGCTATAGCATTGAGTATAATTATACCTCTGAATAAAAAACGCTTTCGTTGAAGTGAAGCCATATAAATTCCTGATTATAAAGTAACAGCTGCATTATTGTGAAAACGATCTCAAGTATATTTTCTCAAGCAGACGCTGCTGTTAATAGTAAAGATTTATAGGTTTTTCTCAAAAGTCATCCACTCTTATTATATGAAAATCTTTTGGCCGTCAACATAAAAGTCGATAATTGGAATCATCAGAGACATCGTCAGGGCATCATCGCCTCTGCCCGACACATTCGGCCAGCCACCCCCACTCTCCAGGAGTGGGGGGGGGTCAGACTCGTCAAGGGTCATCATCCATCAGAGAACGAAGACCCACAGAGACAGAACTGATGTTAGGAGCATCAGGAACGCAAAGCATCTGTCTAAAATGGTCATCTATCATTCATAATTCAGTTTAGATGATGATGCTCATTTCTGCTTCCAAACCGCGACCATCAACTCGTTTTATAGCGCATAAAGATAAGGCAAAATGGCCGAAAACTGTCTTTTATGGACCATCCCGTTCTAATCTTCCAGGCCTTTGCATATAGCATGTTTCGCCAATCGCCAGGCTAAAATGTGTGTTTTATGATCCGCCTCCTTCCAATCAATGTAATCGATACTAGTCATTGTGGAATAAATTCCTTGCTGAAGTGCCCATTAAATGCAAGAATGCAAGATAAGAGACACTGTTCACCAGTGCCGAACAGGCCCCTACTCATATCGTTCTCTTAATTTCAAATCCTATCAGGTGCAACCACTCGAAAACTCAGAGTTGGAATTAAGTAAAATGAAAATGAATTTAAGTGATTTATCTGCTCATTTAAATTTCTTGAAAGTAGTGCAATCGTAGGAACACAATGTCTGTTAAAAGTTAAAAGAAAGACAGAGGTGAGGAGATGAGTGTATACATTACAAGGCTAAGTGAAGAACTGTCAGGAAGCTATTATGTCACCTGGAAAAAGAATAGAGTGACGTAATCAGGCCGGTGTTCAAGAATTTCGGTTATAAGGATGGGAGAGAAAACGTGGCAGACGTGACAGGTGAGGAAGAGGAAGACGAAAGTGAACTGCTGTAGCAAATCAAGTGAACAAAGGCAGACCACGTCGTCTAAAAAGTGGCAGATGAAAAGAAAACATGAAGGAAATAAAAACAAGGAAAAAATAGATAGGCAGCAGCAACAGACAGTTCATGTATGTGTGCCTGTCTATCTCCGTCTATATCGGTATGTCTGTCTGTCTGTGTGCCATTCTGTGCTTGTATGCACCGTCTGTCTGTCTGTCTGCCTGTCTGTCTGTCTGTCTGTTTGTCTGTCTGTCTGTCTGTCTGTCTTGCTAACATGCGAGCTCTCTGACTAACTCTCTAGGTAGCGCTGACTTACACATCGGCCACACCGGTAGTCAGACCACGGAGATTGTAGTGTGAGATAGTAGTAACCTCCTTCATAGTTTCTGGTGATTTTAATTTTTTCCCCATTCCAGAGGCGCTTGATGTGACAGCGTAAGACAGAAAAACGCAAAATAGGTAACTGAGCCTGCTGGAAACCATGAGAAAGGAAGGCAGTCAGAGCGAGAGAAGGACACAGAAAGACAGACGACAAGACACACGGACACACGGCGGAAGACACATAGAAAGAGACATACAGAGACAGAGAGAGACAGAGTGTGCCCTGACGAGGACAAAGTTCATGGTATTCTGAAGGAAACATAGGAAAGCGACTAATTAGACGAGCTGTTTACAACGGCCTTGTCCAAACAAGATGAACACTCTCCAGACACCAAGCACACACACACACCCCCACCCAACCCCCACCCCAACCCACACATACCCACATCACTTATTACAAGTCAAACCAAAGCAACACAGACCCTGCCGCCGCCACCGCCCATGATGACGGCGGCAACGACTAAACTCATCACAGCCGACGGTCGAGACGGCTACCTATCTATCTAGTCCAACCAGCAAGGAGCCATCATCTAGGCACCATGGCTGCAAGCCTTCCACCTAAAGCACCCAGTCAGCCAGATAACCAGCCAAACACCGACCCATCCAACCACCTAGCCAATCCTTAGCTACCTTGCGGCGTGCTCCCATTTACCAGCAAATCAATCTCCTTTGAATGCATGACTCGTGAGTCTGTTAAACTATTTCGTTCCACCTGTTAACAACCATTGAACGGAACTTGACAATACACCTCCTGGGTCAATAGTGCCAGGTATAATGCCAGTCTAAATCGTGGAAAACACGAAAAGGGCAACCTCAAATGCTCTGGTAGCCATAACATGTCTATAACAGTGGAAAAACTAGCATTATCCTCGGAGGATTCAATTATTATGCTGTGACAGCCGCACCAACTCCCAGCATAATTAAACTAATAATTGCAATAATAAGGATGATACATAGGATAATAATATGAGAACAGACCACACATAATTGGCCAGACATTAACTTAATTATCTCAATCATTCTGACAACCACACGAGATAGGTCTTTCACACTCCCCTAATTAATGTCCTAGGGTGTATTAGGCCATTAGCAAACTATTTTCTGCATGAGACAACAATAAAAAATTGGCTGAATTAACAAACTGAAAGAGGATATCAACAGAAGAAAACATACTGACAGTTGAAGTAACCCATAGTAGCTGGCTATAGAGACCCCTCCATAAACATATTTCTTAGGTACTAAAGCTTTCATTCGTTCGTTCATTCATTCATTCATTCATCACAAGAATTTACAGAGCACCTCTTCAAGACTACTATTCGGTAGTGCCCCAACAGTCCAACACCAGCAAGGCTGAAAAGAACAGTCTTGAGATGAGCCTTAGAAGCAAAAGTCCTTGATAAAATGTCTGTATAGTAGTTTGTTATGGACTCCATCTAATAATATAAGCAACCACATTACATTACATGATCTGTGGTAATCCAGTCTATAATGACTTTATTTTACTTAGGGTGTCAGTCAAATTACTGCTTTATTAAAGTGAGAAACCTGGTCAACAACCTCATCGGTTGAAGAGACCCATAAACTGAGAAGTAAGATTAGGGTGGGTGCAACTGGGTAAACTGGGTTTAAGGAAGGCACAAAGTGAACTGGTTTGACTAGAAAACAGGACTCCAGATTCTCTTATGTTCACAACAGGACCATAAAATGCATTAGATCTTGAATTTATTTTCAATCATGTTTAGCTATTTAAAGTCTGAATGGATTGCATGTGAATCATACATTCCACCTAATAACACCTAATACTCCCACTTGTCTAAGTATAAACGAATGACAAGACCAGCAACAGCAGCTTATCAGAGGGAAGCACAGCTGTGCAGGAGGAGGACAGGAAGTTTGGCCAGACTGAACAAATGTTTGTTTACCTAAGAGTCAACCTGACTCTGGTTCTGTTTACTCCAGAATTCCAAAGAATGGGAGCAGTGGAGCAGAGAAGAGAAGTTCAAACAGACCAGGGCCCAATGATGAGGAGGAGAGCTCACCAAGACAGCTGCTGCGCTGGTCAAAGTCAGACAGTGTCATTCAATTAAGTTAGAAGAGATGGTCAAAGTCAGACTGTGTCATTCAATTAAGTTAGAAGAGATAACTTCTACATAAACACCAGAGCAAGAAATATTTACTTGAAAGATTCAAGTGGGAAGATTAAACCAATTAGCTGAAAAATATAAACAGCTAAAGATCTAAACTGAACAACTGAAAAAACTAACAGACTTACGTCAATATCGATTTCAACAGATTTCCCTATAATTATAAGCATAATAATCCTGCTCAGCCCACAGATGGACATTTGAGTTGCAATAAGCAACAGCTGTTTAGTCACCTCACTCGATATCAACCCATCTGTTAACTATTGTAAACACAGCTCTACTGTATCACTGGTGAATCAATGAAAACGACCCGCTAATCACCAGCCAATAAAAAAGAACAGACATCTATTTTCTCTTTCCTCCTAATGACTAATCCCTGTATAGTCTCCAAACGCCATTTCAAATAACTTATCCAAACAACTCCGAAGCAGACAGGATGATTGATCGATGATGATTGGATGTCACAAGCCAGCATTCTAACTAACCAAGTAAGTAATTTAGCACTTCATAATTCAAAGCATAGTAACTAAAAAGCAGGATCATTTGGGGCATAAATACCCCATAACCCCAAACCATAATTTTGGGGTCTGGAGTTTGGACCTATAGTTAACAAGTTCACAGTCAATCTCACATGCATCATTCTAGTCAGATGATATTTTGCTGTGTGTAACTTTACAGCACAACTTAATACATGCAGATGATTAATACTAGACCCAAATTTAAATCTAGAAACTCCTTTGGTCCATGCAGTCAAACATGACACAGATATATATATATATATACACAAAATTATACATATATATACATACATATATATATATATATATGTTTATGCAACTGCAGTAACGGTTCATTAGGATGAATCCAAGTTTTAAGGACATCTCTCTCATCTTATACATCTCTAATATCTTGCTGTGAATTCTGACATCTTCATGCTCATAATATGCTAGACAGGTTTAGTTCACTTCTCTTTTCGACAACTGACTACTATTCATTTGCATATCCCTACTCCCCCTGCACCCCACAATATATGGTATAGCTCCCTTAATTTTCTCTTTCTCCTACTACTCGTTCACTGATTCAGTTGAGATGAATCGTTCACTGATTCAGTTGAGATGAATCGTTCACTGATTCAGTCCGCCAAGTGATAACAAAGCCGTCCATGGAGCCTGTCAACGAATTGTTCAATAATCTGGCTTTGAATGCTTTCAGTTTCGAATTTTAAAAAAGACAATAAGAAAACTGTGACTTCACAGTAATCAATAAGCAATCCAATTTTTCTTTTCGTCCACAATATAGGAAACTCCAGTTTGGGACTGGTTTAACAACAATCCAAAATTAGAACCGTCACCAGTGGTGGATTCAGGCGGATGAACACGTCTATACGCAGGAGGAAGACAACTCACTTCATAAGTATGTGATTGCTGCATCATCAATTTGCTGATGGAACAAATCCATATGTTGCTACTTGATATCTTGGATAAATCTGGTGAACAATGGCCGTATTCTAGCAGCCGTCCTCTGAGTAAACTTCTCAAACTTCTCTGGTCATTGTGTAGGAATTCCTTGGAACTGTTGCATGACATAGTGCCCCCCACAACCCCTGCCCCGGTAATGGGCAGCAGTTATTAATACAGTGGATTCTTTAATAAAGAATATGAGCTTTACTTACTCGCTGACTCACTTATCCTTCTGTGGGACAACGTTTAAATTCTGTCCCTTTCTCGTTTTCTTCCTCCCCTTAGAGCAGATTGGTGATTTTTTTATAAAAAAACTGCCACAAGGAAAGTGAATGAGATAAGTGAGGTAAGCTACTTAACGCTATCCATCACATTCTGAGGAGTTGACCCCATTCTAACATCAGGTCACCAGAGGTCAGAACCATTGAGGGGCAGCTCTCCCCAGCCTCTGAATCAGGGATTCGTTTCATCCTTTGACACCAGCCAATCAGATCACTGGCTGGAGCATTAAATCAGGAGGAGAGAGAAAGGGGGAGAGAGGCCTGGGGTCAGTGAAGAAACACCTCAAGTGGAAGATATACATTGGAAGAGGTGGAAACACAATCCTCACCCGGAAAATAATTGAGAGCTGGACTATCTGATGTAACCCACTGACATAGTACAGGAGGCTGAGAGCATTGAGATCTCCTTGGTTACGCATTAGCTTGTCATCAGATGCGTTTAAAGCAGACATTCAGGAAACTATTTCCTTAGAGGCAAATTGTGATTCTAAAAACAGAACAGTTTGCCATGAACTGGGCGAAAGTTGTCCAATCTGAATTCAGATTTTCTAGGGATGAAGGTATCATCATCAAGGACTGCTAAGTGGCTAATTATACCCCTGGCATTATCTGTCAGATTCATCTGGGAACAGGGGGACCAGCCCAACCACAATTAGTCACCTGGGGTCAATAGGTTGTCAGCAATCATTTCCATAGTTTGGCTACAAAGAGTTATTTACTCTCATCAATTATTAAAGCATTTCTCTGGTAATCATTTCCTCAGCAACAACACGAATGGAATGCTCCAGCAACAGACAACAATGTTTCCAGACAAATCCTGGAATTTATGGTGGTGGTGGGATATTCACTTCAACTTGGAACTGGAACAGCTCTAGGAAAGAAAAGGAACCACATCCAACGGAGCCTGCATGGGTAAATGAGCCGCCATCACTCAACAGAACAGATCCGAGGGTGGGTAAACACAATGTCTCAATTCAGTACTCACACATTTCTGCTGGAGAGAAAGGGGAGGGGAGGGAGGGATGGATGGAGAGAGGGAGGGAGGGAGGAGTGAGAGAGAGACATAGACAGAGAGAAAGGGATAGGTAGTGGACATATTACATTGAGCAAAAAAAGGAGAAATAAATATCAATCAACGGGGAATTAAATAGGTGTAAGTTCTTTTCTCTACTCAGTCTACAAATACACTATCACTAATTCACCATAGAATGATAGAAAATCATCTAAGCAAGAGTACAACTCCTTACTGCACAAATAACACAAATAACACAAAAGAAACCCACCTACAATTTCAACTGACATCCCATACTGCTGTAAGCAGACCAAATGATTACATCATCAACCAATCAAAATAGCAATATAATAGCACAACTATTACGTTAGTAGACTGATTTTATGGTTTACCATGTGGACATATCTATTACCAATGTATACAATGTCAAAAATCCACTAGAACAAAAGGATACATTCTCACTAAGCGAATGACATATCACCAACCCCAACTCTCTGAGACATTGTGACCACGTCACTGCGTAACTCACAATAGCAAAACTTAATAGCACAGATCATATAATGTTTATAACTCATTACAGAAATAATTACTCTAGGCCAAATCAAATCCAATTAGGTCTTTCAGGAAAACTGGTAAAACAAACTTCTAATAAATGTTTTATCTCTCAGGCTTCTACTCAAATCAAGTTATCAGAATCGACTAAAGTGCCTTGATGAAACATCAGAGTTAAAAACAAACACAATTTCATAGTTCTTGGCAATCAATCATCAATCAATCAATCAATCAATCAATCATCAATAAATTAGTTGGAATTTACATAGAGCCCTTGTAGATCTCTACTCAAGAACCAACCTTCTTAAGTGCCAGCATGTTGTCAAAGTAAGCACCACACTTATAATCATCTTAATTTATTGTCACTGGTTAGCATCACTGATGAGCAAATTATGAGTATTGAGTATCACAGCATATGGACAGTTATACAAAATGCTCCACAGCCAAGTTGTCAAGACCAATAATGATTCTGTGTACCAGACCTACATATGAAGAAACAAACCATTTCTACATTACTAACAGTAATGTTTAAATGTTTAATGGTTCTTTTGTCTGTTTTAAATCCAGTATATCAGTGAATAATCATTGAAGCACCAGACTTTGGCCCAGCACAAGTTCCGTGAAATGGGAAATCACTTGAAGTACCGACAGTCTAATGTGAGAGATGTGCCAGTGAAATGGAAGACAAGTTCTCATCTCATAGAACCAAAGAACATCAATCTGCAGTATCACAAGCTGAACTCAGACATGTTGTCTATCTTATCCTCCTGAACTTAACTCTATCCAGCCACTGCGATTGTTCAACATGTGTGAAACCACATTACTGGTTGTCAGACAGACACAGTGATTCAAAGAGAAAGACACAGAGGAAGGCACACAGTGAAAAGACAAAGACACAGAGGAAGGCACAGTGATTCAAAGAGAAAGACACAGAGGAGGCACACAGTGATTCAAAGAGAAAGACACAGAGGAAGGCACACAGTGAAAAGACAAAGACACAGAGGAAGGCACAGTGATTCAAAGAGAAAGACACAGAGGAGGCACACAGTGATTCAAAGAGAAAGACACAGAGGAAGGCACACAGTGAAAAGACAAAGACACAGAGGAAGGCACACAGTGAAAAGACAAAGACACAGAGGAAGGTACACAGTGAAACCCCATTCGTCTGCTTTGTGTCATCAACTTCATCTCACAAAAGACAAAAACTGTCCTAGCTCTCATGGCGGTCGTGACAAATCTTCTGAAATCTATCCACTCCAATATCATCACGCCTCATCTTTGATTACCACAATTCACTGTATTCGATTACCACTATTCGCCAAATTAAAACGACGTTTTGACATACTGATACCACTTCCTGGATGGCAGCGTGACTGTCTGTCTGACACAGACAGCCAGGACCCTAAGGCTGTTCCTTGATGGCTGGCGCTTACATATATACAATCCTACAGACAGACATAACACCTCACAGGCAGACAGACAGTCTCACACACACAAACACACAAGCATACACGCGTACACACACACACACGCGTACACACACACACATGGACCAAGTATGAGCAGTGCAATGTCTTGTTGTCTTGCATTTACATAGATCTTTATTATAGTTTCCTCCGTCTGTTTCGCCCTCAGTTCTTGTGATCTAAGAAAACAGACATCTATATTTCAACTGGATCCATGTGACTATGATCTATGGGAGTGATGACAATACGTCCCAGAACAGAAGAGCCGTAAACACATCAATGTGCACAACCATCTCCACATTTCGTCTAGCAGCCTCCTCCAGCAAACTGTGATGCACTGCAGAGCCTTCAACAGAAAGACTACTGAAATCAATTACTGTAAATCAACTGTAAAAGAATCAACTGGTAATAATAATAATGAATTCCTTTGAGATGGATACGAATACAGGATGACGACAGGGGCATTCCATGCCAAATCAACACATTTGAAGAAAAAATGAACATCATCATTTCCAATTTTGTTGAAATTTGGTATGGAGATAAGTCACCGTGAAAAACTTTCAAAACCAGAATTTTAGATTTTTGGGTCAACCGGTGTCCGAGATATGGGTCAGTGAACTTGACCGAAATTGACCGATTTCTGCTGACCGGCCGATGTTCAAACTGCTGTATCTCAGCTTCTACTGCACCTAGAGACACAATTAAGATATCAAATTGAAGGTTTTAAATAGTTCTATCTGGGTAAAGCATTCACAAGCATTCATAATTAGTGACAAAAAAATTCTGAGCAACTGTAACCTAGTGATACTGACCTAGGTCAGTTTGTAAAATCAGAATATTATCAAATAATTCCCATGCAAAGCTTTCATTGTTCCTAACAATTGGTGAAAATTTCAGAGTGGGCGCTCTTATAGTCTATTTACAGTGATTTTTTAAAGGTACAGTCATTGTTGTAATTCGCGACCGGCGATATGACATGACTATTTAACTGCTGATTCCCAGCTGTTAACACCAATGCATTTTTACACATTTCTTGTTCCAAGTTCTAGCATTATCTTTCACAGCATGGAGTAAAAGAATTAGGCTTATTTGCATGCTCACTGGTTCTTATTTACACATGTAAAGGAATTGTTTAGGTCCTCAATTTCATAGTCTTTCCTGCTGTCTTACATTAAAATGATAATATTATGACATCGGTTGCAATTGTAAATAGCCTTTTGTGTTGTTATAAGTGGAGTTGTGATAAAATACCTCAAATAGACATACTGCTCTAATAGAATCTTAAAATAAGTCTCCAAGTATATCTGACATAGTCTTACAGATCATGTTGTGATCCATTCAAATATCATAAACAGCAATTAAAGGTGACTGGATTACAAGCTACCACATCAGCTACAATACAGCTGCATCTTTCTATAAAGGTCGTGGATAAGCTGTGTGCTCCATGTAGCAAAGATATTTCAATTGTTTAACAAGCCCAGGAGAAACACAATAACTCATCATCAGAAGGAGACCCTGAACCCATGACCACTGATTTAGTCAACAATGTCTCCAACTGAAGCACTGTCTATACTAAATTCATCACTGTCGGGACTCAGTGAGTCCCCTGTTGCGAAAAGAAAACTATATGCCAAGCACTATGCAAAGAAAAAGCTTTTGAATATACACCAATCTGTTAAGAAGTAACTAACTATGATAAGAGGAAGTGATGTTGTTGATAGTGATGAATCAAAAACCAAGCAAGAGACAGAACATGAAATTATCTGTCAACTGAAAGAAAAGTTCAACATGTGCACATTAATAGCAAGTGGACAACTAGAATGCATCAGGAAAAAATAACTTTAATTTTATGTGACATAAATTTGTTGCATTTGGATACAATAATGTTCTCTCTTTAGATTCAATGAATTGATATGCTGCAGAACAGTGCAGATTTGTGGATGTGGCAGGGATATCAAAGATCTATTTGGCAAGGTACAATAGTCGCGAATCTTGACCATGATGGTACCTTTAAAAAATCACTGTAAATAGGCTATAAGAGCGCCCACTCTGAAATTTTCACCAATTGTTAGGAACAATGAAGGCTTTGCATGGGAATTATTTGATAATATTCTGATTTTACAAACTGACCTAGGTCAGCATCACTAGGTTACAGTTGCTCAGAAATTTTTCCCCACTAAATATGAATGGCTGTGAATGCTTTACCCAGATAGAACTATTTAATACCTTCAATTTGATATCTTAATTGTGTCCCTAGGTGCAGTAGAAGCTGAGATACAGCAGTTTGAACATCGGCCGGTCAGCAGAAATCGGTCAATTTCGGTCAAGTTCACTGACCCATATCTCGGGCACCGGTTGACCCAAAAATCTAAAATTCTGGTTTTGAAAGTTTTTCATAGTGGCTTTTCACCATACAAAATTTCAACAAAATCTGAGATAGTGATGTTTGATGACTGTGTTGATTTGGTGTGGAATGCCCCGACATAGGACCAGTAGATACCACAAGTATCGCAATGACTGAGTTGTCTGGTCTTCTAGATACCAGTAAAAACCAATCATAAATCCAATGCCATAATTGCTGCTTTTAGCAGACATCACTTCTAAGAACGTACTATAACGGTTCTAACTGCATGGCACAGCAACCAAAATATTTGGAAACTATCACATGGGTTGCCTAATGCCTAGTGAAGTTTTACCTTACCAGCTCCAGTTAATCTGCTGAAGGCACAAGATCATTTCAGCTGCATTTAATTATTATGTAAAATTGGGACACTAAAAGCTATTTCCTAATTAACTTTCTGAAGTTTACGGAACAAAAGCATTGTGTGCTGCATTTAATAATTAATTAGAAAAACAAGACAATGCCTTATGCAATGCGTGGAAACTGTACTTCATAATCAAACTTAGTGATTGAGGAACATTCAGCATGAATTGATACAGATTCTGGAAAATGCCTAAAACTGGGTCAATGGAACAGCACCAATTAATATGTTGAGTAGACATACATGTAGAGCCATGCCACACGTAGTCCTATGTGTGACCTTCACTGTGTGCCCACATTTTATAGATAAGTATTGGATAGTCCCATCATCTACAGACATAGATAATTGTTCAATGGCTAACAGCTTGGCATGAAGCCATAAACGAGACCATTCTTAGATGGCGTAATGGTACTAAACGGTTGTTCCGATTGTTCCTACAGAATCTCGGCTGTCGTCCATGTATGCAGCACCTGCCAGGACAAGTACAACAATGGGATTTGAAAGACCAATTGCCTCCACTGCAAGACTGGCTCCACACCACCTCCTCGCTTGACAGATTCCATTGTACACCTTATAGGACAAAGGAAGGCAGGGACCGAAGTAATAGAGGAATATATAATATCAGGTGTAGAAGGAAAAACAGGAGGAGGAGGAGGAGGAGGAGGAGGACGAGGAGGAGGACGAGGAGGAGGAGGACAGAAGAAAGAGGAGGTGGTCAGAAGGAGGAGAGGAAGAGGAGGAATACTGGAGAAGAAACAGGCAGGATTTGGAAGAACAGTGGGAAAAGGAGGATCATTGAACAGTACTGGAAGAGGAGAATGAGGAGGACAAGGAGGAGGAGAAAGAGAAGAGGAGCAGGTCAGTATAAGAATATCATGAGAAGGCGTTTGATGAAAAGGTAGAAGTCAATAAAATACAGGTGGATGGATAAAAAGACGAGGAAGATGATGAGTGACAGAAGGAATAAGAAAGAGGAAAGGAATGTAAAATCACTTTTTCACTCATCACAATCAAACACCTGGTATAAGCAGGTGATGATGATGATGATGATGATGATGATGATGATGACGACGACGATGATGATGACGACGATGATGATGACGATGATGATGATGATGATGATGACGACGATGATGATGACGACGATGATGATGATGATGATGATGACGACGACGACGATGATGACGACGATGAGGATGACCATGATGAAATCTTCAAAGTATAGTAACATCTTCAAGCGCTAATTAGACAAAAACGTAAACCATGCAAGACAGTTGCAACTGAATGAAAGCAGACAACCCATTGTCTGTCTCGTCCTCTGTCTCTCGAGTGATTAGGTGTCATGAGGATGCAGCAGAAGCTAACTCACACACAACATGTCAGACCACAATTATTCATCATGATCTCAAAAAGTTTCACTGCATATACTACATTGTGATAAGTATATTATACACAATACTATCCTGCAACAAATATACCTCATGACAAACGTACATCATACTGTACATAATAACGGGAGAAATGTATGCACATATATCACTTTGTGATACAGGCAGATATTAATTACATAGGTGTAGATATCATCCTGTGGTAGGTTCAGATATCATGTGATAAGCAGAGACAATACCTTGTAGAATTGTAGATATCACCCTGTGGTAAGGATAACTAGATATAGGTGTAGATATACCTGGTGGTGGCAAGTGCAGATATTACTTGGCAGTATACGTGAAGGTGAGATACGTCTGTGGTACATAGGGCTGCCAACCGTCCCGGATTCGCCGGGACAGTCCCGGAATCGGCCCCGTGCGTCCCGTGTCCCGGATTGATCTCAAATTGTCCCGGAATTTGTGGTAGAGGCGCACTGGACAAAATGTTATTTTGCACACTAAACTCGGCAAGTTGTGTGATGATTTCGCGTTCTGCGCTCTGTTAATTAAACCTAACGTTGTTGCTGAACATCGAATGTTGGACAGCGCTGGGTTCAAGTCTTGAAAATTTTACAAACCACTGACACTCAGTAGCATATTGTGTCCTATGTACTTAGTCCGTTCTAAATTTTTTTAGAGATGACGTGCTGATTTCCACGACTTTGTGCCTATGCAATATTATGTGGACAGTGTAAACTGGTAGACCCTATATAGCCTAAATGTCATATCTAGTGACCTCGGGCGTCCCGGAATGGCAAAATCAAGAGTTGGCAGCCCTAGTGGTACATATATGTAGAAATGAGTTTGGCATGCAGCTGTGGATGACCGGTAACGAATGCAAATGAATGCTAAGCAATCGGAACCAAAGACTGTTCTCGTAATTGAGAAACAGCCATTGGATTATGCAGAACACGCGACGACCAACACCTTAACTCCATCGACGACAGCAATTCGCTGCTCGACTTGCACAACATCATTCTCTTTCAAGTGTCGCCTAATTCCTTTTCCACCGCTGCTGCTGCTGCTTGCCTTCCGAATTTCCATGCAAATCGACGAAGGATGATCTTGGCAGAAATGAAAAACACGTCTCTTTACGTCGCCCCGATTACTGACACTACGAAAAGTACTCACAGATAACACAGGAATCTTTGGCTGGACCTCACAAACTATTGTTCTTCCACAGCAATTGTCTGCAGAAGTAATTGTCTTCTAAGACGATGGTTTTAAGGACTAATAAATATCAGACCTCACAGGTTAAGAGTGTTAACAAACAATGGTTCTCCCATAAGAAACCTTAATGTAGATGACAGTAAATGTTTACAGACAAATCTTTTTCTGACAACGAAGTTAGACAACTGCTGGTCTTCAGATATGAGGGTCATTTGTGAGGGTCAGACAATAGCTATGCAGTCTAAAAATAATGTAGTATAAAGACAATGGTCCTTACAGAAAACAATGAAAAACCATGCTGGGCAAAAGGAGTGGTCTAAAAGAAAATTATTCTCATCAACAAGCCCTTAACAAGTCCTCAAACTTCTTGGCTTCAATAATGTGGTTTCTGCAGAGGATAGAACTAATATTGACGACACAATTCCCACCAGCAAGAGCTCTCATGCACAGGAATGGATTAAACAAAACATTTAACCAGCTACTGAAGCATAGAGGGAAAATGGAACAAATCGCCAGTTGACTAGAATAGTCATGGAATTTTAAAGATAAACAATATCGAGAATGATCTATGCTATATAGAAAATGACCTTACAGATAAAGTCATATTAAACAGAAGAGTCTTCACTCGCACGTTTTGATGCTAATGCCATAATCATAATCGTAATCATAATCATAATCATAATCGTAATCATAATCGAAATCATAATCGAAATCGTAATCTCAACATTTCTACAACCAAGTGCACATGTAAAAAACTGAAAAAACAGATAAGGTCAGATTCAGGTCAAGGTGGGTCAAAGGTCACACGTGCAGACAATCAAACTAGGATAGTTGGTCAAAGTGGATGGTGTTCAGAGTTGGAGACTTGATCAATGCTCAGTGTGAGAGAGATGCAGGATAGAATAGGATCTGTGGGAAAGTAGTGTTTTTCAGTTTCGTATCAAACTGAATAATTAAACAGCACCCTTATTAGTATTCATAGCATTCTTTTGCTCATGGCAAATATTTTTACCACGAGTCCAGAATAGAAAAGTGGGACAATAGCAGCATCAGAAAATCATGTGACTAAATGCAATTGAGTAAATGCAAGTGGATAAGTGGTCGGGGGAGAGGGGAGGGGGACTGGTCCCTATAATATGCCTTCTGAATTTTTAATTCCGTCTGCAGCAGGAGATGAAACATCAACGGGAAACACAAATGCAACTAAAAAGCTTTATACATATTTATGTCACAATCATAGTACGAAAGTTGAAGGAGCGCAATGGTGTAGTTGCTAGCGTACTAGACTGCCAATGAAGAGGTCACGGCTTCAAATCCCTACCAGAGCAGAATTTAGTTCAAGACATCGGTTCCACCTAAAGACGTAGCCAGCTTGACCATTACACTGTCAGTGGGAAGATGAGATGGCAAGGAAGAGGACTAGCCACCCACTCACACATAACACATATAAGCCAAGGCTGAGAAATTGAAGTCGCTAACACTTCATTCACATTAGGACTTCATTAGGCAACTGCTCTTTTCTCCTCCTCCTCCTCCTCCTCCTGCTCCTCCACTTCTTCCTTCTCCTGCTCCTCCTCCTGCTCCTTACTCTGTTCCTTCCTGCTCCTTACTCTGCTCCTGCTCCTTCTCCTGCTCCAGCTCCCTCTTCTTCTTCTCTATAGTCGCATTAGCAATGCTCACATGAAATTAAGCAAAAGCAATTTAAATAACTACAATCAACGCAATTTAAATACCTAAAATCATGCAATGATCAAATAAAACACAGCAAGAATAGATTTCAGAATATGCTACAAATTTCTCTAAAGTTCTTTCACCGACATTATCGAAAACGCAAAAATAATGCTTGCTAGATTTTATATTTTCAATTGTTCACATGGAATTTTTTAAACTGCTAAATCAAACATTTTAAAACATTCAAACGAACTTCCAACAACACTTCACTTGTAAACCGCCTTCAATAAATATCCTCTCAGCCGTCCGTCCGTGGGTTCAGTCAGGCAAGTAGACAAACACTGCCTATGATAGGATTCAGTCCAACCTGTTAGTAGTCATCACACTGATGGGGGGGGGACAAGTGAACTTAATTCACAATTCTGAACCCAATGATATGAGAGACTCAAGACACACATACCATCGGATGATAAAGCAAGCGTCACGCCTGTCTATCCGCTGTTTACTATAAGCCCCGGTCCTCCACTTTCAAGGCTGATGATGTCATCAATTCGGTCACGTGTCAACATAGACCAGCCACGGTGGTTCAAATTTCCTACAAATAAATCATCAGCTTAAGCAACAAATGGCAACCATAGACAATTATCAGTCCACAAATTTATCAGTAAACGACAGCAAGTGATGGAGAGGCAGGAAAGTCTGGGTTAGAAAGGGGTCAGCAGGGTCATGAACTCATGATCCGAGACAACCAAAACTAAGGCTCACATATTCTGGATATTTGCCAAACAAGGTAGCACTTAAAACATCACTTACTCAACTGGATGCTAACAGTCACATAAAATTATAGCCTCAACAATCAACATGTATAAGTTAAGCAGCTAAATATGCTTCAGGTACTACACAGCAAACTCAACTGAGCATTACATAGAATGTAGTACACTGTTATGGATGCACCAGATAAAGGCCAAACTACACAAGATTCTCTGCCAAATATGTTGTCTTCCCTGGCACTCTTATCTAAGATCTACGCCAATGTATGACCCTAAACCAGTATAACTTTGAGAGACGAGGACAACGACCAGGACAACAACAACAACAACAACAACAATAACAATGATAACATCCATAATAATACTAGAGTAGGGTTGTCATGTGCACAAACAAAGACAGATTTAACAGTGAACAGTCACATTTTGCTAATAATCATCTTCAACTTTAGTGAACGCACTAATTATCATTTATATGTTTGTTTATTGGTATGAAAAAACTGATAGACACACCGCTAACAGGTAGAAAATGACTAATGACGACTACCATCATAACCAGCTGATGATAAATTTCCAAAGGCTGGTCCCACTATGGACATCTGATTACACAAATCACAATCAGATTTGGATTAAACATCAAAGGCACAGTGGACTGAATAAATCAGAGAAACAAATTCGGATAATTAAGGAGATCACTAATTCATATTCAATGATACCAAATAGCTACATGATGATGATGATGATGATGAGGATGATGGTTATGATAATAATATATTCGTTTTATTGAGCTCTTGCTGACATATCACAGTCAGTTACAAAGAAAGAGGTGATTAAAGAAAAAATAAAAATTCATGCAATCCATACAAGTCAGATAAAGGGACAGTGGTCGGGTTTCTGTATAGTACTCATGAAATGCAATGCTGTGATATTGATGATGGCAATGTTGATAATTATGATGAAGAGGTAGTTTATAACTCAAAAAACTCCAGCGCATGTGTATGCAAATGCTTCTACAATAGGAAACGTAATGCACTGAACATAACACGAAAGCAGGAGGCATCCGTACAGACAATGCATTGCATTTTTATATTATCAGCAAACAAACATACATGCATACATCAACACATACATATACATACACACACAATGTCACACACACACACGCACACACACACACATATATACAGGGTGGGCCAAAAGTATTTGTTCAACTTTGAAGGCCTATAACTTAGGCAGTTTAGCAAGTAAGTGTATGCTTAATGCATCAAATTAAAGGTATTTCACTCTAGTATTAACTCTAAAAAAGTCGAACTGATACTAGTATAGGTTTTAATTATATGCCCGGAACAGCGCTAGCTACTATATTTTGCTGTCGTTTGTGACGCAACCTGGCGCCGTTGACAGACGATGATCGCGTTTCGATCTTAAGTTTACGAACTGATAAGGGATCTAATTCGTTTCAAATGATTGACGAATATTCTAACAGTGGATGGAATAGACAATACCTTGAATTATCTGCTACGGAAAATTGATAAAACAGGACTTTATCGCAAACCATGGGAATCGTAGCGCACGGCGCTCACATCCGCTAACATTGCTCGTGTGTCCGCGTACATTTGCAGTCAAGACAATGACCAGGGCAGGCCCTGCATGCAAATTCAGCGCAAAACAGGCAGTCTTAGAAGCACTGAATAGCGTATTGGAAAAGATTATAGACGTAAAGTTAAAGTAATTTGTCGAAGAGAAGTCCCGCGAACTCTCCAGCTCTTACGAAAAGAAACGGCTGGCAGCGTGAGCGTGCAAGCGTCTAAAGCAGCGCATGGCAGTGCACGGCTGTTGGCAAAATTGAAAGGACGTGGTTTTCCGATTAGAAGATATTCATGGTAGGGACCCTACAAACACCCAAAATGATCGTGTCTACGCGCGTTTTAGCAAAAAACGATAGAATTTCCCGGGGAAACGGCGTCATAATGCGTCAGCAATGACAAAAAATGGTAGCTAGCGCTGATCCAAGTATATAATTAAAACCTAAACTAGTATCAGTTCGACTTTTTTAGAGTTAATACTAGAGTGAAATACCTTTAATTTGATGCATTAAGCATACACTTACTTGCTAAACTGCCTAAGTTATAGGCCTTCAAAGTTGAACAAATACTTTTGGCCCACCCTGTATATATATATATATAGTTATACACATATTATATATACACACCAAAGCGGAATTTTTACTTTTGTGCCACAACCATTAACGCAGCAGTACGAGCTGTCATCAGAGCTGCCAATCAATAGACTGCTATGAGATTTATTGATTTTTTTGCTAATTACTTTTCGTGATTGCTTCAACATTAGCAGAGATCATAATCAGTGACCTATACGTCAGCCCTCAATAAAATCACAACTAAGTAGTGGTTGACGAGAACAAATCAGGAAATTAATTTAAAACCTTCACAACATCAACAGGAAATGTTAAGACAAACAATAATTTAAGTTATGGATGTATTGTATTTATACATTTATATAGCACCACCTCTCACAGTGCAATATGATGTCATGACTAACTGGACAGAAATATTATTGGAATTCCATTAGAAGAGATGAAAAATTTAATGAAGTCTCACATGACAAATGATGTTCAGAAAACAAGGCCTTCATCAGTCATGCTGCCCATAATTAGCAGGGCAACAGCAGCACAGATCTGCCACCCCCCCATGTCCTCCCTCCCCTTTTTCCATCCAACCGTCACTCCCTCTGCATTTCCTCTTCATAGACCACAATATCTAGAGCTAGTCCCACTGCATATAGGGATTGCTCAGCCTGTCAATCAAAATGGAATTAATTTGGTAAGTTTTCCAGCCAAAGGGACTTTAATTAATCAAAGGCAAAAGAGAGAGAGAGAGTACTGAAGCATCATCCTCAGACTACAAGTACTGCAGTGTACTGCGATTGTCACACCCAAATAACTTCCTTTGAGATGGTCAAGATGGCGCCCAGCCATGCAGAGATTCCTGGTAAATGCCGGTGAAGCGAGCGACGACGAAGGCGGTGGCATTTTTCTCTCTCTAATTATATCAACAGCTGTGCTTGTCAACAGAAACTCACATTCTTATATTACTATTATATTATATCTCACACATATATACTCCACGATTCCTCATTCTCCACATGAAACGTTCAGCATAGCTGATGTCCAACGCTTTTTTAAAGCCAACAATTACAGAGATCAAACAGGTCAGACCCACCCTGCAGAACTCTCCAACTCCTCCTCCTTCCTCCTCCTCCTCTCCTCCTCCTTCCTCCTCCTCTCCTCCTCCTCCTCCCTCCTTCTCCTCTCTTCCTCCTCCTCTCCCCTCCCCTTCCGGGTCAAAGCAAGAACTCAACCGAACGGTCTTCTATACATAGCCGGAGCATGTACTACTATGGTCCACTTCATCTCTTGCGGGGTCCACGGCAAAGACAAGCAGAACAAGGTGTCTGCATCCTGTGCAAAATTCTTGTTAAAGACTTTGAGCTGTTGTCACAGGGTTTATAAGTTGATCCTTCCCGTGCTAAGCAACCCATGGTCTCCAATCATCTCTGTACACAGCCATAGCTCGAGGGTACGTATGGTACGTATTTTATTTTTTGAAAGGTACGTACGTATTTTAACGTACCTTATTGAAGGGTACGTAAAAGGTGTAAAAGGTACGGTACAATACCTAACCGTGGCACATGCCATAATTCATTGTGCATTTGTGCATGAAACATTACATATGGTGCTATCACGAAGTTTTTTATTAAAATATACAAAAAAACTACTTAACACTACTTTGGTCACTTGTCAAGTAGGCCTACTCAACTTATTGGTGATATTCTGTGTCTTTGTATGCAATTATGCAAAAGTGAACAGTGCACAACGATTGGGTGTATAAATGAGATGAGAAATCATCGGTGAAACGACCTCTGGCGTTCAGTGTTTCCAAATTGACCATAACTTTAATGGGAGAAGACTCCACACAGCTGCAGCTAGTTCTCTTCCTCTCATCGATCCTCACCAATATCCAGATTTCCCCATAAAGCCAATGACCAATTGACCACTGACAACCCACATCCTCCTGTGACCTGAGATTAGCCGTGCACTACTCACAGAACACCCAACACTGCAGGCAACTCTTTGAATGGTTCTTTGGCTTGGTGTGAAGACAAAACATGATCAGATACAATAGTTCTGAAGATAATTGATTTATTAATTATAACGATTAACGATGATGTGGCAATACTTCTTTCTACATCAGAACAATTATTTCAATGTCTTATCGATCAAAATCACCTTTCTCCTCATCACAACTGCATTAATACAAAGAAATTAATTATTAATTAAGTAGGTATAATTATTTATTGCACCACTTGCAAATGCACAATATGGGACATGCAACATTAAACAACATTACAGTACATCAAATTAATAATTAGTAATTAAAGATGTAACTTAAATGAGAAGTGGAGTGAAATGAATGAAACATTAGCTTCAAACAAGACATCTATAATAGCTAGTGATAATCCCTTTCCAAGCAGCGAATCACTGCTTAGCATCTCTCGATAGTGTGAGGATAGTGAGGACAGTGTGAGGATAGTGTGAGGATAGTGTGAGGAGTGCATGGGCGAATGCTTATTGCATCAAGGACACACTGAGGCGAATTACAAGATGTGCCAAAAGCAGGTACAACGGGGACCATTTTTTCACACTGGAAACGATTTGGCACCCCACCCACCATTTGAATGGGCAGGCTTTAACTTCTGCTGCTATTGTCATGCACTAATCTGAAATATGTTTAGTAGTGCACCTTCTGGCAAAAGTCAAAAAGCTCATTACCAGAGCCTGAAATATGGACTGTAACACTTGATGTTAACACTTGCAAGTTCATTGATAGATGTTGAAGTTCCAGATATATATATATATATATATATATATATATATATATATATATATATATATATATATATATATATATATATATATATATATATATATATATTATAGTCTACGGTCAATTAAATCTGTCCACTGCTGCCACTATATAATTATATATCCGTATGATAATCGAAGTCCTATCAAAACAAAGGAACGCATATTACAATAACTCTGTAGAAGTTGTTGTATAGTATATGCTATATATACCAAAGACATAAACAAAAACATTGACAACGGAGAAATCACAAGTGGTTGGAAGCAGTCTAAATGGGAGGACATGTATAAACTTAGGTTAAGAGCGGAATTAATGGGAAAACGCAGCCCACTGTATAGGAACCATCAATATATGACAGAGGGAAAATTCTCTATATACTCCTTCAAATTACCCTGCTGTTAACAAGCACGTCACAATCACCCAGTCTCACTACTATGACTGTTGATGGTAGGGCAACCTATAAGACCAGATTTTCATTCTACTTTTCCGAAAACTCCGTTTAATTACACCAGGCAATAACCCACCCTGCAGTTCAATTCAATCTTCATTTCACCCCAGTTCACCCCACGTCACATCATTTGACCCCCACGTCACATCATTTGATTCCAGGTCCTTGTCTCTTCTCACACTGCGGGGGGGGGGGCGGGTGGCGCTTCATCTTTGCACACAGCCGCACATCATCTGAGGTGTGTGCTCATAAACTAGCTCCGCATAAACATCGTCGTCTAATCGAATGCACAGCTATGAAACCGCGAATTATCCCCATAACAGAATTCCTTTTAAGCTGTGCAGCTGTATATCCATGGCAACCGCCGAAGTCAAAGGATCAGCTGGCGCCATTAAAACGGGAACATTGAAAACGAAGCGACGACGTGACGTGCATTCGTTAAAGGAATTTCCCGAGCAGTATACAATATACATCTATACAATATACATCTATACAATATACATCTATACAATATACATCTATACAATATACATCTATACAATATACATCTATACAATATACATCTATACAATATACATCTACACAATATACATCTATACAATATACATCTATACAATATACATCTATACAATATATTATAGCCTATAGTCGAAAACCTCCTGATCTTCAGTCTTGAAAGAACCGCTATTGACCAATGCAATGGCTGCGTTTAAAGATCAGCCGCCATTGAAAGAACATCAAATCATACAAGTGTGTAGGATCCATCCCTCATTGGAGCCATCTGGACAGACACTTGAGGTTCATGAATACACGAGTTACACCAACTGACAAGCAGCAGAGCGAAAGCATTATCCTTTGTTTCAAAATGACACCAACCAGTTTCCGAACTACTATGTAAAGTAAAATTATTGTCTGATTGCACACCACAGCCACTGAATGTGGCCCACATGTATGGACTGCCCATATTCTGGCTCTTGAAGCAGTGGGTACCTTTAGAGGGAGCATTGCTCTGTACATGAACATCACAGCATCACTGATGCGGTAACAAGCTACACACTCGAGTGAGTCGAGTGTGTAACCTCCTATTCACCTTGTCACCTCCTATTCACCTTGTCACCTTGTGCCGTGGGTTCTTTGAACCCTAGCGACCGCCATTGTCAACCTTCTCCGCGTATTACGATCCGTCGCGTCTCCTATTAGATTGTCAATAATATTAAGCTTGTAATATCGAAACATCTCACAAACATGAATAAAATCGTTCAATGCACTGATTCAACTACCATCTGAAGATCATGACAAAACAAAGAAACTATGGTCCTAAGAAACAAACGAAGAAAGAAATACAGGACCCTTCCTCCTCCTCCCATCCTCCTCCTCTTCCTCCCGTCCTCCTCCTCCTCCCCGTCCTCCTCCCGTTCTCTTCCTCCTCCTCTTCTTCCTCCCGTCCTCCTCGTTCCGTCCTCCTCCTCCTCCCGTCCTCCTACTCCCGTCTTCCTCCTCCTTCCGTCCTCTTCCTCTTCCTCGTTCCGTCCTCCTCCTCCTCCCGTCCTCCTACTCCCGTCTTCGTCCTCCTTCCGTCCTCTTCCTCTTCCTCGTTCCGTCCTCCTCCTCCTCCCGTCCTCCTACTCCCGTCTTCCTCCTCCTTCCGTCCTCTTCCTCTTCCTCGTTCCGTCCTCCTCCTACTCCCATCTTCCTCCTCCTTCCGTCCTCTTCCTCTTCCTCGTTCCGTCCTCCTCCTCCCGTCCTCCTACTCCCGTCTTCCTCCTCCTTCCGTCCTCTTCCTCGTTCCGTCCTCCTCCTCCTCCCGTCCTCCTACTCCCGTCTTCCTCCTCCTTCCGTCCTCTTCCTCTTCCTCGTTCCGTCCTCCTCCTACTCCCGTCTTCCTCCTCCTTCCGTCCTCTTCCTCTTCCTCGTTCCGTCCTCCTCCTCCTCCCGTCCTCCTACTCCCGTCTTCCTCCTCCTTCCGTCCTCTTCCTCTTCCTCGTTCCGTCCTCCTCCTACTCCCGTCTTCCTCCTCCTTCCGTCCTCTTCCTCTTCCTCGTTCCGTCCTCCTCCTCCTCCCGTCCTCCTACTCCCGTCTTCCTCCTCCTTCCGTCCTCTTCCTCTTCCTCGTTCCGTCCTCCTCCTCCTCCCGTCCTCCTACTCCCGTCTTCCTCCTCCTTCAGTCCTCTTCCTCTTCCTCGTCCCGTCCTCCTCCTCCTCCCGTCCTCCTACTCCCGTCTTCCTCCTCCTTCCGTCCTCTTCCTCTTCCTCGTTCCGTCCTCCTCCTCCTCCCGTCCTCCTACTCCCGTCTTCCTCCTCCTTCCGTCCTCTTCCTCTTCCTCGTTCCGTCCTCCTCCTACTCCCGTCTTCCTCCTCCTTCCGTCCTCTTCCTCTTCCTCGTTCCGTCCTCCTCCTCCTCCCGTCCTCCTACTCCCGTCTTCCTCCTCCTTCCGTCCTCTTCCTCTTCCTCGTTCCGTCCTCCTCCTCCTCCCGTCCTCCTACTCCCGTCTTCCTCCTCCTTCAGTCCTCTTCCTCTTCCTCGTCCCGTCCTCCTCCTCCTCCCGTCCTCCTACTCCCGTCTTCCTCCTCCTTCCGTCCTCTTCCTCTTCCTCGTTCCGTCCTCCTCCTCCTCCCGTCCTCCTACTCCCGTCTTCCTCCTCCTTCCGTCCTCTTCCTCTTCCTCGTTCCGTCCTCCTCCTACTCCCGTCTTCCTCCTCCTTCCGTCCTCTTCCTCTTCCTCGTTCCGTCCTCCTCCTCCTCCCGTCCTCCTACTCCCGTCTTCCTCCTCCTTCCGTCCTCTTCCTCTTCCTCGTTCCGTCCTCCTCCTCCTCCCGTCCTCCTACTCCCGTCTTCCTCCTCCTTCCGTCCTCTTCCTCTTCCTCGTTCCGTCCTCCTCCTCCTCCCGTCCTCCTACTCCCGTCTTCCTCCTCCTTCCGTCCTCTTCCTCTTCCTCGTTCCGTCCTCCTCCTCCTCCCGTCCTCCTACTCCCGTCTTCCTCCTCCTTCCGTCCTCTTCCTCTTCCTCGTTCCGTCCTCCTCCTCCTCCCGTCCTCCTACTCCCGTCTTCCTCCTCCTTCCGTCCTCTTCCTCTTCCTCGTTCCGTCCTCCTCCTCCTCCCGTCCTCCTACTCCCGTCTTCCTCCTCCTTCCGTCCTCTTCCTCTTCCTCGTTCCGTCCTCCTCCTCCTCCCGTCCTCCTACTCCCGTCTTCCTCCTCCTTCCGTCCTCTTCCTCTTCCTCGTTCCGTCCTCCTCCTCCTCCCGTCCTCCTACTCCCGTCTTCCTCCTCCTTCCGTCCTCTTCCTCTTCCTCGTTCCGTCCTCCTCCTCCTCCCGTCCTCCTACTCCCGTCTTCCTCCTCCTTCCGTCCTCTTCCTCTTCCTCGTTCCGTCCTCCTCCTACTCCCGTCTTCCTCCTCCTTCAGTCCTCTTCCTCTTCCTCTTCCTCGTCCCGTCCTCCGTCAATGCATGCAGAGCCGGAAAACGACGAGACCCATTAGTCGACGTCGTCCGTCGTTCATTCAACGAATCAATAGACGACAGACAGAAGAGGGCAACTTAGGAGAAGCGAGGAATCCCATCCATGCCATAATTTACTACATGACATCGTCCTGGGTCACTGGTTGGGGTCCGTGTAAGACAAAAGCCCCAGTTGGGAATGGAATAAATCATATTCAGACGAGATGGACAGTGAACCAGCACCGAAAGAAAATGAGCTAAAGGAAGAACGCCTCGAGACAATACATATATATATAATATATATATATATATAATGGTATACAATAACAAGTATAAAACTAATGACTATATGCTGGTGTATATTTGATGATTTCTGCAGATAGTCATAGAATGACATTGAGTGCTACGGTACTACTCTTCAACTGGGTCTCTGGTGTGAGGAACTGTGTGTGTATGCCTACTATTGCTATTGATTATATCAAAGCTACTTTCTAGATACAATACAACAACCTCTTTCAACAGACAACATGATCCTACCAATATCCAGAGACATAATCACATCTCCCTCTCCCTCTCCTCACTCTTCCTATAATCTACCTATACAATTAACCCCATGGTAGATATTCTATAGTACATGCTTACTTATAAAGACCATTTAATATTATAATATAACAGGGACCAGTCCCAAAGTTCAGCTACTCAATATACATACCTAATTATATACATATATATAAATTATATGCATATATAAAATATGTACATTCACACTAGCAGTAGTCTGCATCATAGTGAGTTTCCAGTGTACCTGCAGTATAATAGTGTTCCACCCCATCGACCGTTTTACCTACTGTTCTACCTACGTACCTTTTAAGCTATAGCTGCCGGAAAGTAAGATCGATCACTGCAAAGCAAGACTACCTAACCCGACGACGGACGGACCAACTGCTGCGACGGACATCACAGCATCCACTGCCCTACTAAACTGTTGGTGGGTCGGTCGGTGGACTGGGATGGCATAGCAGTGAAGGCAAAGGAGCAGACGACGACGACGACGACGACGACGACGACGACGACTGGTTTGTTGGTCGACTCTTCTTCATGCAATTCGATTGGCTGATCTCGGTCGGCAGCTGCACAACACGACGACGAATGCAAATCAACGAGAGATCTACAACTGTTGTCGCCGAGCATTTCTCATTCGATCCACGACACGTTGCTCACTCATCCAGGATTTCACGGAGAAGGAGGAGGAGGAGAAGGAGGAGGAGGAGGAGATGGACTGTCGCTGGCGATGCCACCGTGTCCACTCACTGACCAGCAGATTAGGTCTTATCTAGGAACAAAAGCCATTGACCAGCGGCAACCACCGTGGCTCACAAAACGCAGCCTCCTCCTCCTCCTCCTCCTCCTCCTCCTTCAAATGAACAGAAATCTCAGCCTTTCACTTCGCCTTCAATTGGATGTATCATGTATTCATGTCTCAACCCAGACCAACTTATCTCGCGCTCTCTGTGAGGAATATCTAAAGAGACAGGTTTTTTTTCTATGTCTATACAATTTACGTCTATAGTGCAGTCTGTAGCAAAGGCAATTAGACTTTGTGCCTTTGTGGAAATCCATTTAATACGGATGACAACAACATGCTTCAACATTTTAGAAGGAACAGCCATGTTACGATTACAGGGCTCATGTTTAATAATAACTCAGTTGCTAAACAAGAGCTATAATGTAATGCAGCTCAAATCAATAAGAGCCCAATAAGCCCAATAAGCATTGGACTGGTAAAGGTTAACCAGGATCAATCCAGGGATACAGACAGACTGTTCAACCTGGGTAAGATCAGGACCTGCGTATACCATGCAAAGAACTGTATCCTGATAAAGAAAGTCAACACACAGAAAAGCAGAAACTGGGAAGTGCAAGAAGATATACAGCTAAAGACAGACATGGAAAGAGACATATAGACAGATACATAAAGACCGATACATATAGACGGATACAGTGACTAATATAGCTGGTCATGCAAAGAACCATAGAAAGAGACAGACTGATAAAGGGGAACAAAGCGGGGCAAGCAGAGAGAGCACAGATAAAATTCTATAGACAGAAAATGAGAGAAAAAGAGCAATACAGAGACATAGACAAGGTAAACAGATAAAGTCACAGACAGAAAGGCTGAGATACCCAGACAGACAGAGAGACAGAAATGTAGAGACAACAAGGATATATCTAAACACAGATAGTTGATGGCTGGCAGAATGAACAAAGATAAAATGAGGATGCAGACATACAGACATACATACAGACAGACATACAGACAGACAGACAGACAGACAGAGGGGCAAGTAGAGCCAGAATTAACAGGAGACAGAGAAACAATACAGAACAGTATAAGCAGTCAATGAAAATGTCTTAGGAGCCCAATAAGCAGCCACAACTCCACCCACAATTTGATAGGAAAATTCTTTCATTAAGCCAACCACCCTCCCCACCCTCCCTCCCCCCACCATCGAGTTCATGTAACAAAACAGAACCAGAAAACACTACCCAGAACACCAGGAAGAAAATCAAACAACTGAGGCTGTCTTATTTGGATAACAATACACAGTCATTTGATACTGAAGGTAAGTTTATCACCACCACAAACCTCCAACACGACAGAACTTATTTTATCAATGTACTCCAACTGCTATGGCACCGTTATACAAAGCATCCACAATTTATCTCACACCAGACTTCTGCAATACGGTCAATTCAAGAAGGTCACCACCTTCAGACCAGTAAGACAAAGAGTAAACTTAACAATGCCAAGCACACTGAGACAGTCCTTATACCTAGACCCAAATGCCACTTACAATAAACTCAGTCAATACAATTGTACTTGATACATTGTCCTTCTACAGTAGTTCAGAAGTTCACAGGCAAGTACATAAAAGAGAGCTCTCTGCATGGTGGTATTGTGCATCAATGATCTAAGGCTCCTTGAGGCCTTTACAGAATGACACCTAATTGGAGAAGCAAACCCATACTAAGCAAGCTACAGGCCTAACATTCTGTCCATTTGGCTAACACTCTGCTCGTTGGTCTACCATGCATCTCTTCCATCCATTACGGTAACTATGAACAATAATTCTTATAATACACCAACAAATATTGCTATTTGTAATTTTTATCAATGATATAGATGAAGGAATTGTCTCCAAAATCTCTAAGTTTGCTGACGACACAAAACTATGCGCAAAGGTGAACAACGAGGAGGAAGCCAACACCCTAAGAAATGATTTGGAAAGACTGTACAAGTGGTCCGAAGACTGGAATATGCTGTTCAATGTAGATAAATGTGCAGTGATGCACATGGGAAGAAAGAACATGGGGTTTGAATATGGAATGGGAGACAGGAAATTAAGAACAACAGAGGAGGAAAAAGATCTTGGAGTCATAATACACAAAAGTGCAAAACCATCAAGACAATGCAGAGAAGCAGCGAACAAAGCAAACAAAGTTCTGGGACACATAAAAAGAACAGTGGTCAGCAGAGAAAAAAACATCATCCTGAAGTTATTCAAAACTCTAGTCAGACCTCACCTATAGAGTACTGTGTTCAGGCATGGAGTCCATACACACAGGAAGACAAGCAGGTGCTCGAAAAGGTGCAACGTCGAGCAACTAAGATGATAAGAGGTTATGGAACTTTAACATACGAAGAAAGATTGATAAACTGTGGATTGACAACACTGGAAAAGCAAAGATGCAGAGGAGATTTGATTGAGACTTACAAGCCGATGACACACAAAGAAATAACACCATACTCAAGATTTTTCCAATTGGCTGACAATAGAGGTTTAAGAGGACACCAATATAAAATATTCAGAAAATCCGAGGGTGCCATCAAGCAAAGATTTTTTAGCAGCAGAACAGTGAAGGCCTGGAACGAGCTGAGCGAAGAGACAGTGTCGGTGGAGACACTTATAAACTTCAAGGCCAAGCTAGGGCAAATAGGTTTTTAAAACATTGTAAAAGTGGTGGTTCTCACACAGATCACGAGTCTCCTGAACCACCGTAAACCCTGTTATATTATATTATATTATATTATATTATAATATCAACTTAAATAGATCGAACTATGAAAATACTGCATGTATACCTCAGTTACACTTGTCGCCTTTGTCACTTCATTTAACTTTCCTTTATTCCCAGTTCTTTTAGCATTCTCCATTGTCAGACATGAATGTCCTTCATTCGCAAACTGAGCTTCTTTGCTCACTTATTCACTTACTTACTCAAATGTTCAAACTACCTAATATATTTAATTGGGATGAAAACTACTTAGACTATTGATGACTGGATGTACTCTACATATAAAAGTCAAATTTAAGAGAATACCATAGTTATAACTATTCCTTATATTGCCTCATTCTTAGACATTCTGTCAAGTTCATCAACAGGTTCAACATCAAGTTCACAAGGTCAAGTTGGAAATCGAAATCAAATGCAAACGTCAACATCAAACAATAACCGAGCAAAGACAAATTGCTGGAGGCATTTTACAAATCAATTCACCTGTTTACTCTGTCAGAGAATTGTTTCAGCCATCATAACTTCTGGTCAACGACACTTGGCAAACACACATTCATTCAACCATCGCAGGTCAACAGTGCAACGCAGATTGCTTCAAGTGACAACAGAAACAATGATGCAAAAATAACTAATAAGACAACAATCCAAAGCTAAAGTTTTCTATAATAGTTTGGACAGTCTGAAACTTATGTCATGTGTTCTGAACAGAACTGAACATCAATATATTTATTGCCCCACGTAGAGTACGAGAATTGCAGAAAAGTAACTGAGGGGTCAAACTAAGAACCACATAGAGTTGTTGTGTGAAAAGTTGACTTTATTATAGGGCCCTGCGAAATACTAAGGGATTGAACCACTCAACCCCAATCCACGGCAATTGTCACTCTGCCTACTTCCAAGGTTTGGAAGTGCATATACATATTGCACACCCATAGAACAGAAATTCACGTATATGAATGACTTGTTCATTTTTCAAGGTCCTGATTGGAAGCCCGAATTCACTCTCTGTATTACAGGTCAAGTGCTTCATCCACTCAGCCAATGCGCTCGGACGCAAAGATGCAGCAGCAGAAAAAGATTTATTACCTGCAAAGCATCGCCAAACACAACTCTTTCCTGCTAGGATTTATCCATAGACATCATGAAAAGCCAGTGGATAAAAAATGCGTCTGCAGCCGGTTTCACATCGGTCACCAGTGACAGCAGCAGCAGCAGCAGCAGCAGCAGCAGCAGCAGCAGCGTTGGTCGTCAACGTCGCTTCCCACTGCAGCAGCAGCGGCAGCAGTTGTGCATGCTCGCTTTTCAGACGTCACCGACGTCGCTTCAAGTCAGTTGACGCAATTAGGAGAAGCATTGCGACGCACGTAGAAGATTGGCCGAACGCAATCGGACCAACCCGATCTGACGAAAAGGAATTGGCCAGCGACAAGATCGGAAGAAGATCGGACGAAGAACGAACTCCACAAAGAAAAGTCGACAACGACGACTGCAAGAAATACTGCTTGGCAGCCAAGAAATGCCAAGTTGTTATCACCGGATGAAATCTAATTTCCCTCAGTCGCTTGATTCTGATTGTTATTGAAGCCCCGACTGTAACATCAGATGAGCCGCCCTGCCTTCAATCACCCCTTCCCTCGCTTTCAATCCCCACCCACATTCGACCAAATGCTGGAACAAAATCAGTCGACATAAACGACTCTGCATTGACGTTCTATAAGTTATCGCAGCCGTGCAGTCGGTTGGTCGGTCGCTCCACCGGAATGACACAATCCGAAAGTCAGGTCCGGAAAATCGACCGAATGACGGAGAAAAAGAGAGAGAGAGAGAGAGAGAGAGAGAGAGAGAGAGAGAGAGAGAGAGAGAGAGAGAGAGAGAGAGGCGACTGGCAACAGAGTAATCGGATTTCTTCGTGCATGGACCGCGATCCGATTGTCCGGGATTCGCACCAAATTATGTCAAGTTTACCGACGGACGAACGGACGAACGGGTGGACGGCGGCTATAAATATTTGTGCAGTTACTCACCGCTTGAAGGCGCACTGGTTTCTTGTCGCTTCGGAACAATAAGTCTTCCTCCTTCCCTCCATCGATTCAATTGTTCACTCTGGCATCGTGTTTATGCACGACTTAGCGGTAACGCTATCATCCCCAACAGCCTCCATGTATGGGGTTTCATCCTCGGACGAAATGTGCAGGAGGCCATAGAGTGCGTCTGACTGTAAAGTATTCAAAACTTTAGCACCGTTTTTAGCACCGTTCCTCACGGCCAGGAAATTGGACAGAGTTGGTTCATCGCTCTTCGACGATTAAACATTAACCGTCTTTAGGACAAAAACGACGAGAGTGTAATAAAAAGTGAGAGGAACCAACGCAAGTCGTCGACGTTTAAGCGCTAAAGGCAATGGCTTCTTCGTAATCAGGAAGAGTCACAGCGGTTGACTGGTAGCATAACTCGCCAGCAATCAAGTCTGTATTCAGAAGTCCATTCACAGTGTCACATTCTTGACCCAGAGATTCTGTACTCTCACACTGAAAGTCAGGTTTAGACCCGACTCCCTTGTTTGCAACAGCATGCCTATCTGAAAGCCTAAACTACAATGACCTGGACACATCTTAGAAACACTCCATACATCCAAGATTTTCTTCACTTACTATCACCAACCAGTTCTCTATTAGCTGTTAAAGACCATTTTCTATCAACAACCAGTTCTCTATTAGCTGCTAAAAAAAGCCTCAGGATGGCCTTGCAACTGTGTACCGTTTTGAAAGCATTTTGCAGTTTTCATAAGCACCACCAGACACAACACACGAGAAGCCAGCCACAGAAAGATGAATGGAGCGCAGATCAGAAACAGCAAATATAAACCAATCATCGAGTGTCTGGTAGCGATCTACATTCAACGCATACCATGCAACTCATCACCAATTTGCCATTGCTTGGATAGATCTGAAAGCAGTAAATATATGTCCAAAGCATTTTCCAATCGACTGGTGACCTTTACCTGACGTTCCATTCAGTCAAGTTATAGTGTGTCTGAAAGTGCCGCTGTTTTTTCCAGTGTGCAACAGCTATACGCTCAGACTAAGCAGACATCATTTTGCGCGGATATTCTTGTTACTCTTAATCAATTCTGACGTCTTTTCGGTCACAGCAAAAAGCAGCGGAGAAAGGTTCTGCGACATGTAAATAATATGTTACAGTAAATGTCTGCTCCGCTGCATTGCCGTAATTACAGTAAATTTGGTTCCTCTGCATTACCGTAATTCCAGTAAATGTTTGTTCCACTATACCGTGGTTCCAGTTTATGGCAGGCAACTGAGCTACTTAAGTAACGACTGCAAGGATGATGGCATTATTCTTCATCGACCACGGGCTACTCCTCCTCCTCCTTCTCCTCCTCTTCTTCCTCTTACTCATCCTCTGCTATTCCACTATTCCTCTTTTCTGTCCTTTCATGAGTCCTCTTCTCCCTCCGTCTCCTCTTTGCTATTCCTCGATGCTCCATAAACACTGTCCTCTACCATTATTCTCACTTTTACATGGAACAGAATGCCAAGTGTATATGTGGAGCAAAGCCTTCAAATGGTCAAGAAGAGCAAAAGCGCTTTTCACCAGTCTGCTGGCCGAAAATTTATCCAGTCACATACAGACACAGAGAAAGAGAGACAGAAAGAGAGACAGAGACAGAAACAGAGACAGAGGGAGGGAGCACACTTTCTTGACGTGGTCCAGGAAATTAAACAGCTACACCCATCAACCCGGTTGCACAATTTCTCCTATCACCCTTCAACACAAGCACCCATACACAGCAAACACGGTGACACTTGGTCACATCCCATTACACTAATCCCACCACAGATGGTCATGCATGCCATAGCTTCAAAGGGACAGTGCCTCCACAGATCAGACCACAATTCACAGGATTGCCACCACAAGTATCTACAAACTTTAATCAACTTCTTTCTATCTCTGACTAGTCCAGCCCATATACACTATGTACAATGCAGGTCCCGTGAAACACCCATCAGAAGTATGGGATACACGATCTCGGGACTTCTTGGCAAGACATCTCGCTCCAGTGAAACACCTGCATTCTCTGAAGTGAATTTCTTGATGCACTATCAACAAAGATAGATCGCCTTCGTGCCTCAACTGCTGACGCACCTCCTCCAACATTTACCTCTACATCTACAGTCTTCGATGACTTTCGACCTATTACTGAATCGGACCTTCGGCTAGTTTTTGCTACTGCAAATTTAAACTCATGTGAACTAGATCCTTTACCCCCATTTATTATTAATGACATTTTGGATGACCTTGGCCCCTTCTTGGTCTACCTGTTTAATAGGTCCCTCTCTGAAGGTTGCATCCCTCCCTCACAGAAACGGGCCCTTGTCTTTCCTTCCCTCAAAAAGCCTAACCTTGACACCAACCTCTGCCAAAATTATCGGCCTATCTCCAATCTCTCCTTTCTTTCTAAGACACTTGAACGTCTTGTCTCTCTGCAGTTTCTACCCTACCTTGAGCAATCTGGTCTCCTTCCTCCAAATCAGTCTGGTTTTAGGGCCCACCATTCCACTGAGACTGCTCTCCTTTCTCTATTATCTGAAATCTATTCTGCTGTTGATAGGTCTGAGCTCACCCTTTTGGCTCTCTATGATGTCTCTTCAGCCTTTGATATGGTTGATCATGATATCCTTCTCAAGCGTCTTGAGACCTCCTATGGTGTTAAGGGCCTCCCATTATCTTGGTTTCAGTCGTACCTTTCTGAAAGAACCCAAATGATTATATCTAGTGACTCTCGAACCCAATGGGTTCATGTTAATCTGGGTGTTCCTCAAGGTTCAGTTCTTGGGCCTCTCCTATTTATTCTTTACACGGCTGACATTTCTTCTCTTTTTCCGATCTGTAGTGCTGCTGGCCATCTCTTTGCTGACGATGTCCAGGCATTTGTCCATGGTCCCCCCTCTTCCCAGCTGCTTCTAGTTGGGCTTATTGAATCTCTCACTAATCATCTCCACTCATGGATGTCTTCTAATCGCCTTTCTCTTAATACTTCAAAGACTCAGTTTATCTGGTTAGGTACTCCTCAGCAGCTCCATAAGCTTGATCTTATTCTTCTCTCTGCAAAATTCCCATTGTTTTCCTTCTCTTCAAGTGTGCGGGATCTGGGTGTAGTACTTGATAGCTCACTTACCTTTACTGAGCATATTTCCAATCTGACACGCTCAATATTTTCACTTAAGACGCCTCCGAGTCATTCGTCGCTCTGTCTCCTCCTCCATCTTCACTACCTTAGTTCATGCTTTCATATGTTCTCGTATTGACTATTGCAATTCTCTTCTCATTGGTCTTCCTAAAGTTCGTCTTTCACCGATTCAGTCAGTTCTCAACTCAGCTGCTAGATTAATTGCCCGCCTTCCCAAGTACTCTCACATCTCTACCTTTATGTTTGATGAACTTCATTGGCTTCCTCTACGTGCTCGCACACAGTTCAAGATCCTCACTCTGATCCTAAAGTCTCAACGGGGTCTTGCCCCAAAATATCTGACTAAAACCTTACTTCGTCCTCACTCAGCTTCCTCCCACCGTCCACTTCGCTCATCCAACAGACTTGACCTATTGGTTCCCCGGTCTAGAACTGCTATGGCTCAGTCTCGATCTTTTGTCTCAATTGGTCCTTCTCTCTGGAATTCTCTGTCTCCTTCTGTTCGCTCAACTCTTCTGTCTGTCAGTCTCTCCTCTGCTCTGTCTCTTCTCAAAACCTGCTTCTTCTCACGGGGCCTTGCGCACTGGGAGCGCCTCTGAACGGTTTACCCTACTAGAGGCGCTTTATAAATGTTTAAATACAATACAATACAAAATGAAAGACCTCGGACAACTGATATTCAATACAGAAGGAGAAGCACATCATCGAAAACCTGTAAGCTCTACTCACAAGCTTAACAACTGACAGCCAAGTATAGTCAGATACTTTGCCAAAATTAATACCAATCGAAGAATGTTCAGCGCAAGAAGTCAAAACAAATTGATCAAAGCAATTGACTATTGCAGATATGAAAGCCAACACCTTTCACCTCAATTTTCTTATATAGTGGAAAACAAGTCAGGACTGGATTGACCACATCTCCTGACTTATTGGGTAAACAAGCCTAGCTATCTTCTTCTCCATCCATAATACCTAATACGATGAATTCATTCACAATTCGATCAGCAGGGTCAAGGCCGCAGAGAAACTTTTATACTCCATTTATATTGACAGCAATAAACATCATTCTATATAGGTAACACACAAACCCAATCCAGACGACCTTTTGTAACTGGTCCTGCAGCTTATTCCAGAATGCTGCAATCAATCTGCAGACGAATGAACTGAACAGAGGGCCAAGTGACTCTGAATTCTCTGTGTTAACTGTCAATCATGAATAGAAAACTTCATTCGGTCGGTGCATGAGAATGATGAGACTGCCATCAAAGACTTCCCACAGAAAACATAAGACTTCTAGAAATCAGGATCACTTAGTGCAGTCAGGAGCAAATTGAGATGCCCTTAAAAGGGTTGAGATGTTCTCAATTTAAAAATGGTTCAGATGTCTTTAAAATTGTTGAGAAGTCCTTAAAAGGGTTGAGATATCCTTAAAAGGGTTGAAATATCCTTAAAATGGTTGAGATATCCTTAAGAGGGTTGAGATGTCCTTTAAATGGTTGAGATGTCCTTAAAAGGTTTGAGATGTCCTTAAAAGACTCGGTGCAAATTCTTCTGTGCTCTACATGACAGATGAGCATAGAATACTGATGTGCACAGACTCAGCAGGTCCTCTTACTCGGTTATAACAACTTGGTAAATTATGCAGACAGAACTCATCAAATAGGCAAATGCTGCTTGGGATCTTTGCTTAGACATTAGACAACCCCTACACTTCCTCCGGTACCCAATCCAAAGCAACACCCTCCTGCACTGATCAACATCAGCAGCTGCCTCTGAATCTGTCTCTGCCTTCTTATGACATTAAGACCATCAGGCATCAGCATCAACTCTTTAGAAATGCTGCTTTAATGCTCCTGCTGCTAGGACCAGTTTTCCAAAGTGACCTGGATTGCGTTCCATGCAGCCACTGCTGCAACGAAAACCTTCCAGCATCCTTCTCCAGCATCCAATCATTCCAATGCCTGCAATCAACGTGCAACCGTACGTAGTGAACGTACGTAATTTTTTATAAGCTGCATGCGGTGCATGTAGGCTTACGTTATTGTGCCATACGTTGGCGTACGCTAACATCGATTACTCATCTGTTCAGTGTCGTAATCGGTGTCACTGATCTGCAACTATACACTTATGATCCCATTCAACAGCAGCCTCTTGATAATCCATATAATTTATTTTGTCCAAAATATGATCATTTGCGTGAGAATACACTCAACATTTTGCTACCAGCATCTTGACCTAGAATCTAACACAAAAACTATTCAGTGGAGCACTATACCAAACACTCTCCACTGGTCTCCAGAATCCAGATATGTCAAGTTTACAAGCCATGTAGGACAACTCTCCTCTTGCGTGGCATAATTTCATTACCATTGAACAATAATAACTAATTTGGGATAACAGTAATTAGTGCACAATCAATCATCTTTCCTACTTACATAATGCAACAAAATTGTCTCTGGGGTCGGCTATCATTGGATTGAGGTTGCTTGAGGACAAGAAAAGAAAATAAGAAAATTAATTAATTGGGTGTTCTAATATTCCACAAATATGCCAGCGAGTTTGGTGGCATGACACATCCTTATGATACAAAGTTGCTACGTGATATGATGACTGGATACTGAGTAGTCAACCTGCAAAGTTTCAGCTTGCATAAATACCACTGTATGTGAAAGTCAATGTTTACAAACCTCAAGCATGCATGACATTAGCAAACACAGTTATATAAATATTAGCACAAACATTGTCCTTTTATAGCCCTTTAACGGTCTTCTTACACTCCGTGACTCATACTATGCTGGAGGCATACAACTCCCAGTATGAGGTGCTATAAATCACTGGCAAATAAACAAACAGGTTATTTTTAACAAGATCAGTTGACTGATATCTTTTTCTTAATAGCGATCAATGACAGCTAATTTATCTGTCAACTAAAAATATTCTTCTAGATAAAAAACTGATAGCAAGACCGTGCCCTAAAAATATGTCAATACCTCAAAAAGTCATCAGCAATGCCAATGCAAGTACAAACCACTGCGGTGGTGCTCTTAGGTCACAGAGGAAACACAACAGTGTGGCAATCTGCACCATCATAATCAGTGTGATCCACGTACTATGGGACAATGTATAGCAAGGCAATCTTCAGGATTGCAATCTACAACATGGCAACCTGAGTGCAGCAATCCACAGCATTGCATCTACAATGTGGCAACCTGCACTGTGGCAATCTACAACCTGGCAATCCACAGCAAGGCAATCGGTAGCTGAGGAAATCGGAGATAAGAGACCAGTCAGACAGAGGATGCTTGTAGCAAACTGCCTTCTCAATTACTTGCTCTAAACGTTGATACTACGCAGCTGCCCCATCAAAAACTTCGGTTTTCAAAGGTTAATGGTCGGTTGCAGCAGAAGGACAAAAGCCAAGGGTCAGAGAAAACTGTTTAAATGAAACCAAGCAGAACGAAGGAAATATAAATACCTGACGACAGATCACAACATCTTCATTACTTTTAACATCTTATAGCATTACTTATGAGTAGGAGATTAATTGAAATACAGGTATAAATTGAAAGTTCTGACCAATGAAGAGAAGATTCCAGAAATCGATGCATCCACTACAGTATCTTGTTTAAATACACTTCATGTTTTCTTCTAACTTACTTGCACTCATGCTACAAGTAGGAACTCATTTAGCAATCTTTCCTATTGGTCTGACAATGGTTTGCTCTCAAATAGCATTTTGTTCATAATGACCTTAAGCACCAATCCCTTTGACTAGGCTTAAGTAGCACTTTAGTAAGGTACTCAAAGGTGCTATACTAAGCATCTACTTGTATTGTATACCTACTTAAGTGCTTACTTCACAACAACAGTGGGGGTTCTAAACTTAACAAGCCATTCAGCTCAAGAGCCTAGAGTAATAGGCACTAGGAAGTGCCTATGCAGGTCTAGTGGTTGGGAATTAATTATGTGCATTCGTTGTACAACTGCATCATCCCTAACCCATGCATAAGGATATCTGCAAAAGTGCACATTGCATATACATCTCCCATGAAAAAATGTGGTATCATAAACACATTGACTTTTTAAAAGGCTCTACATAATTCATAATATAGCATTAGACCAGATTACATTACAATGTCTGTGGAATAAAATAGAGACAATTGCTCATGGGGGCCAATCAAGAATGGAGCTGTAGCCTAATATAATAGCATTTCATCTACATAACAGAATCTTATCAATTTTATGATTAGAATGGTGCCCTTAAAGAACCTTCAAATTATTATGGCTTACAGCTGAATTAGAAAAGACCCTGTTGCCGGCGGAGTGGGGAGTGGGCACAGTTTGAGTTTGTTTGCAGATTAAAGCCCCTGTGGCCATGAAGTAAAAGCTGGTACCAGCCTTAGCTTGAACACAAACAAATCCTTTGATACATTGGCATACGCTCAGTACCCACAGCAGAAGGAACCCAGCGTCTACCAAAGGCTCTAAAGACAACGTTATTGGCCCTAAACCAGCCATTTTCCCTAAATATTTTGGCATGAAATCTGTGATCTGGATATTGTAACAGATCTGAGTGCAGTTAAAAAAGGAAACAATCCCTTCCCCTCTGACAGTCCCCGTCTATTTTAAGTACCACGGTGGCAACCAAAAAACAATAATCGTCTGGTGATAAAGCCCTTTTCAGGCAGATGTCTATGATTAAAAAAGAAACAAGAAGGGAATATCAGTCCTTTGAGCAAGATTTCATCAGTAATTTATGGAAATGAATTGTTTGTGACTTCTTTGTCTTAGAATATATGTAAGGCTAGTCCACTCCTTCAATGCCTACTCTTCCTACCTCTAGTGTACATACTGTGTGCATCAAAGTGAACTTTGTTAGGCAGCACAGCTGGAGTCAAAAAGAATTGGAACAGATTTTTATCCCAGTTGGGATTCCTTCAGACCAACCTCTGTCAGGTTAACTGGAGCAGAAAGTTTAGTGGTCTAATTCTACATTCAAATCAGAGGGTGGCCTAGGAGGGAGAATGCAAATGCAGCAGCCACAGCAGTGTCTGCCAGTGACATACATTACTTCAAAGGATTTTGTGGAGATTTATCCTTTTACATCCTTCCCAACCCAGTGACCTCTTCCAAAATGTCATTTTTAGATGCCAAATAAAAGTACCAATTTTTAAGACTTATATACTGGCTACAGCTGGTTCTAATCATGGACCCCCTCCACGGTGTAAGAGGGCATCTCCCTCTAATCCATCCTGGCATATATACGTTTCACCAGCTGCATCCAACCAGACACCTGTTGACTTGCACATCCTCAACTTCCACCAAAAGCTCAGTGGGATACGGACTCCAGGGGATGTATCCACTTTCCAGGTGCAATTCTGAACAGACCTGCTGAGGGTGTGCACTGCACGTGCAATGCAAACAGGTCGGTGGTGAACTGCTACTGATGATAACCAATCTGGAACTGATTCGTTAACACAGACCAACCGTTATGCTCCATTTAAACCTGTGTCTGCTAAGAAGAAACTATAATTAGGCTAGAGAGACCTGAAAGGTTGTAAACAGAGCAGGCACTGTAATATTAAAAATCCTGAATGGTATCAACAGAGCTAACACACTATAAAAAAAACACTGAAGTAACAAAACCAAAAACAAAACGATCTAGGTCTAAAAATCGAAAAAAAGCACACAGCAAGGCACTGAGGTCCGCAGCCAGACACTGAAAGGCTCACTTCAGTGCCCGGATGGCTCAATGACCCAATGGCTCAATGGCTCATGGCCTTTTGATGTGACAGACCCCTTTGATGAACTGGCTGCACCAACATCAACTTCTATAGGTCTTTAAGGGCTTTGTTCACTTGCTTCACTTTGCTCTGTCATACAAACTGTGAATGGTGTACATGCCTGCCTATCTATAGACATGAGTCTTTCTCTGTCTGTCTAACTGTCTGTCTGTCTGTCTATCTCTCTTTCTCTCTGCATCATGAATACATAAGTAGATACACTCCATTAAGTTTGCCAGAAAAGCATAATTATCTGTGCTGTGGCCTTCATCTACATCAGTGTCATGTGGTGCCCAATCAGAAAGCAAGTATCATAGAGTATCTCATCTATAAATTTATAAGGCGCCTCTCACAGTGCAAACCACTCAGAAGTGCTTTCAGTGTGAAAGACCCAAAGAAAAGAAGTGTTTTTTTAGACAGTTTCAACTCAGCCTACATCTGAGTTGTTCTCTTTAGTATATGAGCTGCTCAGCTGTGGGCACTCTATCAAAAACTCGAGAGGTACTTGAAGAAAGAATGAAGGAACAAATGAAAGAGGAACATATACAGTGTTCCAGATTTGGTCAGTTCCAGTAGGATAAGCAAGTTAACGGTTCCTGATTTTTCCTGAACTTGCACACGTAACAAGAATAATAAAAAAACATGCAAATAATAATTATTATGTGCAGCAAGTACTATATAAATACTTCAATTCCATGTTTTTCGTAATTCACATTTTCGTTTGTGACTGTGTCATCCTATTATGAAAATCTTGCAGAGACATTACATACATAATGTATTACATTACACTATCACTTGCTTTCAAATTCACAGCTCATAGATAAACATAATTGTATCGTTTTAATATGCAAAGTGATACAACTCTCCAATTATAAATAAATTAATCTTAATATAGATTCAATAGTTCATAACAGATCTGAATTAGTTTAGGCACGTGAGAGACTTAAGGATAAATTATCAGATGTCTGAAATTGTAGGAATTTGTAGACATCCACTCAAGACTAATTACAGACTAATTAAGTTGAAGGAATTTATAGAATGCTGGGTGAGGTTTGGACTATTTTCAGTTGTCAGCCTATACCAGGTCAGACAAGCCCTGCACTGATCAGCTGAACCATTATTAGTGCCTAGCCTATAACAGAGGCCTAAGTATTGGCCTATAACAGAGGTTTAAGTTTTGGCCTATCACAAAGGCCTTAAGTTTTGGACTATAACAGAGGTCTAAGTTTTGGCCTATAACAGAGGTCAAAGCTTTGGCTTTTAACAGATGTCTAACAAAGTTGCTGCTAACACAAGCATTACTCGGCCACATTCCCCTCACCCTGCAAACTAACAAGAAATGCAGCACAATGTTTACAGTTAGAACAAACAGAAATGCACACATACAAAGAGATAGTGCACAGAATCAGACATAGGACTGACCCTACATGTACAACTGTGTACACAGACCAACAGGCAACCCAAAGACATGCACACATGACACGAAAGAGGCAAGCAGGAGGAGAAATAGAGACAGGAACCAATCAGAAATATAAAAATGTGATCACAGCATTCCAGAAAGCATGACACAGTCAACCACTTTATCTTCATTCCATGATAATTCCATAGCGATAATTCCATAGCTTATCCATGAGGTGGCTGTCCTCACTTCCTTGCATGGATGTCTCTTTTATGTATACTCAGCTAGTCTTTTCCTCCTTTGCTGCACTTTGCCTCTGTCTACTTCCTGCATTGACTCTCACCATGCACCGTGGGTACTTCCAACCAACACTTCCAAATTGCATACATGTCCGGTATGACTCTCACACCCAGGAATCCCACCCAACAATGTCTGGAAACTTCAGACTTTAATGCAGTTTTGTTGCCAAACTCCACGAGAATAATTGACTGTCATGTCGTCAACAACGGATCCAGAAAGAAAACGAAATTCACGTTGGCTGAGTTCTGGTCACGTAAACTCCTACCCACTTTTTAGCAAAGGAGATTTTCAATATACTCGGTGAGTCAGTCGTCCTACTGAATTTTAACCCTCCAGTTACCATTACGACACTCTGCCATGGTCTCATTAAGTGCTTCCTGTATTAAAGCATGTTGCCCATGTTGCCAGCAGAAGTCATTTCGTTTCATTAGATTAGGTAACTGTTGACAGATACCACCTTTCAACAGTACATTATGCCTTTCCTTATGCCACAATGCATCATCGTCGTCGTCGTCGTCGTCCTCCTCCTCCTCCTCCTCGTCGTCGTCGTCATCATCATCATCATCATCATCATCATCATCATCATCATCATAGTCGTCGTCGTCGTCGTCATCATCATCATCATCATCATCATAATCACCACTACTACAATCATCACCATTTATCAATTCATTGCTCCCGTTGTTGTCAGTTCAAGTGAATTTATGTGGTCATCTATGTTGTAGATCAATCCATGCAATGTGGTCACTGTAGAACACCTGCAGATTATTCTAAGCCCAACATCTGTTTGATGATCCATCCATCCATCCATGACGATGATATAGTGCACAATAATTATTACATATATTTATACATATACATATATACTGTATATATATATACAACCTCTGACAAACATCAGAGGATGGAGCAAATGGATGAGTAACTGACACACAGTCATTATCATCAATTGCTATATTTTGTTAGATCCCATGCTATTAGCTATAGATACTCTGACTGGCTGACATCAGCATTCCATTTCTCAGTGCCTATTTGTTATTCAGCTACTCTTTTCACTATTATTTCTATCCTGTAACCATCAAGACTAGATATTTCCCCAGTCAAAGATGGTTAAAAGGAATTTGAAATCCAGTCGCCATGCAGTCCGTCCATGGGACCATCACATCAGTCAATCGATTGAATCGAGCGATCAAAGCGAAGATTGTAAGTTACAGCAAAAGATAAACGACAACGAAATTCCTTCAATGATGATTTCATGTACAACAGTTCTAAACAGCGAAAGACATCTAAGACAGTGATGCAATAAATTCAAGAAAATTGCACATGTATGCAATACACAAAGTCACATGTCACTAGGTAAGAAGATTGCAACAAGTGGATGACACAAAGATGATTAATCGTCTTCAGATGGTTTACAAAGTTTTAGAGTCTCATTAAACAAAAGAAATTTTACTTTCATATCGCGTCTTTAACATTTTCAATTTGAGTCAAATAAAGGCTATTTAGAAATCAATTAAAAAAGATGAAGATGATGTAACCCACATTCCAATAGGTTATCTCAACCTGAGCAGATAGCATTCCTGCTTGATCTGCAAAGTGTTGTGATGTGTTTTAGCAGTGATGAGTGAATTTTTTTCATCATAGTTATAGTACTTGCTATAATTATAGTATTTGCCATCTAACGTTTGACCCTCAAATGGAACCAGAATCCGGGCCGAGATGTCACCGTTAACTGTAACCATCATGTCAACTTCCAACCATTAGATCAAACAGTAGCATCACGTGACCAGAATCGACCACCGCACCCATCTACCCCTACCCCCCCCCATTGCCTTGAACCATTATTAGTCATTAGTGTTCTATGGCTTCGATTCTCTACCCAATGTCTGTCAAATAGTTTGGGGTTTTCTCTGCTTAGTCATTGCTGCTAACTTCTGACTGATTTATAGACCTCCTCCAGGAACAAACCAAACCAAACCCTAGTCTGCCACGCACTGTAAGACACCAACGGCTGATAACAAGATACCAGAACAGAACTGCCAGAGACAGAAAAGCTTGACTGGCCGTGTTTGTTTGTTTGCGTCTTTGTATGTGTGTAGGTTTGCCTGTGTATCTGCAAGTCTTATCAGTCTACGCTGCATCCCAGAGTCAAATACATAAACAGAATTTGCATTTCTGATAGACCATAATAGTCTTAACAACCCTGCAGACGCCCAATTTCTCCCTGAGATTTAGATGCCTTCCAACACTCTGCTGGTGTCAACAGTTTTAAAGAATGTTACACACCCAATCTTAAATGCATATAGTGGCACCATCTTCCAAAATGACAATGGCTCTGCAAGTTCCCTCCTGTTGAAAAAGGGTAGCACTGGGTAATCAAGCAGTGAAACCTATAGAAGAGCAGTCAGAGACAGGTCACACGCCAGTAAACAACAGGGTCTGGTCATAATGGGATTAAACTGGGGATCAATGGACCCAGTGCACACATCCGGCTTAACCCCATTCTAATAAGACAACATCCTGGGAGCACACAAGCCTCTCTTCCAAGCCATGTCTCTTACTGCAGGCCAAGCAGAACTGACACAGGTTTCTATCAGTCCTCACAAAGTGCTAAAGCACACACCAATACAGTTATATTGACTACACACAGCATTGTGAATAGAATCAGTATAAACGCACTTGTAAGTTACACACCCAAAGCACACATCAGCAAATACACACAGTGTCACACACAGTGTCACACACAGTGTCACACACACATAAAAGCTATAACAAAAAAAATTTAATCTGCCCAGAACAGTTGAAAAACTTTTGCTGCGCTGATGGTACAGAATATCGACAAGAGTGAACCATAAACGAAGTGAGAAACCAACATAGAGTTAGCTGCTAAAGCGTTGTTCAGCAGTAAGTAAGTAAGCAGTTGCAAACAAACATTTGAATTCCACAATTACAGTAAATCATTCCAGACACCATGTGCTCTTTGGAGAGCCATCAGAAAAAGAATGTGCAATCAAGTCTTTTACAACAAAGATAATCCCAAACAGCAACAAAGGAAAATACCGAAAGGCAATACGTTCACAGTTGTGTTGTCCATTTACCAGCTGCCTTTTGACAGGAAACAAACAGAAGGCAATGAGTTGAAGAACAACAGACTGCGTGCACACACACACACACACACACGCTCGCACAAACACACACATACACACACACGCACAAACACACACACACACACAAACACACACACGCACACATGCACGCACACACACAGAGGGAGATAAATCAATGAATCACAAAGTAACAGTCTGCTTCAGAACGGTCAACCGTCATCTGCTTAGTACAACCATGGTCTACTACTACTACTACTACTACTACTACTGCTGCTACTACTGCTGGGTATTATTTGTCTGGACAGGTGGCCAATAAAATCCAAACCACAATTATATACATCAGTCTACAACTTTACCCAAGACTAAGAATTCCAATGTTCATTGTTCAGCCACTAATGATGGGATGTGTACACACTTACATATACATCCATGAAGCTGGCCAACAAATACTTCAATCTCATCAGAGGATTTCTATAGCGCCAATCAATGGGAGAATGCCACTTGATGGAATTCAAGACAATGCAAGATTTTAAGGAATCAGCAACAAAGGTTGTGCTGGATAACAATATAAAATGATGACTGAACTCAGGTCACTGCTCGTACTCTGGCAGTGCCAGTCCCAAGTGTGAAGAAAGGAGGAGGGTGACACTGGTCATCCTTGATATGACACAGTGTCGTCGTTAAGCAGCAGGAAGCTTCACTTCGACTAACAGTGAGAAAAGCATTAGACACGACAAAATGATGGAAGACCATTTATTCGTAGCCATCGCCGTCACATGGCTGGCATGATCAGGAACTTATGATTATGATTAGATCAATAACATTGGGAAGTGTATACTAGATTTACTTTACTCGCACCCCCACCTCCCACGGAGGCAACCAGCAACTGGCCAGTGCTTGTCCATTAACAGAATAGGATTTCGAGAAGCCCCACAACAGCAGGTGGTCAAACTGGTCATGCGATTCTCGTGCGCCAGCGCTGGCCGCCGACAAAACATAAATACCTGCCACGGATAATACATTAGAGCTGATTCGTAATTTACTACAGCATGCACGGTAGTCCCCAACATCGTCGTCGTCGTAGCCATAAATCCAATTATTCAGAGAGCAGTCTAAACGACCCAGCAGAGGAGACACCACCACCACCACCACCACTACCCAGCAGTCAAGGCAGCAACCCTCACCCCCACCCCCGTTGGCAAATAGCAGCGGAGGATTTGTGAAGCCGGGAAAAGCAGTATTTCTCTGGCTTCCCAGAATTCAAATTATCCGTTCAAATGACCTCCTCCTCCTCCTCCACCTGGTGACCAATGCTGCAATCACAAATCTGAAACCTGTGTAGTGTATACTGCAGCACGCATAACATCTGTTTCTCATCGCATTTTGAAAATGAAAATGTTCAGTGAACAGAACATCCTGGTATTTTTTGTTCCTTTAGTATGCGGTATTTAGCAACAGTATGCCCTCGTTTAACTTTAAGTTCATGGGATAACTCGAAACTGACTTATTCTTTCTCTCAATCATTCCCTCACCAATGATGACGCATCACAGTACATGTCATTCGCCTTCGTACATTGATGTGGTACATTGATGCATTGAAATATGAAATCATGCTCGTCTGCACTTTGGATCTTTCATCGAAAAGGGACTTCACAGCAAATCGATGGATACATCACAGAATACATTAGGATATTGATGCCAAGCAGATGGATGAAGATCGTACGTCCTGGAAGATCAGCGCATCAAAATGCATGATCAAGTTCCTTGGTCAAGATGGTGCAATGCATGATCGTATACGTCCTGGCAGATCAACGCATCAAAATGCATGATCATGTTGTTTGGTCAAGATGGATGCAATGCATGATCGTATACGTCCTGGCAGATCAATGCATCAAAATGCATGATCATGTTGTTTGGTCAAGATGGTGCAATGCATGATCGTATACGTCCTGGCAGATCAATGCATCAAAATGCATGATCATGTTGTTTCGTCAAGATGGATGCAATGCATGATCGTACGTCCTGGCAGATCAATGCATCAAAATGCATGATCATGTTGTTTGGTCAAGATGGATGCAATGCATGATCGTATACGTCCTGGCAGATCAATGCATCAAAATGCATGATCATGTTGTTTGGTCAAGATGGATGCAATGCATGATCGTACGTCCTGGCAGATCAATGCATCAAAATGCATGATCATGTTGTTTGGTCAAGATGGATGCAATGCATGATCGTATACGTCCTGGCAGATCAATGCATCAAAATGCATGATCATGTTGTTTGGTCAAGATGGATGCAATGCATGATCGTACGTCCTGGCAGATCAATGCATCAAAATGCATGATCATGTTGTTTGGTCAAGATGGATGCAATGCATGATCGTATACGTCCTGGCAGATCAATGCATCAAAATGCATGATCATGTTGTTTGGTCAAGATGGATGCAATGCATGATCGTACGTCCTGGCAGATCAATGCATCAAAATGCATGATCATGTTGTTTGGTCAAGATGGATGCAATGCATGATCATACGTCCTGGCAGATCAATGCATCAAAATGCATGATCATGTTCCTTGGTCAAGATGGTGCAATGCATGATCGTATACGTCCTGGCAGATCAATGCATCAAAATGTATGATCATGTTGTTTGGTGAAGACGGATGCACCTAACAATGCATGATCACACTTCGTAGTAGATGGATGGATGGATCGATGCTGATCACAATTGCTGATCACATCTCAAAGAAGCAGGCGAATCTGATCACGGATCACATAGTATGACCACGGTTCATTAAGCAGATATAATTCATGAAGAGAGGCCGGGTGAGATCAGAGATTCCCTGCCGTCCGTGACATTAGCCCCTAATTCTGCCCCTGTGGTCAGAGGGCAGTGGAGGGCAGCAACGCCTCAGAACACACCCTCCTCCTCATCCTTCCCCTCCTCCTCCTCCTCGTCTCCTCCTTCAAGGCATTTAAGATCCCACGACTCCTCACCGCAAATCGACTATTCATGAGGTCACCTCTGACACCCCTCAACGTACAAAGATTCCGAAACTATTAACAGGGATCAGAGGCTTCGTAGTGGGACAATCCATTAGGAAAGAGGGGGGAAAGAGCGGCACACGGAATCCGGTCTATAATATCAGGAGACCTCTGACCTCCTGACGATATACAATCTCAACTCTTCATAAATATTAACCGTCATTCTCTATAGTACGCAGCAGCAGAGGCCAATGGCGTCAGAAGCTGTCCACATCATCGGATCAGACAAACGACGACGACGACGATGATGATGAAACTGTCAACACCAGCAGCCGGCTGACCTGACCTCACCCAGTTAAGGGCACAACCTGACCCAAATCACAATAATAACTCAGCAGATAACGAGCGGTTTGTGAGAAAATCTGCATTGCTTAAGCCCTTGCTTCTAGAGATTAAGGGTCGAAGGCAGCGCTAAAAGCAGATTTATTCAATGCAAAGAAAAAGGTATCAATTAAAATTCGGGGAGAATAAAAATATTGGATTGTAAAACTTGACAATAATTAGCACCTATATACAGTGCTTAAAGTGTGGAAAAATAAGTCCCTGGACGCCCTTTACTTTTCCAAAAGAAGTGCCTGGACGCCCCTTGCCTTTCCATGGTGTGCTGGCCAATAAATGGCAGGACGGAGTTCGGCTTTTAAAATAAGTGCATGAACGCCGTCCATGACCGTCCAGCCACACTTTAAGCCCTGCCTATATAGTCAGAGAAATAGAACTCTCAGCATTGAAATACCACTTGTGAAGATTAACTGTGCCACTGATATATAGGGGCCACAAGCAAGATATGGTGTATGCATGTACAGAGTAGGTCATGCATGAATGTACGCATATATATGTATGATTATGTATGTCAACATGAGAGCATTGATGTATGTACAGAGTACGTCATGCATGAATGTACGCATATATATCTGTATTATATATGTATGTGAACACATGAGAGCATGCATACAGTATAAGCATGTGTACACTGCGTAGGTATGGTACTTTCTTATTGCCTGGGGTTGTCACATTGAGAGCGCCTCTGAATAGCTAAGTACTATAACATGCACTATATAAATTCTCATATACGATACGATTATTTATACGAATACGTATCTGAACATCTAAACCTATAAAATGCAAGTTGTAATGCGTGCTTGATAAAAAATCTCCTCATCCACGCGACCGATTTTTTCAAATAATTACAAAACAACTTCTAACCTCCCCATGACAACACTATCGGGATTCGCGATCCAAAAATATTACCTTTTGCCGAGCTTGAAAATTTAAATTTTATATCCGAATCCTAACACTGTTAAGACGCCATTTGCTGTTGAAAGCAAGCATCTTCAGCAAACATTGAGACCATCGATGATATAATGGTGATTGAAACCAGTACATTAATGACGTCATGGTCGATTTTAAAATTATTATAGCGCGTTATTCCGTTAATTAATATCTGTGCTGGGTTGAACCGAAAAAATAAATTTCACGGGCAACGCCGGGCACCAAAAGTGGTTGGACTGGGTTGTGGCCGATGGAAGAAGGCGAGGTGAGAAGGGCGGCGTGGGAGCGGGGTCAGGCGTTGCGAGGGATGAAAACAAATTTCCCGGGCGTGGGAGCGGCGTGACTGGGAAGTGGGAACTAAAAACCGAAATTTCCCGGGCAACGCCGGGTAATTCAGCTAGTTTACAATATACAATACGGCTACATTTGTATATTGCCATCCTTCCATAGTTCAGTTCATAAGTGCAATAGAAGCATAGAACACTGGTGGCAATTGTGTGTGAAGGACTTGCCCAACATTCCTGCCTTGGGCGAGGTTTGAACCCTGTGCTCTCCATGTTACAGGCTGAACTCGCAAACCAATCAGCCACCATTTGCACCAGGGTCTCAAAGGTGCTAAGATATGGCTATCTAACAGAACTGAAAGACTGCTTGCTCAGATAAGTTGCATATAAAGCACCTTCTTTGAAGACAGCCCATAGGCCAAGACAAAGAGGTCTGGCATGAAAAACAGGATTGCTCAGTATAGTGCAATTCGAAAAGCATTCCCGACAGGCCAGAGAAAGCTATCTCCTGGCACTGTCTGGCTAAAAATAGAACTCACAGCCTTGCAAGCACCACTCGCATACTTTCATTCATTTGTACTAAAACCCAATGTAACTATTGGCATTTATAAAGCACTATGTTGCAAGCAATCGGCCAAGATAGCAGCAGCGCTTGCTGATAATGACATGCTCTCCTGAAAGCAAATCCATCTAAAACAGTTAGAAAAAGTCTCCACCAACGGGTTCCTGCAAACATATAGAGCCTGATCAACAAGCTTATGTTAAACAAGTGTTTGTATAGCGTGAAGTAATGTGATGTAGCAGGTGAAGAGAGAGCAGCAAGGTGACATAATGTGATGTACATTTAACTTATATGCACTTCACCTCAGTTGGGTGTGGTACATTCGGGTGTGGTAGAGCTGCCAATCATGACTGCAGGGTTGTGTAATCATAAGAGCACTTCGGAAAGGCATATAAAAGGCTCTTCATAAATGTACAGGTTAAATATATATATATATATATATACATATATATATATTATATATATATAGATAGGACACAAGGCAAACATGTAATTTAGCAAGCACTCTCCTTGCATACCTCCCAACAGCCTCTGATCCTCAGATAATTATATAGGTCTTCTGGCTGACCACAAAGCAGAACTGTTAATGGATCTCTGTCTGTCTGTCTGTCTGTCTGTCTGTCTGTCTGTCTGTCTGTCTGTCTTGCATTCCATGCAGCTGCCCCAAGAAATGGAGCTGACTACCGATCTTCTCTTCAATGCTCAACCACTAAGTTCTTCTCGTCCTCTAAGAAATGGACCACAAGACAGCACTTGATTTCTTACTGTCTTTCAAACACCTGCATATCTAACTGCCTCTGGTCCTGACCTGCCAAGGGCGCATGGGACTGAAGTGCTGTGGTTGAGCAGAGGTATCTTGAACAGAGCTACATAAATTATTCATCGCATTACATGTATAGTGTTCAAACGGAATTGAGGTCGCATCCAACACCCAGACATGTAGCTAAGGCAAGACACAAGTAATTAATTGCTTCATCATCTGATCCCTTTCCCATCTATAGTTGTGAGGATAGCAACTTCATCCCACATGAAACCATAGACTCATAGGGGTTGTCAAACAGTGATGTCTACCACTTGATGGATCCAATGCAATTATTAATATCCAGAGGTCCTTGGGTCTGACAATCACAGAGCAGGCAAAGCATCATCATCATCAGCAGTAGCAGCAGCCAAGATGGCGCTATAAATAAAAATAAGCGGGACCAGCATCCATAGCAAAGGAACCATTGACAAGCATATCTCGAGCATCAAAGTACTTTTCAAATGAACAAGTGCAAACTCATTATTATATTGGGAAACTCCCACATTATATATAGGGCACAGATCTACACCTATAGTACTCAGCTTAATTGTACTAATAATTACGACCAAAGAGCAAAGCCAACTGACATTATAAGGAAGAGACAGCTAAAAGTTTTGTAGAGCTATTTCATCATCTCTATAGATGTATTCCAAGCAGTCCCTGTCAGTTCTCCTTCTGCTGTTCCATATATAATTATATCTCCCTTCCCAATTTCTGTTTCCACCGCATAACTTCAGCTGATTCTTATTTCATTTACTTTCCTCTACATAGTCTTTAGATATATACAAACACCCACACATGCTGTTTACAGACACACAAATGCATACATACAAACAACGCATGCTTAGAAGTATATAAACAAACATGCACCGGAAAAACATACATAAACATTCACACATGCATAACTACTATTAAATATATGCACACGTGCACATACATACACAAATATGTACACACATACATAAAAAACATACACACACACATACAGTCATACATACAGTCATACATGCACACGTGCAGAGCATCTCATTCAACTGATATAGGGAAATTTCTGGAGCAGAAGATAAAGAAACTGTGGATGCATTCCTTGCCACAAATTGGCAAGAAGGCTTACGGCAATGTCAATGAATCAGAGGCAGTTCTGCATGGAAGAAAGAAAGAGAACATATAAAAAAGAGTAAAGCACTTGAATGAACAACAGTCTGTCCCTGCAGTCACCAGCAACCAATCCCATAAGGCAGCTAGTGCTGTCGATAAGCAAGACACCTGCAGTAAGGATTAGCATGAGGGTGGGGGACACAAGAGAGATGCCTTTCCCAGTTTCCACACATTTATATGCCATGCTTAGAGGGGGAACGGACATTAGCCCCCCCGGACAAAAGCCCCCCCCCCGGACATAAGCCCCCCCGGACATTAGCCCCCCGGACAAAAGCCCCCCCCCCGAGGTAGGACATTAGCCCCCCCAGTGTATGATATCATTACCTAAAAATGATGCACAAAATGTATCAATGGACCTAAGTTAAGTTAGGCCTAAATTGCACATTAGTTTAACACTGTAAGAATATGCAAAGTTAATTGAAGGTTTATTATGCACATTATAAAACATGTAAAGGCATTAATTGTAGAACGAAATAAATGTAAGAAATTCTAAGTCCAAAGTTTGTGAAATATAAATAAAAGTTTAATGCCTAATTGACTTTAACAAACCTTCGTTGTAGCCAAACTGACACTAACAAGTACTGTATAGGATTCCCATTCGTTCATTTCTCTAATGTATTGATTCTAATTTTGAATTGAAACGACACTAATAAGCCTACGAAGCTGAGACGTAGCCTAACTGATGTTAACAAGCCTTTATTGTAGCACACTAAACAAATAGACTGTATAGGCCCTATCATTTTGAATCTAAGTCTATAAATTTAGGCCTACTGACACAATCAGGACCTAAATGCATGACTCTAAGAACTTTCGTTTGCATGTGAATGCCAGTGACAAGTACGGCACTATTCCATGACTTGCACAAAGGGGGGGCTTTTGTCCGGGGGGCTAATGTCCTAGGTAAAATCGGGGGGCTTTTGTCCGGGGGGGCTAATGTCCGGGGGGCTAATGTCCGGGGGGCTAATGTCCGGGGGGGTTTTTGTCCGGGGGGGCTAATGTCCTACACCCGCTTAGAGATACCTTGAAATGCATTCTCTGCAATAATTATCTAATCGCCACAGACGTCTACCACGGTCTTAACCACCACAATGGTATAGTAATGTTTTCCATGTCACTTCAAAAAAGAACCACAGTCATAATCATAATCTCCAAATTTCGAAAGCGTTACTCAAAAGCAGGCAAGCGCGGGACCCAGCTCATTCACAAGTCAAAAGGTTTGTCCCTAAGAGTAGTCCATGGTGGTCCGGGTCGAGTTACCGTAGGATCAGAGGGACGGAACAGCTACTAAGGCGGGTGTTGGGTGTCGCCTGGGCCGGGAATTGGAGGGTGGAGGATCAGATGAGGCAGGGTAAGAGTTATGGAAAAGGAGTGTCTGAAGTTTTGAATGAAGTTTGGTCTGTGCTAACAAATACAGAGTGAAGAATAGGAGTAGCCTATTCAGCTATACCCCCCCCCTTCAGCTAACCCATCACCTCATCAGCTAATTCCTTCAGCCAACCCCTTCAGTTAACCCCCTTCGACTTTAACCCCTGAACTGCTAAAGTCTCCTTCAGCTAACCCGTTCAGCTAACCCTGCCAGGCAGCCAAGACAAAGTCATGGGTGCAAAGTGTTAAAGGCCTCATTTTCCTACTCTACTGTGTATTGTTAGTATATCATTTACAAGTTGAGATGGCCCCAGGGCAGGACACAGCAGGAGGGAAGCAGTTAAATCTATTAGACAAAATTATTCTGTTTGATCCCTTACCCGGCACACTGACCATTTGATTCATAAAGAGACTCATAATGTCAACGAATTCATATTGAACAAGAGGCCTATAGGACCGGCTTCCCCTTCCTAAATTTGATAGGAAGCTATTTCTCCAATCTTCTCATTATGATTATGCCCTATATGCTTCAAGGCAATGGTTAGAGTTATAGCTGGTCTTTGGCCTCCAGATAACATAACCCCACTATATGTATAGGTAATTATATATACATATAATATATATAAATTCTAATATAATGTATAAACATACCAAAATATATACGCGATAATATATATATATAAAATATATATATATATATAAACAAAATATATGTATATATACATATGCATATATACTATATAATTTATAATCAGGATCTGACATCTCTGGTTGTTAGTAAGACTCACCATACTGCATCCGGGGTGGGGTGGTGGAGGAGCTGTCCGGTTAAAATCCCCATATGTCGTCAGGAAATGACAATTCATGTATTGAAGCCGTCAGAAGAAAACTCATCTGTTTCTGTCATCATATTTATTTGCATGGGACTCAATAATATACACACTACAATTCGGTGACACTGAAATCTCCCATAAGCCTCTGACAGACCGTAATGCCAGCAGCAGGATAGAAGTACACTGGAGCAGCAGGATGGCGGAGACTGAGTGCACCAGGAGCAACGACGATATGGATTCTGTCCCTGGGTCTCCATTCAGTTCAGCCGTCCAATCCCAAGAGGATTAGAAAAAATCCGGACCATATGAAGACGAGTCTCATATTGCAGAGCATACACTGAAATGGTCATCACTGTATATATATATACTTGACAATGCAACATGTCTAGCATGAGCAGACATCATTGCTACATCAGCGTAGCAACTATATGCTGTGCAGGAAACTATTTCAACAGTCGGAAGGTAAAGCACACTTTATCTGCTGACGACAGTGATGCACAAACGTCTCGCTGTTGAGCACAAATCTGAATAACTCCGCATGATCAACATTTTTATAACTGTTAAACGTTTCATTTACTTAACTCAGTAACTTAAGTAACTCAGAGTTACTTGAAAGATGCTATACGAAAGCAAGGGAGCTAGATATATGCACAGATACATACATGATCCACCACAAGCCACCAAATAGGGACCTTGAGCAAGTCCTTTACTTGCAGTTGCTCGTGCGCTTTGGCGTGAAACTCTGATGCAGTGTCCGCGCTGTAGTCGGGAGCGCCTCTGAATAGCAAGTCTGAAGGGGCACTCTAGCTGCTCTAGCAAATGCAAGAAATAATTTAAAAAAATAAATAATGATCCATTAAGTTGCATCTGTTTCGGTAGCTGAGACACAGTTAGCAGTGTCCATCAACGCAATGGTTGCCTATAGCAACACCATAGAGAAAAAAAATTTCTATAGATTAGGCTAACTGCAGCTTCTCTTGGCGGATGTGCCTCAGATTGACATTTCAGTGTGACCATGCAAGCCTGAAAAATTTAATTAACACTAATGAAAATAGCACATGTAATGTCTCGGTTAATCTTCTCTCAAGGTATATCAGTACATGTAAATGGATGTATGGGTATGTGTGAAGCTGTGTACCACACATGCATGCAAATGTATATGTTTATAATCTGGGTGGGTTGCAAGCCAACTGCGGAACCCTCCTTCTTTATCCTGGCTTGGGACAGGATCAGGCTATCATAAGATATCATGATTGCGGAGTAAACACTACGTAATATTAATCCATGACAATTATTTATTGCTTTAATATACCGGTAACACTGGTTAATAAGAAATCGTGAATATTGAACGCTTTTCAAAAATCAATTACTAAACATTAGTCCACAATCCACATAGTTCATGCTGGATTAACATCAACAATTAATAACTAACCTTCGTAAGTATAGTCTATAGATCATTGGACTTAATTTAAAATTGTACTTGCAATTTTAACTTTTAATATTAAAGAACTTGATATCTAATCATTTTTATAAATTTCATTTCTTGTCCTGTGCTAATCATTCTCAAATTTACGATGATGTTAAAATGGTCGAACACTGACGTAAAGTGACTGAATCCTTGAAAGCACGAAGAAAGCATAAGGTCCATCAGATGAAAATAAAATTAAAGAAAATAATTACAGACAGTAAATAAATTTTTAAAAAGGTTAATAAATAAATAAAAAACATGAAATTTCTTTAAAACGGGATTTAAAAAAAGAAATTTTATTACAAAAGTTTGTAACAACTATGCAAGCAGCAACAAGATACAATAAAATTAGAGAAAATAATTACATAAAGTAACTCCGTTTCAGAAAAGCTAAATCTCGTAAACTTCCCGTTTTGGATCTAGACAAATTACGTGATGTTCAGCTAAAGCATGATTATACAATTGAGGTTGACAATCGCTTCGCTGCTTTAAACTGCGTCGTGGAACCCAATCCTCCCATTGACTTATGGTCTCAACTCAAAACTATCATCACAGAATCAGCACAAAAGATTATTCCTAAAGATTTGGAGAAGCGAAAAAACTGGATCTCAGATGACACGTTCGCGCTTATCAAAAAGAAACGTGAGGCCAAGACGAAATCGCAGGTAGAATACAAGACCTTGCGCGGAGAAGTTCAAAGAAGACTACGGAAAGATAAACAAGCCGATCTTGATGCGCTCTGTTGTGAACTTGAAGAGAACGCAAAGCGAGGAAACAGCAGACCGGCTTATCGGACAGTCAGAAATCTCACCAGACCGTTCCAGGCGCGAAAAACAGCCATTAAAGACATATCCGGGAAGAAATTAGTTGATCCGATGAAGGTCAATGAACGCTGGAAGGAGTATTGTGAGGGACTTTATACAGGCAATGAAGACGAGATAACGTTCGACATCCCGGAAAGAGAACCACCACCACTACGTGAAGAAATCGAACGCGCGTTGCTCAAAGCTTCTTTACACAAAGCTTCGGGGCCAGATGGCGTTGCAACCGAGCTCCTTAGATTTGGTGGTGATATGACTCTTACAGCGTTACATAAAATCTGTACTGAGGTCTGGATTTCAGGAGTTTGGCCCGATGACTGGACGCAATCGGTTTTTATCCCTTTACCGAAAAAAGGTGACCTACTGTGTTGTGAGAACTACAGAACCATCGCGCTGGTTTCTCATGCCAGCAAAATTCTCCTCAGAGTCATTCTAGAGCGCATCCAAACCAAGCTTGACAATGAATTGGCTCCTGAACAGGCCGGCTTCAGACCTAAACGAGGCACGCGAGATCAGATCACGAACCTTCGAATCATCATGGAAAAGGCAAATGAGAGAAACCAGCCTCTCTACTTTTGCTTCATCGACTTTACGAAAGCGTTCGATATGGTGCAACACGGTCAACTATGGTTGACCATGCTAGATATGGGTTTTCCTCCACAGCTTGTCCAACTGCTGAGGAACCTCTACAAACAACAACGCGCGGCCGTAAGAACAGATAACACCACCTCTGAATGGTTCCGCGTCAAGAAAGGCGTTCGACAAGGTTGCAACATCTCTCCTTGCCTATTTAACATCCTAGCGGAACAAGTGATGCGTAAGGCGCTTGACGGGTTCATGGGGGGCTTCAGAATTGGTGGTAGGATCATCAGTAATCTTCGATATGCTGATGACATCCTCTTGATCGCTACATCATCAAAGGAACTCCAGGAGCTCGTCAGTCGAGTCGAAGCCGCTGCCGACGAGTATGGTTTAAAGATAAATACTTCAAAGACGAAAGTTATGACCATCATCGATGAGGTCCTTGAGGTTTTCGTCGCAGGCGTTGGTCTCAAACAGGTTGATGACTTTACATATCTAGGCAGCAAAATCTCAAGTGATGCCAAGTGCTCAGGCGATGTTAAGTCCAGGCTGGCTATGGGCATGGCAGTCATGGTGAAGCTCACGAAGGTCTGGAAAAACAAATCTGTCAGCACCCAAACCAAGCTCCGATTGATGAAATCCCTGGTGTGGTCAGTCGCAACTTATGGTTGCGAATCATGGACGCTCAAAAAAGCTGAGGAAAAGCAAATTCAAATTTTTGAAAACAAATGTATTCGAAAGCTTTTGCGCATATCCTGGACGCTCAGGCTTACAACAGAGGAAGTTTATCGGCTTGCTAGAACTTCCCCCGTACTCTTGGGTTCCATCAAGGCTCGCAAACTCTCTTATTTCGGACATATCATTAGGCTCCCTCAGGATTCCTTGGAAAATGCCATCATGCTGGGTCACGTCGAGGGTTATCGACACCGTGGAAGACCGTGTATTAACTGGATAGACAACATTCTTTCCTGGTCCCACCTTTCTGGATCCTATCTTCTCGCTGCCGCACGCAATAGGCGTCAATGGAGAGCCCTAGTCCATACATGTGACCAACCGTCGCGCGGCGACGTCGGTGTTTGACATGACATGACAAAGTAACTAAATTTTTGAAAACGATAATAAATAAGCAAAACATGATGAAAAAAAGGGATTTAAAAAAAGAAATTTTAAAAAAGGTTTGTGACAACTATGCATGCAAGCACACATGCATTCAACAAGATGCATGCACACAATGTTTAAACAACAAGACACTAAACGGACCATCTTTCACGGAGTTCTCAAAGGCAGTGACCACAATCGGAAGTATCTAACCCCTCTAACGAGATGCAGCTTAAGGGTTTTTGCAGCAAAGTATCTAATAAATGCACAACACTTATTACTCTGGCTCCACAGTGCATCCTTAGAGCTCTCCATTATCAGACAATATATGTGTCTGGCTATTCCGGCAACCTTTGTATCTGATAAGACCCGTGGACTTAAAGGGAAGTAACATGGACTTTGGCTACTGGACTCACTGGCTGCCTTCCAGTTATACGCTTTAGACTCAACAGTAAAACTGCCCCTGCAGTGTATCAGAAGGATTATGGTATTGTTCACAACCCAGCAACACGGTTAGGCAGAGCTCACTCCTCTTAGTGGAGGCAAAAACTACATGCACCTGTGCTAGCACAAAAGACCGACTGCCTAACAAATGAGACAGACGCCTGGCAGAAAGACAGGTGTTGCTGGGCCTCCAGGTAACAGGTAATTTACAGGTAAATAACTAACCAACTCTAACGTCAGGTTTTCAATCTATTTTGACAGCTTGACTACCAAACTAGACAATAAAACGTGAGAAATTTCCAATGATGAGGAGCATGTCAGAAAATGCATGGGAAAACAATGCAGCCACTGTTAAAGGGTTAAGTGAAAAAATGTTTTTTATAGATCCCTATTGTTGACCATATAGAGTTCAATGATTCTCAGCAGAGAATAATGCGAACAAAATGGCTTTTCCATCACATATTAAACCACATGTCTCCATACCATACGTCTCATTTGATAAAAACCTTGTCACGTAGAATTAGTAATAATAATAATAATAACTTACTAAATTCCAATAAAAATAATAACAAGTAATACCAAAATAAAACTATTGGTCACGTCAGTACTCAGCTAGCAGATCAACACTCAAAGTGTCAAAGTGGTTCTTATGTTTACAAGGATTTTCAACAAGTCCTTTACTTGTAATTACTCATCATAATCAACATTTAGTCACCTGCAGTGATGTGTGAACCTACGATAAATAGGAGATAGCAATATCAGCAACAGTGTATTTATAATCTGCATTCTATAATGAAACAAGTGGACAACATTTTCATAAAGGTCATGTGGCCCAAAAAACAAATGATCCAAAGCAATTAAATCTCAAAATGTTCACAGAAATTAAAAACTTCCTCTATCATCCATCCATGTCTTCATACATTAAGAGATTCACCAAAATATTGAACACAAATGATAAATAGAATGATATTTTGGATGAACATCAACATTAATAATTAATCAGGTCATTTTCGTGTCTAAGACTAAAAAAGCTCTAATAGCGTGCCAAAAGAGGTGCAACTGAGCAACGATCATCCCAGTGACTCATAAGACGTCATGACACACGTGCAGCCCCCCTCCCCCTACCCCCCCCCCCACCCCCGATGCCCTCACTGACATGTATACAACAGTCAGAAGCAGCGGCCACACAAATCAGCTGAAGTTTTAATTGCTTTGCATCATTCATCTGCTTCTCAATCACCAGCAATAGACAGGAAAAAGGAAGAAAGAAAGAACGAAAGAAAGAAGAAGCAGCTGAGGATGATGAGGACATGGATGATTGTGTGCTGCCACTCCTCCTTCTCCTCTTTCTCTGTTTCTTTCTATTCTTTCCCATTCTCCTCTTCCTTCTCGTCTTCTTCCTCCTTCACCTCCTCCCATCAAGCCGGTTCCACTTCCAGGTCCCGAGAAAGAAGCGGAGAAAGAAGCGGAGAAAGAAGCCGGACAATTCTCTGCAAATACCTGTCGAGGTTTTCAGGACGGACGGGCGGCATGAAAAGGCAGCTGCATAAATTAGAAAGTTCAGCCGATGACAGATGTCTATGTAACTGGAAACGAAGACCCGAGAAGAAGAAGAAGAAGAAGAAGACGACGGGTGATGTGGTAATCCCAACTACAAACACATGTCCTACGAGCACCTGGAATGACTCATAAATCTTTTCCAGGCTGTCCAAGTAACCCAGGGTGGGATAAACTGGCCATGGAAAGAAGGCATTTTCAATGATTGGTCGTGGCTCACTAAGTTGCCTTACACTCTATCCATCCAACCATCCATCCATCCGTACTACTGCTGATGGTGCTGCCTCTTTTCTCTCCGTCACTGGTGATTAAGAGCAGTTTGGCAGTGGTTCCAGGCAGAGGTCAGACCGGGAAGAAAGATGAAAAAGATTACTCAACCGACTCAGCTGGGAAGACACTTCAGGGAATGATGGGAGCTACGCTGCTTTCGCATTCCCCGCCGCCAATCTGGCTTCCTTCTTCCTCAGTCTTTTTCCACGCTCCCACTCAACCCAGATCCATCCGTCTTTTCCCCGGCAACTATGTTACATTGCCTCTTGTTACTAAGAAGCTCAATTGTTGTCCTCATCCATCACCGGAGAGAGGGAGGGATGCTATGAACAGAAAGGAGGCTAGAGGACAAGATAAAGCGAGGGAAGAAAACGTACCAGAAGATAAAGGAAGAGGAGGCTGTAAAAGAAAAGAGAAATGTGTAGAGAGAGAATAAATATGTCAAGTGTTTCTCTAATAATATTACTGCGAAGCTTCTGATAATATGCTTAGTTCAGACGGAGCTTTAGACTCTACAAATAGATGCTGCCTGTTGGCTGAATATCTTCCAATCATCAACCAATTATTAACTTTACAGCCTATTAACTATCTATAGCCTCAAAGCAGAACAAAAATTGCATCAAGCTTAATTTTCTGTAACTGCAGCTACAGATTAATTCAATTAGTGAACTTCTATAGCACTTCCATAGCACTTCCATAGTGCTGCTGTCCTACTGCACTTGGCAACAAACAGCTGGTGGTCACGTGAGAAGTGAAGCATCATTGCACAATCATTAAGCATTGAGAGAAAATCAGCTGGAGTCCATTACTAAAGGAAACAGGTCTGCTTCAATGTATATGCTTAATTAGCAGAGACTGAAGTCTGTGATTTAATCTAATTAATTTAATATTATGCAAGTATTAAACACCACTTCCCAATGGCCAAGTCCAATTGATATTGACAAGCATTTGCAAGTTAAGGACTTTTTGCTCAAGGTTTCTAAACAGTAGGGGGTCATACATACATCACGTATCATACAAAAATTGTATTTTAGACCCCCTCTCCTGTTGAAACTCGTACATTTTGTGCAAACCCCCATGTGTATGCACAAATAAGCTTCTCCAGATCTCCCCCTTTATAAATGTTAATTAGCTAGAGTCATATATAAAACATGTATTTAACAGTATTGTATTGTATATAAACATTTATAAAATAGACCACTACTCATCTTTTAAACATATTTGTTAGTTAAAAATTTGTTAACTGCTATAGCTTACTGTTTAGATCTAAACAGAATTTAATTATAATAATTATTATAATCAAATGCCATCGGGCGATTATATAGGATGAAACAGAATTTAAAATAGACTAAAGTGGACGCCGTAATTAGACATTTATTTCACATATGTACATTTCGTCGATACTCCCCCCGCCATGTGCACCCCTACGCAATCGCTTAAATCTGGTGACCTTGCATATGTGATATATGGACAATCGCTAGCAAACATTAATGGGGAAGGTCAAACCCATGATCTCTGCAATAACTGCAAGTGGTACTATGACCAATTCGCTTCCATGGCCTTTATTGGGATTTTAAAAACATAATTATATTTCCACCAGACTTCTAAAAACAAATAAATTTTAACTACAATTTTATATCTCACAGTTTTACTACAGTGCCGCCAGATGTCACTAGACTCAACGCGATTAGATTAGATGGCTTAGATTAGATGGATTAGATTAGATTAGATGGATTAGATTAGATTAGATGGATTAGATTAGATGGATTAGATTAGATTAGATTAGATGGATTAGATTAGATGGATTAGATTAGATTAGATGGATTAGATTAGATTAGATGGATTAGATTAGATTAGATTAGATGGATTAGATTAGATGGATTAGATTAGATTAGATGGATTAGATTAGGCGTTAAAATATGTCGTGAACTTAAAAATCAAAGCACTGACTAAACAATAACTTACATGTATGATATTAAACAAAATGGTAATCTCAAACTGCAAAATGATTGGCCGATGCCAAGACACAGGAATACATGCATACATACAAAACAGATACAGGACTAGAATCGCATACAAGAAGAGAACTATATACAAGTGCAGAACTATTATAGACAAGTATATGGAGAACAAGTAGATGAATATATACAAGTATGGCCCTAATTAAAAGTATAGAACTATACAGAAGTAGCTCAAACTTATATAGAAGTAGAGAATGTACATATAGAAGTAGAGAACTACATACAAAGTAGACGGGACCATGAAAAGAATGGAGGGGAGTAAGCCAAGTGGACGTAATGGTGTTTGCAGAGGCAAGCAAGCACAACAGTGACCCATGAATGACTAACCTGCTCTGTTCACTGTTTATGCCAGGGCTACATCAGCAAACAGCCACTGATTTACTAAGTCTGCTTACCCCAACCTAGAATAATTTATAGGTCAGATCAGACATGGGCAAATCACACAAGTTGTCCTTCGATTTACAACTCAGCTCACAACAGAAGGTGGGCTTCCGTTCTTTAAACGCGGTACTTTATTCTGACTCATGCAGTTAAAAAGATTCATCTGGGGCAAGATAAAATCAGTCCAGATCAACAGTCTTTCCTGCTTTTTACTGGCAAACATAAATACCTGCAGTACACCACTGAATACTGTTTTTTCCCTATATAACTAAAAATATACTGGTAGCATATTGCTCCAGCCTGTCAAGAATGGAGGGCAAACCTAAGAACGTATACCCTTGTAAGTAGGTATGTATATAGCTCTATATGTATGCACATACATATGCATTGTAGTAGGCTACTCATCAGGGCCGTCTTATCCAGTAGGCACAGTAGGCACTGTGCCTAGGGCCTACGAACTTACCAGGGGCCTACGAAATCCTGAAAAAATATATTAAAAAATAAATGCAGTGATCGATTGGTCAATGACCGGAAAAAAAGAAAACCAACACTTGCAAATTTAATTTTAACGAGGTAACTTTTTAAGGCTATAGAGTTAGCTAATGTCTAATGAAACAGTAACATTGGCTATAGGCTGTATTATGTTAATTTGCGGCTCTTTGCATTCGCGAAATAGCTTAGGCTATAACGTCTTCAAATGTCATTTCTCGCATTAAGTCATTTTCAATTGAAAGTAGCCTAATGCAAGGGAGGATAATCGTGCCTGTCCGGCTGTCCCATCGTTGACCGAAGGTAATTTTTGATAATTTTCAGTTTCGAAAAAGAACGTTCACCTTCGCAACTTGTTCCAAAAATAGAAAGATAAATTAGAAAAGCAATATTGACATTTGGAGAACTGGAGAATGCAGCTAAACAGCTTGTCAGCTATTCAATAATTGTGACCAAATCATTTCAGCCACAGTTTTATTGGTTTCTCAAATCCAAACTCTTATTTCCTCTTATAACCATCAGACATGATTTTTTTAGAAATTTGTATTAAAGCACGTTCACCGCCTACATGCCATGTTAAATGACTGAATCCGGTACGAGTTAACTCGTACTGGACGGTGAACGTGTTAATAATTTATTAAATTAAAATTTAAAAAGCGATGGCGATTTTTCATTAGAATTTAGACCGAAACGCCGCTAACCGAAAGTCGAAAATCGGAAATATTACATTTAGCGGATATAAAAAATAAATATTACAAAAAAAGTAGATTGAGATTTAAAATCAAAACTGGATGCGTTCACAAAACATGGTTCAGCATAATTTTGAGAAATAATGTAGGCCTAAATGTGCTGCAATTTTAATTAATACAGAGTTGAGTTGGATAGGCCCTAGGGGCCTACGAATAGATTAATATGCAAAAGTGCCTAGGGCCTACAATGACCATAAGACGGCCCTGCTACTCATGAGTGCAAGTATGAACCTATTTAAGTAGGCATGTCCAAACAAACATGCATAATTCAAACACTAAATGTATATAAAGAACCTTCAAAAGGTCCTTTGAAAGCAATATTAACACATCAACACCTTATGCAGTAGCCATTACTAAATTAACTATTAATAGCTACTTGACCCAATTAACTTTATGTTCTAGACCTATAAACCATTAAAGGTAGGGCGAGCTCTTCAAACACATGCGACTCCTAAAGTCACAGCTCAGCTGGGAATTAACAGCACCTCCTCCATATGCCTGGCATGGGGTTCACTGATCTCAATTGCCTATCCACAGCTCAAGTGCCAACATGTTAGAAATTCCTATCCAGAACCTGCCACCCACTCCAACTTGATCCCAGCACACATTTGCACGGCCCCAATGGTGCATTTTTCAGGAGTTATTACATTAAGCGCCAGATGGCTTCTCGCCAGACATCCTGCAATCTAAAATCACCACAGGGTCTGTAATTGAAGCCTCCACAAAATGCTCCAGATCAGATAGAAGCTGCAAGTTACTAGCAACTGATCAATTATAGTAGGCCTACTACTCTGCAACCAATTATGAAACTAGGCTTAGGTCAATATGTATATAGTAAGAGTTATAGGGGAAATACTTAATGATTTCCTCTAACAACATTATCTGGGCCTAAACACATCACTTCATTAACATTTCCAACAGTTCGCAACATCGAGTTTGTGATACCACGAGTCAACTCAAAATATTTCCATTTCAAATTAAACTGCGGCCACCCAATGCCTGTCTTGGAACTACAAGTTTGAAGAAATGACTTTACAGTCTACTCTGGGACTAATATCGATATTAGTCCCAGGTCTACTGTAAAACATAATTTTCTGTCGCTATTTAGTTTATAGTTTAATTGCATAAATTCAAAAAATCGTACCAAACATGTTCTCTACCAACTCCTACCTCCTCTCCGACCCCCTCCTCTCACCAACTTAGACCTAGAGCTCACAACCATACTCTCCCATTAAAGGACAATTCTCAATTTATCCCACGATCGCTATATAAAAATATTTACTAGCTAACTTTAAGACTAATTATCGAACTTTGAACTCTAATTATTCATTATCACTCATGTTAGCATTTCTGCGTTATTGTCAGATTGTCTTTTTCTCATTAAAACGAATGTATATCAAGTGTAGATCTGTATAGCTATTTCAACGCCTCTCTCAAAGGACCCCACAGGTCTATGAAATTTCTGCTAATTCAGCAAAGTAGGCCTACTTTAGTCCAACAGTTCGTTAGACTAAAACGCTGTTCCCGAGATCAACTCTCGCAATCCGAAACGTTGTCTGTAATTTTACGAGTTCTGTTTGCTCATCTTTCTGCAGATAAGGGAGAAATCTAGTATTTACCGAATAATTAGTCCTATTCATGACTTCATCTGAGCAATAATCACGTCGGGGATCGGCCCAACCGCAAAGGTTGTCCAAACAACTCTCAAATTAAGTATTGTAAAACCGTCGTCAGTCAGCGACAGAGATGTAACTTAATAAAATGTCTCACCACTTCGTCTGCAAGTTCGTGACACGAAACATAACATTAGTATTTGCCCGGAATGAAGAACAGGAAAAGATGCCGAAGAGCAAACTTACCGGCAGCAACAGAATAGAACGCAACTGGCGATCAATCGACACCGATCAGACGAATAACGAGAGAAGTTCGTTCGTTTCTAATATAATAGACGAACGAGAGGTTCTCAGAGGAATCGATGCCATCAATGGTCGAATATTAAATTCAGAGCACGACATCTGGCGAATGCATTGCTGCTGGCAATGGACAATGCGCAAGAATGCCTGTAGGCCTACTGGCTTGCAACATCAATGCGTAACTTCCCGAATTAAGCGCAATAATGATTGTTTACGTACATTTGCGGGAAAGGTGACTCATGGTTGATTGTAGCTTGATTTGCACTACGCCAAAATAATCAGAATTTAGAAAACGTATTAGGCTTAAGCCATAGACCTATAGGCGTGCTTATAGTGATTTTATAATAGCTTATAGCTTATAATAGGGCCCGGCCTAAGTTCTCAGGGGAAGTTTATGAATAGGCCTAATTAAACCTGCAGGCTGTGCAGGTTATGAAAGTCTTTCATGCTAAAAGAAACACGCCGCCAAAAGTGACCTAAAGTGGGCTTTATAGGCTTAAGCCTAGCTAGGCCTATGCATGGGCGGAGACCTAGGGGGGACAGGGGGGACGGTCCCCCCCAATAAAAGTGTTGGGGGGGGGACGGCCCATGCATTTGTCCAGGGGCTTCTATCCCTATACATGGCGGGCGCAGCTTGCGCCCAGTGAAAAATAGGGGGGGAATCAGAAGACAGACAAAATTCACGTCGGTTGGGGGGGAAGGTCGGACATGGAGGGCAGCGTTCAATTTAGGCATCACTAGGAGGAAGATCCCCCCAGAAAATACTTCCCTTCCATATAAATTTGGACAAAAATGGTATAGGCCTAATAGTTTTTAGCAAAATGTATACACTTTGAGTTTTTAGTTAGGCTACTATCTGCATTTTTGAATTGCATGAACTGCTATAACAGCTATAATATACCATAATAAAAATTTCCTGTTACATGATTATAGTTATTTTTTACTATTTTAATAAATAATGTAATCATATTAATTTTGAAAAAATAATATTAATACAAATACTATTTTGCACAACTAAATGGCTTCTCTCCAATGTTATCTTTCAAATTTCAAACAGTCAAATTTGGTCCTTGAACACTTAGTAAAGCAACATCATTAATACGTGGGCTTACAAAGTAGGACCTACATTGTATTCTATTGTATTGCATTGTGCTCTAACAATTTATGTAACGCCTCTCGAGCGCACACTGACAAGAGGCGCAAAACAAATTTTTTACCCAATTTTGGCAGCAATTCCTCCACTGAAATAGTAGAGTAATTTTGCTAAGAGGACAGCTTAAAATGCTGAAATTGCAATGCGGAAATCGCAAAAAATTTCTTATGGGGAGGGGCACAATCCCTCCCCATACCAGGTCCCTTCTCGGCGCTACACATGCTTTGGCGATCGTCTGCTGGATACTAGTTTATCCCACACCAAACAAACCTTCATTCACACACTAGAAGAGGGCATGCGCTAGATTACATTATATTGCATACATAGAGGAAGGCCGGTTCAGAAAAGGGGGGAAGAAGATGGATTGCGCCCGGCTGCTTAGGGGGGATAGAAGCCCCTGCATTTGTCCCTCCCAATGTTTGAGCGTAAAGACTTTTTTGGCGGCGAAAATAGAAAATTTCGTCAAGATTTGGCCGGATGAAGGTCATTAACTTTTTTGGCGGCGAAAATACAATTTTTTTTCGAGATTTCGGCGGTCGTCAGAAATTTTTCGGAAAATCTCGCGTCTTTCCGTCCCCCCCCCCAATTCTCGGCCCAGGTCTCCGCCTATGGGCCTATGTTAGTAACGTAGTCGTAGGTCTAGCTTTTGGTATAGGCTTACGCGTGGGAAGATCTCACTTTCTCTTCTTACAGATTGTTGAGTGGATAAACTTGAGGACAAATCTGAAAGTCCTCAGTCCTGACTCTTGAGCTAGAGAACTGCAAGATTTCTTTGGCACACAAAAATTGGCAGACACTTCGGCTAGATTAAGCTAATAATTATTAGTGACCGCTCATGGAGGGTTGCTGTCTCAGGATGTGACCAACTGCGTGGTTATTCTTCAAGCCTACTTCCCAGATTTTGCCAGTCGCAAATTATGCTATTCTTGGAGAACGACTCTGAACGAGATTTGCTGACGGCGCACGCGCGCGCCACTTACGCCTATACTCAAAACGGATCCGAAACCTTTCAGTAACCGAGTCGCACACTAAACTAATGAGTATAATTTAAAGTAATCACGTTCTCGAACATTGATCCAACGGCCGCTGCTGTAGGCTAGTCCTAGGACCTAGGCCTATTAATTGTAATTGGCATTGGGCAATAATCATTACAACCAGGAAGGACGGGCTGTTCCCCTTTAACTTGTAGGCTACATAGTAGGCCTACACTCTGGTAAATAATGTGCTAAAAAGGACAGGATATATTGCACTCTTAATTGTGGAAGGTAAAATATCCATATTGATGTGCATATATGTATAGTATTGTGTGTAAGTTTCTAACAGTTAACCGGATATCTGTTGATAAAGAACTAAATTACACACTTGTGCAATTTTCGGGTAGGGCGTCTATCGGTCGGGCGAAAGAATTCGACATATTCTACAGCGTGACTCATTTTATCCTCAGCCTTTCCTCGGCCTTATAACCTTTCTCGACCTCAGCTATAGCTTGCTCTGATCGGCTTTGTCTCTGTCGCTTCTCCTTCTCCACCTCCCCACTCCCGAGCCCCTGCCCTTGGCTTTGTGCATATAGGGTACGGTCGAAGGCAATAGTGTGTGAGTGGAATAAGCTTGGAAAAAAGTTCGTTGTAAGATGAACCATCAATCTATTCGTCCGTCCGTTCGTTCGTCCGTCCGTCCGTCCGTCAGTCAGTCAGTCAGTCAGTCAGTCAGTCAGTCAGTCAGTCAGTCAGTCAGTACGTCCGTCCATCCTTCCGTCCGCCAGTCAGTCAGTCGATCAGTCAGTCACTCGGTCAGTCAGTCAGTCAGTCAGTCAGTCAGTCAGTACGTCCGTCCATCCTTCGGTCCGTCCGTCCACCAGTCAGTCAATCAATCAGTCAGTCAGCCCGTCCGTTCGTCCGTCCATCCTTTCGTCCGTCCGTCAGTCAGTCAGTCAGTCAGTCAATCAGTCAGTCAGACAGTCAATCTCAGTCAGTCAATCTCAGTCAGTAAGTCAGTCAGTCATTCAGTCCGTCCTTCCGTCCGTCCTTGAATCAGTCACTCAGTCAGTGAGCCCGTCCGTCCGTCCATCGGTCGGTCGGTCGGTTGGTCAGTCAGTCAGTCAGTCAGTCAGTCAGTCAGTCAGCCACAGTCAGTCAGTCAGTCAGCCCGTCCGTCCATCGGTCGGTCGGTCGGTCGGTCGGTCAATCATTCAGTCCTGCAAACAGTCAGCCACTCAGTCAGTCACTCAGTCAGTCACTCAGTCAGTCAGTCACAGTCAGTCAGTCAGTCAGTCAGTCAGTCACAGCCAGTCAGTCACAGTCAGTCAGTCGGTCAGTCAGTCAGTCAGTCCGTCAGTCAGTCAGTCAGTCAGTCAGTCAGTCAGTCACAGCCAGTCAGTCACAGTCAGTCAGTCAGTCAGTCAGTCAAACAGTCAGTCAGTCAGTCACAGTCAGTCAGTCAGTCAGTCAAACAGTCAGTCAGTCAGTCAGTCACAGTCAGTCAGTCAGTCACAGCCAGTCAGTCAGTCGGTCGGTCAGTCAGTCAGTCAGTCAGTCACAGTCAGTCAGTCAGTCAAACAGTCAGTCAGTCAGTCAGTCAGTCAGTCAGTCAGTCAGTCAGTCAGTCACAGTCAGTCAGTCAGTCAAACAGTCAGTCAGTCAGTCACAGCCAGTCAGTCAGTCAGTCACAGTCAGTCAGTCAGCCACTCAGTCAGTCAGTCACAGTCAGTCAGTCAGTCAGTCAGTCAAACAGTCAGTCAGTCAGTCAGTCAGTCAGTCACAGTCAGTCAGTCAGTCAAACAGTCAGTCAGTCAGTCAGTCAGTCAGTCAGTCAGTCAGTCAGTCACAGTCAGTCAGTCAGTCAAACAGTCAGTCAGTCAGTCACAGCCAGTCAGTCAGTCAGTCACAGTCAGTCAGTCAGCCACTCAGTCAGTCAGTCACAGTCAGTCAGTCAGTCAGTCAGTCAGTCAAACAGTCAGTCAGTCAGTCAGTCAGTCACAGCCAGTCAGTCAGTCAGTCACAGTCAGTCAGTCAGCCACTCAGTCAGTCAGTCAGTCAGTCAGTCACAGTCAGTCACAGTCAGTCAGTCAGTCAGTCAGTCAGTCAGTCACAGTCAGTCAGTCAGTCAGTCAGTCAGTCAGTCAGTCAAACAGTCAGTCAGTCAGTCAGTCACAGTCAGTCAGTCAGTCAGTCAGTCAGTCACAGTCAGTCAGTCAGTCAGTCAAACAGTCAGTCAGTCGGTCAGTCAGTCAGTCACAGTCAGTCAGTCACCTAATCAATCAGTCCGTCCGTCTGTAGGTCAGCATCGATTCACCACTCACCCAACATCCATTCTTCAAATCAACCATAATATCCACCAACCCACTTGCGCTTCAAATTAAGACTGGCTATGAAAATGCAGTTCAAGCAGCAGTTGTGTCTGAAAGAGTCAATTTGATATGAATTAACGATTTAGGAAAACTTCGGATCGAATGAGATTAATAAATTGATTGACAACACCATGATGGCTGAAACAACAGCGAGCTTGGCTGCTGAAGACAGATTAAACATGGGAAATAAGTTACTCTCCAGTGGCATTTATGAGTGTAGGCGATAAGTCGTTTATCATTATGAAAAGTCTTCTTACATATTACTGTCGTAGGCTATTATAACGAATTATTTACTACTGCTTTAACTGTAGTAGCTGTCGCGCTAGTCTTTCAGTCTGCAATAGCATCACGTTGAGCTAATATAGGCCTCGATCCCTTCATTCTACCTGATGCTACTTCTACCCATTATAAAAACACGTTTTCTTAATTTATAATAATTATATCTGCTCCTGCTGTAGCTTATCTTAGCATATTATACACAATCGTTTTATTACAATGTAATGTAATGTATAGCCTATGCGCTGGCCAGATGCAAATGAAGGCTACTTACTTATTTACTTGTACAATTTAAATTTTGTTCAGTGAGCTCTGCACCCAAGGATAGGTTACTTGTGAACATATTGTGATCATGATTTCACTCTCAGCGATAGATGGCGCTCGACTTAAAATTCGGTTTCTATCGCTAAGGATCATGTTATAAATCTCCAAAGGCATTTGTTTATTTTGTAAACATGATTATTCGTCAATCTGCTTTCATAGATGTAACTAATTGAATGCTTTTATTTTGTAAATAATATGTGAAATTTCTGGAACTCCGATTATCGCCCAAAAACTTGAACAAGGCGGCTAAAGAAGAAGAATCCAGCCCTGTGTAAATAGTCCTTGCTCTGCACCCAGCCTGTTACTCACTCTGAAGCACGCTGCTGGGCTACTGTAGCCCGCCCATCGATGAGCCCGCCAGGCAGCGTGCTTCAGAGTCCTGCAGCGCTGCAGCGCTGAGCCAAAAGGCGACGCACGTGACTCGCTGCATACAAATGATCCAATCACAGTTACAGGCTAACGGAATGAAAAATCAAACAAAGGGGGCTGTGTTAACTTAAAGCGTAAACATTTCAGTTAACAGTTATTAAAACTGACGACTTATTTTAAGCGATTTGAAACCGAGTTGAACAGAGTCTATCTATGGTTGACGAACATTTCGGATGAAAAGGATCGGACACCGCCATAAATGCTGGATCATGCAGAGGTATTCCGACGTGTAAGTGTGTTATGTGCGTAAAGTTAGTGTGATGTTCACATTGGGTCACAACAGGTACGTTCCGTATGGATTCCGTCGGGTAAGCGTGTAAATGTACGTCAAGTTCGTTAGAGATTCATAATTATTAGCTATTGCAAGCTACATTTGGCATGGGAAAAAAGCCTGTTAGGAGAAATAATATAGTAAATTTGACAGATTAATTTTGTCTGTTTTCTATTTTCTGGTAGAGTAGTGGATAATACGCTAGCGTGGAGAGCGAGAGGTAACGACTTCGAGCCCCCGTTGGGTGGGCATGCTTTGTAGGCTGCTACGCCGTGTATTGCAGGCTGTCTGTTCAGTTAGTTAAGTTTGATGTTAATTAAGATTGCTGCATAACTTGTACAATGTACATGTAAAGCGCAGCGCGTTTTGCAGTCGCTCAATTCAACAAATTATTATTAATAATATTTCAGCATTTATTAAAGGATCACACATGACTAAAACTAAACTAAAAACAGAAATATGTACAAGATTAGAGTGCGCTATTCTAGTCCCATTATTATTATATAATAATATATTATTATCATTATCATTATTATTTTTATTATTGTTATTAAACACACATTTATTTTTTCCAAACACACTGACAAAGTCATTTACTTGGTAATGGCTATACACCTTTTGAACATTACGTAACATAGTCATTCAGTCCAAGACCTCCAGGTGTCTTGACTGTTCGAGTCTGTTGTTCCCAAAACCGACAAAGAGTTTCCTATTTGCAGGACGACTTATAGGCGTTGGAGCAGATGGCTGGTCTCACGCAGGTCACCTTTGCCTGCTGAAATCTTTCGTCCTAGTTCTTGAACAAACTTAAGAGAGTCTGTATCCCAGCTTCCTGCGGTTTCGACTGCAACAGGGACGAAATGATCTGATCTTGCTATGTCTGCATATTTGCTCTCCTTATTACTATTATTGCTATTTTTGCTCGTATTGTTATTATTTATTATTAATAATTTTTATTAATATATTAATATTATTAAAAATAATAATATTATTTTTAATCTTTTACCCGTTTGCCCGAGAATATCCGCTGAAAACGGGCTTAAAATTTAAAAATGAACGGGTAAAGGGTGTTTTTGGGTATTATTGATATTATTAATATTATTATTAATATCAATATTATTATTAATATTATTAATATTATTATTTTTTTTTAGATTGTCTGGAATGGACCCTATTCGTCAAGGTCCCAGTTGGAAAAGGTATAAACTCGTTCTTTCTGAGAGCTTGACCTCTCATAATCGAAATAGCAAGTGTTCTCCTTTGCTAGACCATTATAAATTATTTTCAAAATATTATGACATCATACTTTTTAATACATTGGAGCAAATTTAAAGTTTATGTCATCCATTTGTGAATATATATTACATCATATTTTCAAAGATAAATGTATTAGAGCACATTTTTTGGGATGGGACACGTATGGTGAGAAATGGCTTTTTCCTGTTTTTGACCCAGATTTGACTCACTTCCACTCATGAAAAGTTCTGCGCAGGTCAGCGGCCATATTGGTTGTTTATTAGACCACTCCGTCATTTCGGTGGATTATTTCAACTTTATGCAGAATTCTCGCAGTAATTTCACACACGTTGGAGTTTACTGGTTCTAGGTTCGTGTACCGAACTTATTCGTCGGGTTCGTCAAGGATTTTGCGTTGGAAGGGATTTTGTTCGCAAGTCGTCTTGTGTCGCCATGCACGTGTTGACGTTAGACGCCTCTTGATGCACGCGGTCGAGCTCAACCATCAAGACCGTGCGGCTTCACGACTGTTGTCTGGTGTTTACATCTCGCCGAAGGACGGTTCACGCAGGTCAGTGGAGTTAACTCGATCGGATGTTGACTCTGGTGGCGTTCAAAACTACCGACCGACAAGCGACATCTGCCTTCTACTGTGCATACCTTGTGCCCGACGATTGGCCGGACGCGCGCATCATCTTCAACCAGTGAGGAGCTTCAGTTTCGTCAGCGTTTCGTGTTTGCGAGCCCTGTCACCTGTCGCCGCTCTACTCTATTGATGCAACCTGTACCAGAGACTCTGAACATTCACACCATCTGAAAGCTGTTGACGGGATTCCATTGGATGATTCTACGTGTCTGCGAGGGATCGCCACTGATGACTGTTTCCGGCTCACTGTGACTTATTATGCTAATTGATGAAATTTTCTTGCTGTTATGACACCTAACATCATTTCGGCTAGTTAGCGCAGAGAGCGCCTCTGAGTAGATTTCTTGAAGAGGCGCTATATAAATACTTGAAATAATAATAATAATGATGAAAACAGTTTAGGATTATTTTCTTATTTATTAGGTGGATAACTGTTCGCATGCAGCGCCGAGAATTCCAGACAAATGTGGTCGTCGATTGCGGGGGCTTGCTGGCAGGACATCTCGTTCCACTGATACACCTGCATTCGCTGCTCTGCCAACAAAGATTGACTGCCTTAGTGCTTAAACTACTGACGCACCACCAACGTTTATCTCAACGTCAACTGTCTTTGGTAATTTTCGACCTATCACTGAGTTGGACATGGCTAGTTTTGCAACTGCTAACTTTAAACTAATGTGAACTTGATCCACTATTCCCCATTTGTTATTGATTGCAAATTGGATGACTTTATCCCTTTTGATATATCTGTTTAATAGGTCCATCTTTGAAGGTTGCATCCCTCTCTCACAGAACCGGACCCTTGTTTTCCTTCCCTGTAAAGCTTAACCTTGTCAACAACCTTTGCCAAAATTATCGGCCTATCTCAAATCGCTCCTTTCTTTCTAAGACTGTAGTACGACTTGTCTCTCTGCAGTTTCTACCTTACATTGAGCAATCTGGTCTGCTTCCTGCAAATCAGTCTGGTTTTAGGGCCCACCATTCCACCCAGACTGCTCTCCTTTCTCTATTATCTGAAATCTATTCTGCTGATCATGATAGGTCTGATTTTACTCTATTGGCCCTCTATAATGTCTCTTCATCTTTGGATATGGTTGATCATAATATTCTTCTCAAGCGTCTCGTCTCCTATGGTGTTAAAGCCTGTGTTGGTTCTGGTCGTGCCTCTCTGAAAGAACCCAAATGATTATTTCTGGTGACTCTCGAACCCAACGGGTTTATGTTAATCTGGGTGTCCCTCAAGGTTCAGTTCTAGGGCCTTTCCTGTTATTCTTTACACGGTTGACATCTCTCCGATCTGTAGTGCTGCTGACTATCTATTTGATTATGATGTCCAGGCATTTGTCCAAGGTCCTCATATTCCCATTTGTTTTTAGTTATGTTTATTGAATCTCTTACTAATCATCTCCACTCCTGTATGTCTTTTAATCGCCTCTCGCTTAATGCTTCAAAGATTCAATTTATGTGGTTAGATACTCTCCAGCAGCTCCAGAAACTTTATCTAGTTCCGCTGTCTGAACATTTCCTCTGTTTTCCTTCTTTTCAACTGTGTGGGATCTGGGTATTGTACTTGATAGCCCACTTACCTTTAACTGAGCATATTTCCAATCGTATTTTCATTTAAGACGTCTCAAAGTCATTCTTCGCTTTGTCTACTCCATTTTCACTACCTTAATTCATGCTTTTAGATGTTCTCGAATTGACTACTGCAGTTCTCTCCTTATGTATCTTCCTAAAGTTCGTCTATCATCGATTCAGTCAACTGGTGCTAAACTCAGCTGCTAGACTGGTTGCCCAGCTTCCCAAGTACTCTCGCAACTCTACCTTTATGCTTGATGAACTTTATCAGCTTAACAATTTAAGATTCTCACTCTGATCCTAAAGGCTCAACGGGTCTTGGCCAAAGATATTGGGGTAAAGTTATATTTCGTCCTCATTCAGCTTCCCCACCGTTCACTTTGTTCATCCAACAGACTTGACCTCTTGGTTCCTTGCTTTAGAACTGTTCTAGCCCAGTCTCGATCATTTGCCTCAATTGGTCCTTCTCTTTGGAATGCTCTTACTTCTTCTATTTGCTCTACACTCCTGTCTGACCGTTTGTCTTCTGCATTGCCTCTTCTCAACACCTGCTTCTTCTCGCGGGACCTTTTTCACTGGGATCTGGGAACGATTCACCCTACTAGAGGCACTTTATACATGTTTAAATACAATACAATGCATAAGAAGAATGAAACTTATAAGAAACACTTGTAAATGATTTGACACATACTGAGAAACTGTGTTAAATTAACCTTCCCCATGTTTAAGCCTGCATAGTTTGGCCCTCTTGCTGCTTCTAGTTATCCCGTAGGATTACTTGGCCCTTTAAATGAATATGCCCCTGTCAAGGCATAGTGCATTGGACTTGATGGTTCAGTGCATTTTGAATTGTGTATTTTTCGGACTTGGACTCAAGGCTGACTCCATCACAACACCCTTAAATAATCCTTAGTTACTCGGACTGGAACACTTTTAAACCAAGACTTATTTAGACACAAATTCAGCTTAGTTGGCTCGACTACATATTACTGCTAGGAGTCAACTGGGATGTAGTGAGGCCAGATCTATGAATATTTCTATCTTTGTTATAAAAACTAAAATTACACTAATTTTGGTGATATACTCAGTGTTGAATTGTGTCTGAATTCAGGATCTAATGGGATGACTGGTGTTGCGTTCTTACTGTGCATCGATGGAGTTGTAGGGTATGCTGGAGCATATCCAGAGGTGAAGTAACAATTTGATTATATTACAGTATAGCTGACTGTAGCTCAGGGTATTAGTTGCAACTGAGTTTCATAAGAGTGGTAGTTGGAGCAGAAATATGTCCCACCTGCACGGACCGCTTATCGAGTCTGAGTGGCATATTTCTGACATTTCAGCCAATCGCAAGTTCGGATGCATGCAGCGCCTCCAAACCAACATTCGAGAATTGTCGTTGCTTATCGGAAAGGGATTAATTGTTACTATTATATGATTTATTTTTGCCACTTTTTTGCTAGTATTTTTCTATATAAGATTTTGTATACCTATAGCGATAGGAAACTTGATTTTAGATTAATAAATTAACAAATGATTTCCAATCAACTTTCATGTCCGTTTATATAAAGTGCGATTAACAAGTGCCTAATAAAGACTGTACTTACCTGTTAACAGGTGCATAAAGTAGCTGAATGGATGGAACGCTGAGCCTGTCACACTATGGAGCAGTGTTCAAAACTTCACTCGAGTAACCAGTGAGTGTAGACCTTGGTCATGTCCTTCAGTAGTAATTGTTTTAGTGTCATTTTGTTCTTTTATGCGTGTTATTATGCCCACTGAAGCTTACCTTGTTTTATTTATATCCTCTGTTTCTCTTTGGTGTGCTATCTGTTTCTTATCTGATATTCGTCGCAGAAGAAGTTCATCCTTGTTCCTGTTCCGAAGCGTGAAGGACTGGACTTGTCAGATCCTGCCAACTTTAGGCCAATTGCGAACGTCTCGTTTCTTTCTAAAGTAATTGAGAAGATTGTTGCTTCTCAACTAACAGCTTATCTTGATGTGAACAATTTACTCTCGATTTTTCAATCTGGTTTTCGTAAGGGTCACTCCACGGAAACCCTGTTAGTCCGCCTCCTTTCTGATATCTATGGGGCAATTGATAAATCACAGGTCACCCTTTTAGCACTATTTGATGTGAGTGCGGCTTTCGACACTGTGGATCACGATATCCTTCATAAGCGCCTATCAACCTCGTTCGGTCTTTCTGGGAACTTTCTCGACTGGCTTGGTTCCTTCCTTCACGACCGTTCCTTCTCTGTGGTCTACGGGTCCACCAGGACTCCGTGGGTTCCTGCTCCGTTTGGCCTGCCCCAGGGTTCTGTCCTGGGCCCACTCTTATATATTATTTATACTGCTGATCTTGGTTCTCTCCTTGCCGCTTCTTCTGTCCTGAGCCAATCCTATGCGGATGACCTGCAAGCGTATTTGCATTGTCTTGCGCCAGCAGCCCTATCCACTGTTAGGGTCATGAGCCGGACAATGGAGGCTTTGGAGGCCTGGATGTCCTCCAATCGCCTTCGGCTAAACTCTACCAAAACCCAATTTATTTGGTTTGGCACACGCCAACAGCTCGCCAAAATTGACCTGGAGGTTCTTGCTCGAGAGTTCCCTCACTTTACCTTCTCTTCCTCTGTCCGGGATATTGGAGTCACATTGGACCAAGAACTTACTTTTACGCGGCATATCAACCTGCTTTGCCGCAGTTGCTACTACCAATTGCGTCAGCTTAGAGTGGTGCTCCGCTCCTTAACTTTCAATGCTGCCTTAACGTTAATCCACTCTTTTGTCGTCTCTCGTCTGGACTACTGCAGCGCCCTCTATGTGGGTCTTCCGGTGACTCGGGTTGGTTCCTTAGATCGGGTCTTGCGCTCTGCGGCATGCCTTGTTGGTCGCATCCCAAGATTCGGCCATGTCACTGACTATATGGTGGATGTCTTGCATTGGCTCCCTTTCTCACAAAGGGTCACTTACCGGATATCTTCCTTGGTTTGGCGCTGTCTCGCTGGTGTGGCCCCTTTCTATTTGCAGGAGCTCTGTTGCTCCACCCTAAACGTCCAGCGCCGTGGCTCTCCCGCTCTTCTAAACAGGCTGAGCTTCTTGTCCCCCGGTCACGCACTTCTATTACACAGCGCCGTGCCTTTTCTGTCGTTGGCCCTACAACCTGGAATGGGCTTCTTCTTTCATTCACGACAAATCTCTTAACTGTAAGCTCAACTCTTAATGTTTGCGCTCTCACTGTTCCTCAGAGTGAACGTTGCTCAATGTATTTCTCGGATCTTGCTCAAGAGGTGCTCCCTGCTACCTCCGTTCTTTCTGTATTCAGGTCTCCTCTCTCCCCTGTCGTACCAATCCAGAAGCTTTGCCTATGTTGACCCCTCTTGCTGGAACCGTCTTCCGCATTAACTACGTCTTGAGCTTCTCAGACTCTCTCTCCCTGTATTTAGGAAGCGCTTGAAGACTATAAGTACTATTCATTAGCGGCAGTGCTAACTCTGGGTCGAGAGCGCTACTGAATCTGTGAGCGGCGCTATACAAGTGTTCAATTACAATATTGTATAGCTCACTTGCCTTTAACTGAAAATATTTCCAATCTGACGCGCTCATCATATTTTCAATTAATACGTCTCAGAGTAATTCGTCGCTCTTTCTCCTCCATCTGACTACCTTAATTCTTGCTTTTATATGCTCTCGAATTGACTACTGCAGAGCTCTATTTATGTGTCTTCCTAAAGTTCGTCTATCATCGATTCAGTCAGTGCTCATCTCTAAACTTATAGAAACACAAATGATGTGACACATACTGAGAAACTGTGTAAAATTAACCTACCCCATGTTTAGTCCCGCATAGTTTGACATTTCTGCTGCTTCCAGTAATCGCGTAGGTTCCTAGCCCTTTAAATGAATATATCCTTGTCAATGCACAGTGCATTGGACTTAATAGTTCAGTGTAATTTTAATTTTGTATTTCTCGGACTTGGACTCAAGTCCGAGTCCATCATAGATAGCACCCTAAAATATTCTTTAGTTACTCGGACTGAAACACTTTTAAACTCGAACTCTCTTATTTAAACACCAACTCAGATTAGGTGGACTTGACTACTTTACAGCTAAGAGCCAACTGGTATGTGGTGAGGCCAGATCTATGAATATTTCTATTTTTTCTTAACTACCAAAATTATAATAATTTTGGTGATATACTCAGTGTTGAATTGCGTTTTATTTCAGGATCTGATTGTATGACTGGTGTTGAGTTCTTCCTGTGCGTCGACGGAGTTGTCGGTATGCTGGAGCATATCCAAAGGTGAAGTTATGTCTTTTGTGCATAGAAAATCTTCTGTTTTCAGACCTCCAATTGCGCAAACTGTCACTTTTTCAGCCGCTCTACGCTATAGTTTAACCTCCATCTCAACAGTCACAGTTTGGAATTTTTGCACATTGATTTTGAGGCCCAGTCTTATACTTCCGACATCCATCATGTCCATTAGCTCCTGCAGTTGCTCCAGTGATTCTGCAACCAGATGAAAATCATCAGCAAATCGCTGCTTGCAGATCAACCTTCTGGCATTTACTGTGACCCTCAGTCGCTGTACATCTGAGTAGGGGCTCATCACTACCTCTATGGTTGAGTGAAGTTAAGGATGTCTGGGACAGTTCACACCCTATTCTTGCACCCACAACAATCTGAACTACTCTGTTAATTTATCATCCACCCTCACCGCACTTAATGCCCTGCTGTACAATTGCTTCCAACACTCCCCCCAGATTTACAGACGCTCCACCGCATCTCAGCACCTACCACAACTCCTGTTGCCACGCGATGTCGAACGCCTGTTTGAAGTCTACGATGTTTTTGTTTTAATGTATATATATACATATATATATACATATATTGGGTCTATTCTTCTCGGAGTATTTCTGTGACTGTTGCCTATCTGCGAATAATTGATATATTATAGTGCCTCGTCGAGCCTGAAACCCGTCTCTTCCTTAGTCACCACTTCTTCCACATATCTTTGGCCTGCTGCAGTAGTGAACTTGGTGTACTGCGCACATCTCCCGACTGTTCAACGGGCTGATTTCGTGGCAATAACTGCATTCTGTTCTGTCGTCCTTCTTGTGTGTTGGTACCGTAATGTCCTTTCCCTGCCCACTAAGCATGTATTTCCTTGCACAACATTTGCAGTATTTTTTATTGAAAGCTCTTGCCAGCTTTTATCATATCTGACGTGAATTTACCTTCTCCTGGTGCCTTGGTTTCAGGCTGCATATAACTTCATGTATATCGTCTCTCAGTATATCCTCCATTTGTTGTTAACTGTTACTTGCTGGTACTTCAGCAGTCATAACTGCATGATCCACCAGATTCTTTTCATTATTCAGCTCTTCGTTGCAATGTTTCCACTTCTGTTTAATCTTGTCTTTTTCCCAGTGGTTTCCATCTTTGAATTTTACTGTTGGCTTTTTTTGTCTAACCCTACCTCGGTTTCATTCCTGGAATACCTTCCTTATGCTGTTTTCGCATGCTGTTCTCAGCTTCCCTGCATTTTTCTTCCAGCCACTGTTCTTCACATCATTCCCTTTTTCTACTTGTTGTATTTTTCTTAGTTAACTTGTCCTTCTTCCTGTTTTCATTGCTATATGTGCTTTATATGCTTTCATGTCTCTTCTCTGGTCACTGATATCCAGCACTTGCCATGGTTTCTTATGTTTTTCCTATATCTCAGTGCCTGTTGTGAAGCCTCCGTATAAGTGGTTCAGACTTCTTATGAGGATTAGAAAATGTGCGCTCTCCTGAGGATCGGGCTGCATTGAAACTCTTCGTCCGTTTCATGCATCGATGCTACTGGGAGACAGAATGTGAATAATTGGAGCGTCTGATTACTTCCGATGCTGTGAACTCTCAACAACTATGGACCGCCTTATTCTGTGTAGTTGATGGTATACCACATGGAGCTTTTCTCGTTTGACCTCTTCCAGCATATCTGGTATTCTGGTTGCACACATCCTTCCTGATTCTTGTACTTGCTGCCATCCTAAATTCTTATCGCCACACTTTTAGTTCCTTCAAAAGCTGTTCCACAACACTCCGACTTGCCTCGGATCTACTCACAGTTTTCATTATTTACCATCCCCTACCTCGTCTACCTATTCGTACAGGTCATCAGCATTTCTTGGTTAATTTACTAATTTTTTTCTCACTTTTTTCCATCCTCCCAACAAATTCTTGCTCACTGGCGATTTCAATATCCATGTCGACAATCGCTTACCCTCTTGCATATGACTTTGCATAGACAATCTGTTTCAATACGTCGACTTCCCCCACTCATCAAGAATGACACCCTGTACTTTGTAATTATTTCCGCCACCTCCCTTTTATCTCTCAATCTGTCGTACTCTGTTCTAAGCATAATTGGTCATAACCTTCTCATGGTTAACCTTGTGATTGGACCCTTTTTCTCGTACCCCTTCCAGTCATTCTTTCCGTTGCACCGGGTTCATCAACCACCAACCCTTCGTCAAACATATCCTCAACTGTCGACTTGTTTTTAATCCTCCTCTTTTTTGATGACCTTCTGTCTTGCTACAATTCTGCTCTTTCCGATCTTGGCATCCATGCAACACTCATCACCAAACACAGCTTCTCCTACCACCAGGCTTTAAAAACCTTCTGCAGGCGCCTTGCGCTACCTTAAACTCATCGCTTTGCCATGAAGAAATACTACTCATCCAATCCAACTCTTCCGATCTCGACTGCTCTTCTGTGCCTCCACTCTTACTTGTCATTCAGGTCCGTGTCTGTTAAAGCCAAGGTTCTTAACCGGTGTGTCGCGACTCGCGACACACTGCTGTGTCGCGAATTGACCGGCAGTGCCGCAGTGTGGTGCGTAAACATGGTGTGGTGTTGGTGTGTTGGGAAGAAATGGTGTGTCGCGAATTCTTACGACGTTTATCCGACCATCAACTACTTCTTTCAAGACTCACCAAAAGCTTCGGTGTCTCTGGTGCAGCCTTAAACTAGTTAGCATCTTATCTGGGAGACCGGAATCAGCAGGTGGGCATCGGCACCGCTCGGTCTGAACCCACTGTTTGCACTGCTGGAGTTCCACAGGTATCTGTACGTTGTCGTCTATTATTTACAGTCTTTACCTCCCTAATTAATCTCATAGCTGATCACTATGGTGTCCAATTACAACAGTATGTGGACGATACTCAGCTCCATATTGCTCTGTCACACACTGATCAGTCTGGCAAACTTAAACTTGAGGAGTGCCTTTCATCTTTGTATGCCCGGTTCTGTTTTAACGGCTTGGCTATAAACCCAGAAAGTCTGAGGCATCTTTGTTCGGGTCACGCCAACGCCTACGTTCTTTTCCTTCACTTTCCAGTATCGACCTCGCAGGCTCTACGGTACCAATATCAGGTTCTGTCAAAACCCCTGGGGTTATACCCTGTACAGTATGCTTACTCTTCGGATGCATGTACATGTAACTAACCTTTGTAGATCTTGCTTTTTATCACATCATGGCAATACGCCGCATTAGGTCAGCTCTGACTAAATTTATGTCGAAGACTTTAGCCTGTCTCGTCTCGCCTTGATTATGCTAATGCGATTTTTTGGCATTTCAGACTATGAGCTACATAGACTGCAACGCATCCAAAATTCTTAGCTCGGGTTGTGCTGCGCATCCCACTACGATCAAGTTCTTCAGTCTTACTTATCAACTGCGTTGACTTCCTGTCGAGTTGAGGATAAAATTTAAATTGGCCTGTTTAACCTACAAATATCTCTACATTGGAGCACCTCTCTACCTTCAATCACTGCTTACATTTCTTCTTTTTGCCTGCAATCATCGAACATGGGTCTTTTAGCTGAGCCTCTATGTAGAACTTTATGGGCTTGCGTGCATTCCATGACTCTGCTCCCAAGGAATGGAATCTACTTTCACTCTCTCTTCGTTGCTCAAATTCACTCCCTACTTTCAAAAACGGCTCAAAACTTACTATTTCTCCTTGGCATTTAAGTGCTTGGCTATGTAATTGCATTTTCCTGGTGGCTGACTATCCGCGCCTCAGATTCACATTTCGGTGTGACCTTGCGCGCGTAAGAAATTTATGTATTTATAATAATAATAATAATAATAATGATTTCTTCCTTTTTCAACGCCTTTCCATTTGTATTCAACGCCATAATCTGGTCGCTTTCAAAGGTTCTTTTGCCCCACACCCTGAAGACGAGGCCTGACCCACCAGACGTTTATTCTTCTATTAATAATAGTCCATAAGTCCCTGGGGGATTGAAGTACCTCAGGGCAAAAATAACAATAAATTATAATAATTATAATAGGCCTAATAATGAGGCATTCGTACCTTGCGAATGAGGGCTTGTAATGAATAACGGTACTGTTATCAATGAGACATCATACGAAAGCATGGACTATGGCAATGAAACAGAATAAACAGATCTTCCAATGGCGGTGCCTCAGCTGGTAATAGCAGGAACGCGTTTGGGTCTGAAGATGTGCATTCGGGTGGTTCAAAAAAATAAATTTCATGCTAGATACCAGGGCGCCCTCTCAGTTTGTTAGACCTGTCAATAGTATTATTGAGACCAAATTTCAGCTTCCTGTTCCAACTGGAAGGCGGTGCTCGACGACATCGAAATATTACCATGTAGTTACATTAACTAGAAATATCGATACCTTATAACTTGATCAAAAACCTCAGCCATTGTCGGGTTGATGAGCTTGAAATAGTTTCTGTTGTGCTATTATACTTAACCACATTCAAGACTAGACAGCTATAAACATTTAGCCATCAAGTGACAAGTGTACTTGATAGCAATGCCACTTCTGATGACCTGATCACAAAGCATTGAGATTGCTGGTGACAATTATTGCAGCACTTGCTTGCGATCCTTTCGTCCTGCCACTTTCACAGAATGCCATTCACATGGAGTGTTTAAGAAGCCAGGATGGAGCATGCTGAAGCTGTAAGATCTGAATTTGTACCAGATTATCCACTTGCAGTACACTGGAAATGTTGACCGACTGTCAGTGCTAGTTTCAGGTGATGCATGGTGTGAATACACTCTTTGGTGTGCCCAAATTCCTCTCTATGACAGAATATGATTTAAATCCAAGGCTATTTATTATCTTCTGAAGTCATGGAGACTCAATGGCATGCTTAGACCTTGATCTTGATACAACACATGTCAACACCGGGCATTTTAGCGGAGAGTACGTTTTTTCAGGAAGACCCGATAGGCTAAAAGTCTGGATGGCCTGCTGTCGTCATGTGATGGAGTTGATTTAAACCAGAATCTTTATCGTGTGTTGTGGCCCATCTAATTCAAAATAGAATCCAATCTTTAAGAGATTTAAAGCTGTGTGGGATGATGTGACACGTGACAGCATATGAGTCCTAGAAGTCGTATACGTTACTGAATCCTTCCATGAAAGAGCTTTCAGTTTTCTCAAGTAGTCTGCTGAAAATAAAGTCAGTTTCTGAGATGACCACCAAAAAGTCATTGAAGTGTCAATGGTTGTCCTTGGAAGGCAGCCTTCAATAAGAAACTGGAGAGCCCAATTGACCAATGATCATGCACGTTGAATGGCCAGGTTACTGTATGTCATCAAAATATATCGATTTAACAATCATTTATTCAGTCTAAGGAAGAAGGAAGAATCTCAGATTCATCCATTTGTGTGATTTGGTTCCCTTCTTCACTTAAAGGCATGGATAATGGCCTCCTCTTGCTGCAGAAACTCCAGGACAAGATCTGTCAATTTTGATTGAAAATATGATTCAGTTAACTATTACCCATAGGAGATAAACGTTGCTGCCATGAAGGTCCTAGAAAAATATCAGTACTTAGTACCGTTCAGACGATGGTGAAGGTCTGATACTGTTATGTTGCCAACTGCCTGTTCCAGATAAGGTGAAGATTTTGTACGGAATGACTGTAAATCCTGGTGAAATGATGTTGACCGGTAGTGCTGTGATACAGAAGGAGGGGATTGCCTGCGAGTTTGCAACCAAGTGAACACTGACACTACTGCCACGCCTGAAGTTTGGTGATTCCTTTTTATACTTACACCAGAGCAATAGCCTGACGATGATGATTATCAGCAGGGCAGAGACTGAAGTCAGCAATTGAGAGTGCTAAACAACACGGCTGAGAGAAATGTGAAGTTGTCCAAGGAATTCAACTGACTCATCATTGATGAAGAAGAAAGCAGTGTTTTCTTCAAGTGGTTGAGGCAAATAGAAAAGCTGTCCCCACTCAAACAACACAGAAATCTGCTGTTGACACTGTGCTTGAAAAACCTTCTACAGTGTAGACGTTATCGTATGTTTGGAGTCATAAAACGAGAACAATAGACTTTCGTTTATTTAACGATGTTTTTGAATTTTTTTTAACATTTTTCATATTTAGAACCTACTGAAATTTTATATTTCAAGCTCACCAATTGTTTAAGTGTCACTCATATTGTCATGTTACAGTAATGTATGATCTATCTTGAAATAAAGCACAGTTGTATTGTAATATAAATTATGCTCAACACATTTATTTCTACAATTAACGTCTTTTCATTGGCCCATGCAAAGTAAAACAGTCGTTGAGCACCGCCTTCCAGTTGGAATAGCAAGCTGAAATTGTGTCTCAATAATACTATTGATAAGTCTAACAAACTGGGAGGGCGCCCTGGTTGTTAGCTTGAACTTTATTTTTTACCATGTATCTGTGAACCACACTAATGTGCATAGAACGTTAAATTGCTGTCAAGTGTTGCACATTAATCAGGAAGGTATTATTATACAGTCTGCAGAGTTCAAAGGGGTTTACAAAGGTTATTGTAAAATGAGTTTCTACCCTTACACTAGAGATCACACAACTTATCTCTCTGCAAGTGATATTAAATTATAATTATCAGTGTTGTTAAAAATTAAGTTTGCTGTTTGTAGTAGCAATTTTAATAAAACTTTGACCTTTGTTTTCAGGTCTTCCTGTGGCATTAAACCGTATCAAGGAGGCCGACCTCATTCGAAAGAACATCTGAAGCATTCCCTAAAAATTCTGTCTCACAGCTGTTGTATCAATGGACATTGTAGTCTTTTGTGGACTTTATAAGACATGTGACATTTCAAATTTTGTGTTCTCAGATTTTGATCATGCAATAAATATGAATATAAATTATGATTATTGAGGTGCTTATAATAAATTGTGGTAATTTAGCATATTTATGTCTTATGCATGAATCAGAATAATAAATTATTCTAAATGAAAGCAAAATCTGGATTTCACATGTACGTGCAGTTCAAGTACACATTCCGGTGGACTTCAGCACAATGCTTTACTTATAAAATGCACACTTTGGGTGCAGATGTAGTGCTGTTTAATGCAAATTTAGTGTGCAGTAAAAGTCATACAATTAGTGTGAAGGAAAGCTGCACATTATTATGTATGTTTATAATGGCACAATACTGTGTACTTATGGTGCACACTTACTGTAGAGTTATAGTGCACACCTATGTGTAGTTATGGTCCCTATTTAGTGTGTAGTTCTGGAGCACACTAGTGTGTAGCTATAGTGCACATTTAATGTGTTGTTATGGTGCACACCTAGTGTGTAGCTATAAAGCATATTTAGTGTGTGGTTATGGTGCACACTTAGTGTGTGGTTATGGTGCACACTTAGTGTGTAGCTATAGTGCACACTTAATGTGTAGTTATGTAGTCATGGTGCACACTTAGTGTGTAGGTATGGGTGCACACTTAGAGTGTAGCTAAGATGCACACCTAGTGTGTAGCAATAGTGCACAACTGCACACCTAATGTGTAGTTATAAGTGCACTCTTTGTGTGTAGTTACGGTACACATTTAGTGTGCAGTAGAAAAACTCCACACTAAATTGCACATTTCCGTGGAAGAGTGAGAGCTACACACAGGTGTGGAGGTCAATGTGTAGTAAAACTCCACACTTTTAGCGAGAGTGTAATAAGAAATAAGATGGATTTCACGCAAGGCCGTAGCCAGAAATTTATTTCGGGGGGTGTTTGCTCAACAGTACTGCGAGCAAGCTCACCAGCAACCGAATCAGCTGACTAATCGGTTTGGAATAGCTTCATGAGCGGTGATGAGCCCTCATATAGCCTATCGGGTTCTTGGCGGCCAATACATTACCAGTTCTTACATCATGTACAAGCAAATGCATTATTTCATTGTCGCATTACTTAATTTCGGGGGTGTTCAAACACCCAAAACACTTCTAGCTAAGGCCTTTGATTTTTTGCACGTGTTTTGAGTCACCCGAACTGTTGTTTTGCTGTGTGAGAAATTGAGAATATTGTTATATTCAATCGGCTAATTGGAGATTGTGACACTAAATAAAGAATTAAAGACCCTTGCTATTATAGGCCTATATTTCTCAAGACACCAACTTAGTGGGTGTGAGTGAAAGCTCAAGTCTGACACATTTATAAAAGTCTTGGAAGCTCTTCAACCACAGATTAAGAAATAATGTTTTTGTCGATTGTTCATCACAGCTGCAGTTTGACTTTTACAGGGGCGGACACAGAAATTTTCAGAGGGGGGCCAAACATTTGTCGGTCTGGGGATCAGGGAATAAATTTCGTCTTTTGTCACTAAAAAATCTGATGACCTTTTTTTAGTCATTTGTCGAATTCTCAGGAAAATTGGAAAAAGATACCATTTTGTCCTCCAAAATAGTTGACCTTTTTTAGTCGAAATCTCGGGCAAAAAGATACCATTTCCCAGAAAAGCCATACATTTTCCCAGCAAAAAATAAGTGACCCTTTTTAGTCGTATCGTACAGTGTTCTTAAACCCCTGTAGGGACCTCGTGGCGAGTGGGAGGAGCCTACGAAACTACTCATGGGGAGGAGCACGTCAACTTTCAGAGCCAGAATAGCTGGTGGAAAATAAATAAATTTCTAAATGGGGCCCATGGCCGGATTTGCACTCCCTGGATCCGCCCCTGGATTTTTATCATAAGGAGCTAAACTGCTGATACCACGTATGGCGAATGCCACCCTGTTTATACTCACAGGAATTTGGATTCTTGTGTTACATGCATGATCCAGCTTATCATATCCAACAGATAAATAACTAGAATTGCACGTAGCTGTCATAGGCGCAATCACGTCCTAAAAGTTGGGGGGGACCATAATGAATCACGTCCTAAAAGTTGGGGGGGACCATAATACTAAAGCTATGGGACCACTCAAAAGTTGGGGGGGACGCGTCCCGTGGGTCCCATAGGGTGGTTGCGCCTATGGTAGCTGTCAAGTTACAAAATGACAACTTGAATATTAGACACACGTTTCAATATAGGAATTCTGGCCAGTGTTGGTTGAAAGCCCACTCACCACGACAAGGTCCTGGCCAACGAGTGAGGGGTTAGTGGGTTAGTAACAACAATATGAGACGAATGATGTTAGTTGTGCCAGATCCACAGGCCAAAGGTGGTCTTGATAACAGCCAGAAATAATTTCATTGAATCCTCCAGCAAATGAGCAAATTTTCCTTACATCATCAGCATAACTGCAGATTGTGGAAAAAACAAAAACAGTCATCTGAATTTCTGTGAACAATACTCTAAAAATCAAAATTTCGTTGAATTTTCTCAGAGATTGTGTTTTTAGGTTATCTGAAATCAATGAATATCTCGGTTAAGTTTTCTTTCTGTAATTAAGCAACAAAATAACTTGTAAACATTTTGCTTTAAGAGGCAGAATTCTTAAAACTGAGAAAATTTCAAATGCTTAAATTTGTTGTAAAAATTGTACACAAATTTCCATTTTCTTAAATTTCCATGAAGTTAATTTAAGGTTTTGCAGTTTCTTAAATTTTGGGAGCTGGAACTGGACATAACAATATTTGAGCATGATAAAAATATTATCTTATGCTTGTATGCTTAAAATGAGTGCCTGTACTTAAATTCTATAAACCAAAGGCTGTGTTTTTTATAAGTGTTTCTGGAGTATGCCTGATACATCATATTCATTTACAATATTGTGGATCTGACACAGGGTGTAAGTAAGTAAATTTACAGATATAGTTCGGTTCATTTTTGTTTAATGATTAAACAGTTCATTCTGTGAAAAGTGACAGTTAAGTGCCATCATTCTGCACCAGATTTTCCTTTGAGAGGATAATGTTCTAAACTTCCAATTGTCCTTTGCAGCACAGCATTTCTCTTGAAGCATGTATGTCAAATGTTCAAAACTTCCAATTGTCTTTTGCAGCAAAGCATTTCTTTTGAAGCATGGAGGTCGAATGTTCAAAACTTCCAATTGTCTCAAATTGCAGTATTCGTTTCTTTTGAGGCATAGATGTCGGTTACTTCTCCTGGTCGTGTCACTGCTTTCAAGTCGAAATCGACTTGTTTCTCATTGTGAAGATGGAAATGACATTTGCAGAAGATGGACATAACTGAGTCTGAAACCATGCTATGCTATCATGCTGTGTGCTAATGTTCTGTATTTCCTGTGTTACATGCTATCAAAATGTTCAACCCAAAGCTGTCTCAAAGAAACAAAACAAAGTGATCTGAATTATAAATACCTGGCTTCTTCTTCTCCTCAGAGCTTTGCTTTGCTGGAGTTGGCTTTGCTTTAATGTTGTCCATAGAGAAGTTGACTCCAGATTTTTATATGTTGAAAATAAAACTTTTAGCTCTCAGTCATTTTAAGACAAAAAAGTTGAAAAGCTAAGTTTAAATAGATCACAAAACAGGAAAATGTGAATTTCAAATACCTGGTGTCTTCTGTTCAGAGCTTTGCCTTCTTGGCTTTGGCTTTGCTTTATGCTGTCCATGGTGAAGTTGACTTTCTGGATTTTTCTCTGCTGAAACAACATCCCTTGAAATCTCAATTACTTTACAACTAGGTATCCTGACTTCAAAACTTAGTGTAAATACTAAATAGTCACACTGGTTTTAGCTCAATTCTTTCTAAAGTTTTTGTTGTTAGAGAAATTTTAAAATACCTGATAAAATGCATCCTGCTGAGTTTTGCTTCATTGCTGACTCTGCTTTAGTGTTGTCCATACTGAAGTTGACTTTTTGCATTGTTATTTGCCGAAAACATCCCCTTCAACGCTCAATTACTTAAAAGACAGAACAATATGAAAAAATCAAATTTAAATAGGCAAAGGAACAAAATAATCTGAATTTCAAATGCCTGATTGTCTTCTTATCGGAGCTTTTCTTCGTTGGTTTCGCTTTAGTGTTGCCATAGTGATGTAGACTTTTTGGATTTTATTTGCTGCATCTCACAGTCAACTGGAGTGAAATTTCTGCTACAGTACAAACTCTGTATAGCTTAAATCTGAAACAATTATTTGAAATTGCGCTTATATACAAATGCAACAAATCATGCATGTTTGTATTTGGTATGCATGTTTAAATATCCATGTATTTATGTAGGTCTAAGTATGCAAACATTCTGCACACATATATATGCAGAATGTTTTACATACTTATATATATATATATATATATATATATATATATATATATATATATATATATTATTTAATAAGCTAAACATCTAGCTTAGGTTAACTTGTTAAGTTGGCAATCATTAAACAGTAGGTATGTACATACTCATAGTCTTTTTTTTAGCATGCAGTTCTCGACAAAATGTGCAGCTCGAAATGGATTTGTGCATTTGTAGAAACACTTCTAGAAATAGTAAAAGTTACTGTCATTCGATCGGGAGTAGTTTACCATGGAGGACGGGAAGGGAAAGAAGCTGACGTGCAGTTATAAAAATCCTTTTAAAATAGCCTGCTCCTAGTCATAATCTTAAGTCCAAGATTAGGCCTACAGCATTCGCACTGAGTTTCGGACTAAAAGTTCTGACAGTGACGTAGGCCTATTGTCGTTTCTGTGCATCGCTCGATTTGTTTAAGCGAATAGCTCATTCAAATCTACGTAGAACGTTTAAATTCTTTATCAAATTATTTGTTGGGTGGCGCTTGATCGTTATTTCTGTTTATAGTCCATTGTATAAAATGTCCTTCAGTCCAGAGTTAAAATTCAATTAGGCTATTCAACTCTATTCTATTCTATTCTGACATAAATTACAATCATATTTTCCCCTCAGGCGTCCAGCCAGTTAGTTCCTTCGAATATTCGATAACTAAAGATTTTTATACCTTGTAACATATCAATCACCTTGTTGATCTTTTTATTTATGGCGCATAATTTCTGTCGAAAACACTCCGAAAAGGAATCCAAATTTGAAGTTTTCCAATGAACGTTTTAGAAGAAATCTTAAAATGGACGCAAGTCCAACTTTCCACAGAAAACTTAAAATGTTACCATGGCAAAATTATTACGTCATCGGTGCTCTTTGTTTAACAAAAATTGACGTCAAAACAATCTGTCCAATCACGAGGGCCTATGCTGATCACGTGCCTCTCGTGTACAATCATATCCTGCACCAGGATCCCATTTGTCCATGTGAATGATGTGAGATCATGTGACTACGTTCTGCCGCTCCGTCATCCACGATTGCAATGAAATTCGTGAAGTAGACCATGTAGCTTACACAATAATAATATTATTAAGGTCTTGAAATTATTTCTGTTGACGCCGATATCTGTACACGCCATGGAAACACGTTGCCAAAATTATCCATTCTTTCAACGTGTAGCCTATTAGGCCTATGATTCATGAATAACTAGCCTATAGGTTGTAGAACGTAGGCTACTTTATTGACTCTTGGTTTGCAAGTGGCGCTTTAGAAATTAGGAGATTACGATCATAGCTTGGCTACGCATCAAAACCCGTTTCTACATAGGACCAGAACCTCCTATGTAACGTTTTTGTACGCTTTTGGACGATGATCGGAGTTTCGGATAAATTTAGCATCTATTTTACTAAATAGGAGCATTCAAATGGTTACATTTATGAAGGCAGATTGACGAATAGTCATGTTTGCAAAGTAAAAATTTACTTTTGGAGCTTCAAAAGTAATCTTTATGATTGGAGCTGTATTTTAAGTGGGCGACATCTATGGCTGAGAATGAAAAGGACGTCCGCAAAAATTTTCGCGAGTCTCTACAAAGTGCGGGGGTCCCGTAGCTCAGTGGTGATCGAGAGTGCTGGTCGTTAAACTGAGAGTCATCCGCGCGACCCGGTTCAAACCTCGCTCAGGGCATTAGTTTATTAAAGTTTCTGTTAGCTGCCATTGGCGCTTTGCTGTTGTGTTGCTTGACTCGGGTTCTGCTAAAAATAAAGATAGCCCCTCCCACTTCTGGCTTGGCCTACCAAGAGTGATCCAGCACTTAGGCCATTAGTGTTAAGTTTCCGAACCTACTGCTGTAAAGCCGACCTGCGTGTCGTGCTATAGTGGGCCGTATTTCGTAAAACATGTACTTGTAATCATTCTGCGGTGTGTCAGATTGAGTGATTAAATGAAGATTATTTTTAAAAAAGTCCTTGCGGCACATCAACGACCTCATAAAATTATATATTGCACATTTACGAATTTCATTGGATATCTATGTACACTTCTATAAATAGAAATAATCTGAAACATTGAGGGCACAGATGCGCATAATTATTTTATAGGCCTATCCGATTGTATTCTCCGGGCATTGTATTTCTTTGGTCTGTTTAAAGCAGCAAGGAGTCGCACAGATGACAACTTCCGCTATGTTTTAGCGATTTCTAAAAACTATTTCATCATGCCAGTTCGCGAGTATGTGTGGTATAGCTTCTGCGCTCTGTTGTATGCGAAGTTAGCGTTGTCAGAGTCGTCTATAAGAACAGCTGGAAATATTACGCCCTCAGACGATGTCGTTGGTGATGGAAAAGCGAGTATCGTCCTCGACCATGTGCCCGACGCTGGCCGTACAAAGGTGTGACTTGATCTACCCCTTTTTCTGTTAATGCTTTGGTCCAATTGTTGATATCAAAATGCCCTGTAAATGCCTGTACTTTAAAATTTTTGCAAGCATGTAGAGTTGGCATGTCATGTCTCCTAAGATCTGACTGAATGCATAATATGTGAGCTAGCATACATTTTAATAAATTCAGATATATATTCAGATTCAGATGCAATACAAGAGAACTGCATTTGATACTCTGCCCTCCTTCCAGCATTCAGATGTTCGCATGTACAGCCAAACAACAGAGTGTCAATGACACTGAAAACTGCGAATGAACGACTTGCTCAAGGCCTTACAATGTCAACACCAGAGTGTCATAGAACCAGCATTCTAAAACCATATGCAGATCAAGTCTATTAACTGTGCCAAAAGGCACTGTGGAATAAAATTAAGATTAGCACGTTTGAAAAAAGTTATGGCATTGTATATTTGATGTGTCTATTTATTTAATCTCCAGAAGACTCACTTAAAATGCCCTGTAGGAGTAATCACATATTAGCAAGTGAATGGAGTGCACGACAAATATATTATAGTTCATGAGTAGGTTTTTTGTGGCTGTCCTGAATTTGACAAGCGATGGCGAAAGATTGCAGAATTCTCTTAGAACTATTTTATTGTCACTTTTTGCAAATGCAGATTGAGCATTACATCTGTGTACAGAAAAGCAGATTTTATGGCTTAAATTTTATACTCGGGTAATGTTTTGGCCATTTTGTTGTAAAGTGATGATTACATGTTTGCGTTACCGTTACCAGGTGCTTGACTAAGTTGATGCCAGCAGCTTACGTCGGGCCAAGAAATTAAAAAAACTTTCCTATTGGAATTGTAGTAGTAAAGCGTGATGCTGATGCACTTGGTTCTCATTCTAAAGGTCAATTATTAAGATCCCTGTTCAGACTAACGTATTTGTGAAAACTGTTTTCTGCCCTATCTTATATAGATCTATCTTATAAACAATTCTGTAAACCTAATTAAGCTGAATACACTGTATGAGAGGATAATCCACTAGGTCTAAGAGAGCAGCTGGAACTAATCATGACTGTAATGTAATTATGAACTCTACAATTTCTAAGTGTTACTTATGCCATTAGGCACAGGGTTCCAGCGTATTAATAAGTGCTGCATCGCGGCAGAGGGTTTGTTCAGAGATGTCATATGAAGAATAAAATCTGGAACATTGCCAGGACGCCAGAGAAAGCAGGAGGCAGAACGTATATGTCTCTTTGCATGGGTATTGAATCTATTATGAATTTGAGGTAATTTATAAATGTGTGCAAATGGTTGGTTTGCAGAATGCACTGATTACAACAGACTCACTGCTGTTTGCATCAACTCTTGATGGAACGCTGTTTGCAGTCAGTAAGACAACTGGAAAAGTTATGTGGAGCCTGAAAGAAGGCAAGCTTTGTAGCATTTCATGTCAAGCTGACTTTTAGCTTATCTGATTGCTATGAGCGAATATGACTTGGAATTTATGCTGAGCTTTTGCAGCATTCATTGTATAAATGCATTATTGATTTCTGTGGCTAAACAGGTGGCTGATTCGAATACTGATTCTATTATATATCAAAGCATGATGCCGATTGTGAATCAAATTTGTTCTGATATTCTACTATTGTGACTCATATCTTGAGTCGCAATAGTTCTTGAACAGCACGGTTAAATACGTCTACACTTGGTCTGCTCTGTCTTTTCCCATGTGTTTTTTCTAAGTACAATCATCCCAAAATATGGAAATATATTTGTCATGCAATTCTTGTCTATTTTCTCTGGATCAAATTGTCTACTGTTATGCTCAGCTGAATATTATATTACCTAATCTTGATTTTATTGTCCTTTGTTCCATACCTTATTATACCTCATCTGAATTTCATCTTTCCTTATTCCAATATTAGTTATCTTCCCTAATGTTATAAATATCTTATTTGGACATAATATGGCATATATCCACTTTCATGTGGAAGGAACTGCATTGGCTGCTTATTTAAAAATATCTTGCATCGTGCAATGTGCTAGGCTTGCAGGATCACAATGCATGTGTGCAATAGCTTGCAGGCTGTACTAATTACTGCATCTTATCCTAGGGAGCCATGTATCAGTCTTGTCCAGTGGCCACATGTCCCATCACTGTGCTTCACAATCCAGCCTGGAGGCTTTGCTGTGGATTTCCATCTTTGAGGAAAAGGTTGCCCAGAGACCTATGACATGAGCTTTTGGTCTTTCTTACAGGGTGGCCAGATTTATTTAGGAAATTTATGCTTTGTGACAGGATCACGTAAAAAAAATAGCCCAAAAGTCACAAGATGAGCAGCAAAATGAAGAAATTTGCTATGTACATTAAAACGTACTTTATTGGTTTCGTTAGTCATGTCAGAAGACACGTGATGAAAATCATCAACATGAAAATTTAGATGGCAGACTGCTTGGTTCTTACGGTAGGTTAGTCCGTATGAGCATGAATGTATTATTAAGTTTGCAACATGACATGAATAGAACTCTAGTAAAGGTGACCTAGTGAGAATTTACAATGTCACCATTGTGACTGTGGAACGATCCAAAAGGAGTCCAAAATATAATATGAGGTCGTGAGGATGAAATTTTCAGTCGCCGGCGCATTGAAATAGTAGCCCAATTCGCACTTCTCGCGATGACCTGGCAACCCTACTTTCCTGCATCATTTCAGTATGTCCTTGAAAATTATTGTATTTGATTGTGGATTTGTGTAGTTGAGCCGAGCCCACCTTTGATGTGTTCCTTTTGAAGTCATGAGAAATATGTTATGATTAAAGTTTCAGATAAGCTTTCGTTATAAATACAAGGTACTTCTGCATCTTGTTTGTTTCTAGATCCAGTGTTAAGAATTCCAGTTGACATCGAAAAAGGGTAAATTTTAACTGTCTGCATACTTTCTCTGTCAGGTGTATTATAAATGTTTTTGAATTCAGCCCAAGTTATGTACATGTGTCTCCTTCTTTGTCTATATGCCTCTATTTTGATTTAAACATTTTCATTCATACTAGCTAATAAATCGAATCGATTGTCATTTTAACTTTCCATTGACATGTGAAAATTGATAGCCAATCTGAGGGCTACATGTATTTGGAAAATCTTGAAACTTAGAACAGAAATGCAGGTGTACACATGTGCCAGTATTTCTCTCTCAAGACTTGACCGACCTATTAATGATTTTAAGATTGCTCATTGCATGTATTATCCTTTAAACCGTTAAACAATGTGCAGTCTCAGCTTGCAGCAAGCATTTCTTTTATAAATGCTAGCAAACTGTCTAAAATTACACATGAATTAAGAATGTTCTGATACAGTCTTGTTTTTAAGTATTTAAGCATTATCACTGGTACACTAACAGTTTGCCTTAACTGTGTACTGTTTGCTTTGGTTTTGGTCTAATATTGCAGTTTCGTATAAGATATGAATGACCTATGAGCCTCTGACCTAGGCCATGCTGGGAAAGTCTTGTAACTTAGGTAGAAGGCCCATGTACTATAAGGTTGCTGCACTTGAAAGATCTTGTGACAATGGTTGAACTGCAGTTCTGACAGCATTTGTTGCTGATGACCTTATGTCATGGTTATGCATCAACAGCAGAATAAGATAGGGTTGAATGGACCCAGACGGCCTAGAATTTCATGCATGGTTGACTATCCAGTTAGTCTGCTCCAGGTAACAATAGAAGCTAAAGATTGGTTAGAAAACTTGGTCTACTTTGGACATAGCAGGTGTTGCAGAATTTTGTCATAGATTGGCATCATTGAAAAGTCTCAACAGGTGCTATATAAATGTCATACACTTACACATATTTATGTTAGCATTTCCTCTTTTTTTAAGGTAGCCTAAACGTTTTGACAAGTATTTGCTGAGTGTATTTTTTACATCAGTTGAGCAAACAAATAGAGCTGCCGCTGACAGTTGCAGCTGATGAATTACTTCAACAGTTTGTCAGCTGCATTTGTCTAAGTACTGTCAATTTGTGATGTTTCTTAAAGCGATGGATGGTAAGAGAATTGTTTAGGTGACACAGATGGTATTCAACATGCACGGCCTTCTTTTGCTTCTAGGCCGGTCTTTGTTGCAAATCCTAAAGATGGGAGTTTGTATTCGTTTAAAATGGGATTTGATGGCCTGAAGAAACTGCCGTTCTCCATTCCGGACCTGGTGACTGTTTCACCATGTAAAAGCACTGATGGACTGCTCTATACAGGTGGTTCTTGTTTATTGACAGCATTCTTTTTTCTTCCTTTTAAAGAACTGAGAAATCTGTTTTAAGTGTAACTTTTATTCAACCGCTGTTCTAATGGCACATTAAAGTTTAATGACGTGTGAGAGTAAGCGTAAGGTTTCTTGATGCTTTTTGTGACTTTTAAGGCTTAAATTAAACACTGTAGATTAGGTGCGAATAAAATCAATAAAGCAGTTTTTTAATTCTCGATGCCAGGACTGTAGGAGCATTTATTGATTTTGAGTCTAATTTTTTGCATGACTAAGAAACGTGGTTGTTCAGTGAGCACTCAGTTGCACTGGCTTAAATTAAGGAACATTTGTGATGATAATAAATAACTTTGTTTTTGACATCTGATTGGGACACTTTGCAGCTGTTTTGCACTTGAATATTTTGCCAAGACTGTAGACACTGGATAGATACAATTTTTGGACCAAAGTTTTGATAATTAATTTGCTAACTAGCTAGTGTACGGTTGTTTTTTACTATGTGTGTTTTAGGATCAAAGACGGATACATGGTTTGCTGTTGATCCATTGACTGGTGTCAAGATACAGACACTTAACATGGACGGATCACAACAAGTCTGTCCTTCTGGATCAACCTCTACAGTATTCATTGGCAGGACAGGTACAAAGACTCCCAACTTCTCATAATCTTTAGTACGCTTCTCTATGTCTGATGATTTATATAACATCTTTCATGGCCTGTCAATGATTGACCATAAGGTATTGCGAATGTTGTTGATTGAGTCTATTGGATGTTGACAAAGTTCTTGACTTAGATAATAATAATTTTCTTTATTGAACAATTTGGTTGATAGACCACAACCGGTCACAGTTATGCAATTGAAGCAATTCACAAGAATGCAAATCACAAATCTTTACTCCTAACAGAACAGACGGCCTGCAATAAAAGGGCGCTATTAGCAACCTACAAAGCACGTCTATCCTACGGGGGCTTCGGGAATCAAACTCGAATCCGCTGATCTCCGTGCCAGTGTGTGTTATTTAATGCACTGCCAGTGCCCCAGATGGAACTCTTTGATTTGTTTATTGTGTTGTAGTATAACAAAGGCTATTCTGGAGTAGAATGTCTGCCTTCTCTGAGGTTTGAATAGGGAACTTCGTTCGAATCGAGAAGGACCATGCAGCATTTGGTGTTCGCCTTTATCCATAAATTCTGGAACTCACAGAAGAAATCCAGTTAATACCACGTTTTCTTTTGTGAACACTGTCACTATTATTCTCATAGTTTTTGTCTGTATACTGTGCATTTGGTTGATTTTAGAATACAAGGTTGTGATGTTTGACAGTGAGACAAGACAGCCAAGGTTTGTTAAAGTATTGTTTTGTTCTATTTTGTTTTTATGTTTCAAGAAAATTTTCAGCAAGTTCTTTTACATGGATGTAAACATGTATTAACCCATTAACGATGAGCCACATTGGTTTTTTATGCATTTGAGTACAGACGTATTGCTAAAGCGTTAACTTAGTTTTCGACAAATTAGTTTAGTTTAGTTCTATGGAGTGTTAAAAGACTTTTGTTTTGTTTTGAATTCAGATGGAATGCAACTTTTATGGACTATTCATCTCATGTGGCTCCAGACAGCAAAGATTACGGTACAAATATCTTACTTTAACAACAAATTGCATTGTTGTCCCAATCACCTTTAGTACACTTTGATCATTAAAGGTCTTTTATGTTATGGATTAAGAGTGTATAAAACTCCTATGCAGATATAATTGTTGTGTCTTGATTGCAATATCTGGCATTGTATGATAGCAGATGTGTGCTTCGGAACAGTCAGCAGATCTCCCTGCCAGCTGCAGTACAGAGATATAACATGTCTTTACCTCCTGCATAGTCTGCTGCAACCAAAATAAGAGAGGCACTCTTGTAATGAATAACAGTTGAAATAATACTCTAATAATAAACTGTACCACTAAATTGTGATGCTGGCATTTTGAGCTGTGCTATATGTGTTGGGTTATGATGAGGCTGTTCTATAAGAGGATCTAAGGATGACTGTACTAAGTGTACTATATAGGAAATCATCCTGTAGGGATTGATGCTATTTATAATGGATAATGGGATATCAACTGCATATACTGTTTGTATCCTTCATTCAGTGTGTAGTGTGCCATTACTTCTGTAATGGCACATCATTTGTAATTTGTAAGAAAATTAATCCACTGAGGAAGATAGAGTACAGCAGTGCATGCAATATTACCTCACTTTTATACTGGTAGGCAATACAATTTTGACGTAATATGGTTGTATTGTTAATGACCTACATTGAGTAATTATGTCTGATAGACTTGCTCAAGGTCCATACTTGTCGAATTGCGAGCCAAATGATCTAGGCTATCGACCCACTTAACCAAGGATTCATTATAAATCAGACTGAACTACAGGACCAATGACCATGTGATAGATCACAAAGCCATCTGTGGTTGATTAACCTGCTGAAAGAAGTACTGATAAACTTGAGCTGCTGTTTTATGAATAGTTAGGTTTTTTGACTTGTTTGCCTTGAATCTCTTTTTTGTGGTTTTATAATTTCTTATGTTTTCCAAGAAGAAAAGAATAAGTTCTGTTTTTTTCTTCAGACTTACAGCATTTTGCCTCCAGTTCAAGTGGAGTTGTTGTGACAATGGACCCAGAAAACGGTAATCACCTTTTTATCAATCATTGTTTGTTCATTGCATTTACAATGGCCCTTTCTTAAAGAAATGTTTATATTGTTGTTTCCTAAGTTTGTTCGTAATTGAATTTATTATGTGTGCCAGACATATCTACCACTATTCTGACTGTCTTATGGTTTAAAATAATATTTGTCAGTAAGTGAGCTTTTCTATTAGTTTGCTTGTGCTGACAAGTGTTGTTTGGGTGCAGGAAGTTGACTTGTGGTTTGTTCAGATGATTGTGTGCTACTGTTTCAGGTGATGTTTTGTGGACACGTGACTTGATGTCTCCAATCGTTGGAATGTACACGCTGAACCAGGACCACGGCTTTCAGAAGGTGCCATTCTTTTCTGTTGCCAAGGAGACGCTCTACCATCTGACTGGACAGATGACTTCCAGTGAATGGAGGAGGAAGTTCCTGGAGCATGGAAAACAAGAGACAATGTTCTAGTAAGATGCACATGCTTTGATCTTTCTATATATTGCTTGTATGAACAATTGAATTGCTAAAAAATAATGAATTTGCTCCAAAAAAGAGTTTCTATTATTTCTAATCTCATGATAACATGAGCCGTCAAAACATATTTTGTGCCACCACTGACTTTCAAATCAAAATTTTTGCATTATCAAAATTTTGATTCAATATTTGTATCTGGCTGTATGGTATGATTTTATACTTTTACTTGACTGATAAATATGCGTTTTACTACAAAAAAGTGGCCGACAATGAGGTTATATTTTTCTATTAATGGTTGAAGTTCATCGTGACTACTGTCTTCCAATGCCAAAAGCCCTACTTGCTTGTTTCAGGATATTTTGATATATTTGCTGAATGATGTGATTTAATTTTTTGGACTTTACTGATGAATAAAGGCACATTTGATTGGAGACAACATTCAAAATAGGTTTTTCAATTTAAATGGCTGTCTTTAAGTGCTTACCACAACATTGGAAAAGTTGCATTTCTGAGAAAGCATTGGAAAAACCCATGCATGGGTGTTCTTCTAACATCTACAATATTTCTTTTATATAACATATGATAGAATTACAAAATAGTATACCTAATTATAATTCATGTAAATATTTTTTGAGCAGTTGAAAAAGGCTTCTCTTAATGCAGAAGAGTTAAAGGTGTTCTGCTGTCTAAAGTCATCCAATTATAAAACAGTTACCTGGTTCTGTAGTCATTAGTCGCCAGTCGGTCTTTCCTGAAAGATGATTGCCGTACTTTGTTGAAATCAGGAAAGTAAACCTGCGTTGTGTTTTATTTTTTTAATGTTACAGTCCAACCCTTTACGTTGGAGAGCACAACAGTCGATTGTACGCTGTGCCATCTCTCGTCGACATCAGCACTGTCTCAGTTACTGTGAGTTGTTGAGACTTCGCCCCACTTAAATAATATATTTGCACCAAAGTTTTTATGGTATTCTGCTTTAAAATTGTTAATAATTGAAAGGGTAATTTTGTGACATATTTTCTGCAACATGTGATCACGGCGGCTATCAGAAGCAATCTATTGACTAAGCTTAGATGAGATATAATATGATTCGACTGATTTGAGATGAGGTAATGGAGTTTGTGATTATAATAATAATAGTAATTTTTCTTTAATTCAACGCCTGCAAAAGCACTGCGTATTACATGCACAAATTATGCATTAATCTTAATTAGCATCGAACTCAACTACTAACTGAACAGACAATACAATACACTGCACTAAGATGTAATAGCAGCCTACAAGGCATGTCCGCCCAACAGGGGCTCATTGCTCAAACTCGTTACCTGTCACTCTCTATGCCAGCGTGTTATCCATTACTCTACCAAGAATAGCAGAGCAGTATTCTGGAAGGGTCGCTTTATCAATGAGATGTTTTGATTAAATACATTGTATATTGATTTCACATACTTCACGTTAGCAGTGGTGCTTTTAATTGCTGTGAAATCTCAGTAGATTATTTTTCTACCATTGAGAAGACAAGAAAATAAAGAAAAATCGAAAGAGGCATCTAAGTATTTATTGCTGATTTTATTATTTTCTTGCAGCCGAAGAACTTTGGCCGTCTGTTGCTTGAGGGTCCAATGCCATCGTCATCAGACTCTGTTGTTGTGGTCGATGCTGTCCAGGATGATCTCATCCCATCAGCGCCTTCGGTTGAAGAAAGCAGTCTTATTCTCCTTGGTGATGATAAAATTTATATATCAATTATATTTGTTGGTTGGTTATAGCTGATTGAAAGCTCTCTTGTAGGGTCACTTGGTTTCTTTCAGCGTCTCCACTTACATGTAGATATGCACTGTTTAGAGATGCTGCATATGTCGTTGGCGACAGGTTTGATGAATCTAATAGTCAAAATTGTCTGTTATGTCAAGTTACGAAAATAGAGTGGGTTTGACCAAAGGAAGTTCAGAATTTGACAGCGCATTTGGCACAATGTTGCTGAACAGAAGGTGGGATGGAAATATTGGACACAATTTTGCTTTGCCTTAACTTGTTTTCATCATCATCATTGTGATCCATGGGCTCAGTGCCCGTTGGTGTCAATCGCATGTTTCACCGTCCGTCTTCATTTGTCTCTCTCCTGTGCCATTCTGCTCAATTTGTATATCTTCATTTCGCACCAATCTGTAATGTCATCCAACCATTCCCTACACGGTCTTCCCCTAATCCCCGCTCCGTCCATCATCCCAAAAATAGTTTGCTTGATGAGTCTCTAATTTCCCATTCTGCACATAAGTCCAAAAAAGTTGTTTTCTTTCCATTATTATTTGCTTGATGTTTTTCTTATTTCCTACTCGTGCGCGCATCTCCAGATTTGTTACTTTCTGCTCCCATCTGATGTGTAATATCCTCCTATAGCATCTCATTTCAAATGCCAATAGTTTGTTTGTATCCCGCTTACGTAGAGTCCATGTCTTGCATGCATATAGTAATATGCTAAAGATGCATGTCTTTATAATTTCTATTTTTGTTTTTATGCTTATTTCACGGCTTCTCCATAGGTTCCCTAAGGCTGCCAATGCTCCTGCCGCCTTCGCTATCCTTCTGCCAATCTCCTTTCCGCTTAACTTGTTTTGCTTATTAGATATCATACGATTGTTGACTTATTTTTACTAGGATACCACGAGGTTCCGGAGATTTCACCGAGAAAACTCTACTTTTCATCGATGCACTTGATTGCCGACAAATCAACGATAGTTATTCCAGTTCAGAATGAAAAGATTGAGGTTGGCGTTAACCGTTCACACGTGATGCCCGAGAACGTGATCAACTACAACGTCACTGATCCGCAGAAATTGCCATCCGACAATTCCGGTTATTCGGAAACTAAGTTCCTGACAGCTGTGCTAATCGGATTTCTGTTTGCAGCGGCCTTCATTTGCTCCATTGTCGAGGTAATTAAAACTCATTGTTTTAATTATATGTTGATTTTGCTTCATCTCACTTAAAATTAATTGTTTTATGGGCTTCATTCACTGGGTCGAGAACTGGACAAAGAAGTTTTTCTTTCTTCTGTTGCAGCTTTATTTTTGCTTAGGGTAAGTTAAGTAAATACAAATATATGAAAGATGGAAAGTAGTAAAGTGGCTGCTCAACAGTTTCTCTCTTACAGTTAAATGTTAAATTGTTGACATAATATTGATTGATTGATTAAATTGAAAGAGAAATGACTGAGAATTGTTTTTATTTGCAGAGGCGTTTTCATATTGTGAAGGAGTCAACAAGATCTCTTATCAACGATGCGAACTATCTGTCACAGCAACACATGTGTAAGAATTTTTTCATTTTTCTGCTGTTGATATCTTTTTATCTTTTGATCGTCTTTGATGTTGGTTTATGATCTCTTTGTGAGGGACCCTGTGGCGCATTGGATAACACACTGGCATGGAGATCAGTGGAGCTGAGTTCAATTCCCGAAGCCCAAGTAGGATAGGTGAGCTTTGTAGGTTGCTGTTAGCGCCATTTTATTGCAGGCTGTCTGTTCTGTCATTAGTTAAGATTGATGCTTATTAAGATAACTGCATAACTGTAGTGTACACTGTAACCAGTTGCGGTCTGTCAACTGGATTGTTGAAATGCTAAACAAAAAAATTATTATATATTTTGTCTTGGATGAATATTTTGAGGGTGTCTTCAGTTATTAAATTATACTAACTTGTCTGTGACAGATAGGATAGAAATTATATCATTCTATTGCAATGAGTTGAGTAGCATTCTTTTGATTCGTTTAGTGATTGACTTTGTCTGTGATGATATGTAGTGTAAATCATAATTGACTCAAGATTAGTAATTGATTCGATGTGTTGTTTCCATATCACAGCCATTGCTGATGGTCTCTGCACAGTTGGCAAGATCACATTTGATCCCAGTGAAGTGCTCGGCCATGGCTGTGAGGGTACTTTGGTTTACATGTAAGTATGTGTGTCTTCATTCATTCATTTGCTACAAGTATTTATGTAGCGCCTTTAAAAGCGACTACACTGCTGACCCCAGCCTGGCTACTGAGTCTATGTTTACATGCCACATGTACCACCTTGCGAACAATAAGTAATAAGTATGTTGAACATTATGTGGTGTATTAGATATTTATCTAACAGTGAAACATCTGTTGGGGACATTTGTGCATAGAAGACTTGCTGAGAGACCCTAGAAAGTTGCTATTGTAATGGGGGCTCGAATCTGCACAGTTGTATCTGGTACAAAAGTTAGTGGTCAGTTTGTCTACTTGCTGTTTGTGATTGCAAAGGGGAAAGATTTGTCTTGCGATGAACTAGTGATGACGATGAAACTGATCTATTTGTGCAGTGGTCGTTTTGATGGTCGGGATGTGGCCGTGAAGCGCCTCATTCCACACAATTTCCATTTGGCTGATCGAGAGGCGGAACTACTCCGAGAGTCCGATCAACATCACAATGTCATTCGATACTACTGCACGGTATGATACAATGTCATTCGATACTACTGCATGGTATGATACAATGTCATTCGATACTACTGCACGGTATGATACAATGTCATTCGATACTACTGCACGGTATGATACAATGTCATTCGATACTACTGCACGGTATGATACAATGTCATTCGATACTACTGCACGGTATGATACAATGTCATTCGATACTACTGCACGGTATGATACAATGTCATTCGATACTACTGCACGGTATGATACAATGTCATTCGATACTACTGCACGGTATGATACAATGTCATTCGATACTACTGCACGGTATGATACAATGTCATTCGATACTACTGCACGGTATGATACAATGTCATTCGATACTACTGCATGGTATGATACAATGTCATTCGATACTACTGCACGGTATGATACAATGTCATTCGATACTACTGCACGGTATGATACAATGTCATTCGATACTACTGCACGGTATGATACAATGTCATTCGATGCTACTGCATGGTATGATACAATGTCATTCGATACTACTGCATGGTATGATACAATGTCATTCGATACTACTGCACGGTATGATACAATGTCAATGTCAAATTCCAGAATTGAGCACAGGTTAAAACTGCAGTATATACTATTTTATACATATGCAAACAATTGCATGTATATGGTGGAAAAATGGTTATCACCTGGATAATTATATGAGTACACAAACTTCATGAATGTCTGTAAATTTAAATGCATTTTAATCTTGACTTACTAATAATGGTTAGAATAAAATCTTTCATGCTATGCGTGTGTGTGCACATGCACATTATGCATTGCATAAATGCTAAACATTGGGTTTGATTAGTTATTATAGCAAGTACACCATAACCTTCTGATAATGTTTTATGTGTCATTTTATAAACTGTCAAGGTTGTGTTATCGTATAATGACGTAACTTAAAGGCTGAAATAATTTTGGGTTCCATATGCGAATTGCGTTCTGTCAGAATTTTTATTACAATGAAATATGTGGTATGTAAGATGCAAAGTGTAATAGAGAACAACGAATGATGAAATGCTTTTGAAACCTCATCCATTTCTGTTCTGTGTTAAAGGAGCGAGATGCGAACTTTCAGTACATTGCATTTGAGCTGTGCATGGCCACAGTTCATGACTACGTGGAGACGGGAGATTTTGACAAGAGTTGCATCAACGCGAAGACTCTTCTGCAGCAGATGCTGTCTGGAATCGCACATCTCCATTCTATCAACATTGGTTAGTGCTTTCACATCGTCACTTCTGCTCTTATACATGTATGATAGGGTGGTTCCATCGACAATGGCAACTTTTGAAGTTGTTTCTTCTTTATTCTCCAGCCCACTATTTGGTGATACGACTTATAGAGACTCTATATCCAAAATATTTTCAGATTCCAAACGTATTTAGGACTGGCGCGAACCAGTTGAAGTTTGGATAATTTCGCATGTTTCAGCAATTTCTTACTAATGACTTATGAACTACTTTGCTACATACTTTTCAGTATAAAATTTGGCCTGGTCAGTAAATAAATCAGTCAATCAATCATTCAATCAATCAGAATTTATATATCACCCCTTCAAGATGCCTACTCAGAAGCGCTCCCGGCCAAGATCAAGCGGAAAACAGTCTTCGACCGTTCTTAAAACTTAAAACAGTTTGAAAGGTGTCGAATAATGAAGGTTCAGGTTGTTGGACCAGCCACAGAAAAGGAATGGCTCTGCATTGTCAAAGTAAACGTGAAAGTAACCATTGAGTCACCACTAACAGCAGAGTGCAGTGCGCGGAGGCCTATGCAAGTGGAAAGTGGGAGGCAGAGCGCACGCAGATAAGACGGTGCTTAGCCTGATAAGCATCGCCACGCAAAAGATGCAGTCCTGAATTAAATGTGCTGCGGGAAAGGAAAGGCTAAACAGTAAAGTACCAAGTCAAGCTGCTACTCCAAGTTGTTTAGGCTAGTTAGTAGTGCCGCTAAATTTTTAAGACTTCCGAAAGTGGCATGTGCTCATTGTCGGAAAAAGAATTAGGTCGAGAGCTCCTAAATTTAGCATGCCACCACAACAATTCGGAAATCATGTTGGAGAAGGTCTTAGGTCCTTATGATACATCCACGTTTTCCAATATGGAGCAATCAAGTCGCTTTAAAGGTTTCCGGCCCATTATATATCAGGCCACCTTTTCCACACCCACAGAGGATGAGCAGATGACGACCAAGTCCCCTGGAAGAACGAGGTTATTGAGTTTGCGGTGATGATTACTGATGAACTTCTTGTGCTATCTGCCATTTTCTCGGTGACATTCAACCACATCGAATATCTTTCCGCTACCCAGCAGCTGTGCGTGGAGTGTTTTGAAGACCAGAGCCATTTACACATTTAAAATGTAGACATTTCTCTCACAATATGAAACCTTGACACGGTCTGCTGCCAGTATCAACGAAATCACGGAAGTCTCCTGTCTTTCATTTGGCGAAAAAGTCTGGAAGTATCTGAAGGAAGTGTCACTCTTTGTAACTCACATACTATTATAATACCAAGTAGGCCTACTGTTTCCAGAGCGCAGCGTCAACAGTTTATCCCGAAAATGACACGAATTTGCTATCCATACTGTCTACCGACAAGAACAGGGAGGTTGCAAAGGTTGCCACAAACACGTTTAGTTTTCACTTCTAGGATGAGTTGCTGGTTGGGCTTGCGTTTTTTTTTTATGATCATTTTTAAGTGGATGAGAAGAGACTCATGGCAATGGCCCTAAACGAAAATTCAGGTTCTGTGAGATCATTAGAACGGATTCCACCATTCCATGATTCCATGGACCTGTAGCAAAACAGGACTCCACAATATATTTCCGTCGTTAAATCACTCGTGACATTTTTCAACCGTTTGGAACTGTCGATGGCTTTTTACAGTTTGACCCAAGCCGATATAATTATTGAAGCTCGAATGTAACAAAAGAGCCATGTGATTCTCAAATCCGTTAAAGTGGTTAACTGTATCGCTGAAGTTGAGTAGACACTTCAGTTCAAAAATTTAACAATTTAACTCTTCGCCAGCACAACGTGCAGAACAAAGGCAGTGTTCTGGCCACAGGTCGTAGGGAAACACAAGAGGCAATGCTATGAGCCAACCAAGACGGCAACCATCTAGTTGGTAAATATCGAATGACTGATAAATTCATCGGAAAATGTTGATAGGCTATTCTCGGCTACATTTTCATGACATTGTTGTCTTCTAAGTTTTGCAGTCAATGTCTTAAAACTACCAAAAAATTACTCATTCCGACATGACTGTAGTAACATTATCTAGAAAATTAATTAAATTGCATACCTCATAATTTGTGGTTGACTAGTATGCATTTATTACTAACATTGCCGTGTTCCGATGTCTTTATAAGTTTGATGAAAACCATTAGGAAATTATTAAACTTTCGTCAGCTCTGCGCCAGTCCTAAATATTAATATTTTCTTCTAATTTTTTAACTGTGATCTACTAACACATGGCGTCACCAAATGGTGGGTTGGAGAACACATTTAAACCACTTTCATTTTTTAGAACCACCCTAATGTATGAGCAATCTTTTTGTACTGATCAACTTCTTGTTCTGATTGAACTTACACTGAGAAGATTCGACAAGCTCTCCTACTATGCGTCGGATATGGTGCATGGTGCTTCTCCTTTAAGAAACTCCTCAAAGCATGGTGCTTCTCATTGGCTTTCAAACATCTGGAATTCTAACTGCTCTTCACCTAGTCACTAACTAACTGTGCCTCTGATTCACGATCTTTGTGACTCTGTTTGCATCAAAATTGTTTTTTAGAGTAATGTTGTCTATGCTACTATGCATGTGGAACATGCATACAAATGATATGCGGGAAACAAGAAATCACTTTGCATTATCTACTATCATTACATGGTTTGAGAATTTGTAATGAACTTTAAAATCTTCTGAAAGTTAAAGCTCAGTGTTTTTAAAGCTTGACTTCTCTCCTGACTTAACTTTAAGCCAGTATTTGTGCTTGGATTCATTGCATTTTTGCTAAAAGTTCTGATATGTTTGTCTGGATTTGAGAATGGCTGCTGCACTTGTAAAGCTGATCAAATCTGTTTTAAAGTTGGTTTTACAGTTCACTTTGATGGTATATCATTTTGTTTATATTTGACCCTGCATGAGAAAATGAAGGTAAGTTGAAAAATGAGAGGTTAACGATGATAAATATTAAAAATAAAAGATGGATAAAGTAAATGTGAAAAAGTAACTGAATAGCTAGAGGTTATTTTGTCGTCGTTCTGTGAACATTGCAGTGCACAGAGACATCAAGCCTCAGAACGTGTTGTTGTCACGGCCAGATGCACATGGTCGAGTCCATGCGATGATCTCGGACTTTGGTTTGTGTAAGAAGCTTCCGTCCGGTCGACAGTCGTTGTCTAAGGCGTCGGGTATCATGGGCACCATCGGTTGGATCGCGCCGGAGATGATGAACGCAGAGAACAAAATAGTAAGTACCTTCCTTTGTTCTTAAGTTGTTCCTTTGTTCTTTAGTTGTTCAGACCAACTTCGTCTTTGTAAGTTTGAATTGCTGTGCAGTCAAACAGAGGTTCTGATTAAATTGAACTGACTCCTGTATTTATTGGTGCTCTGTAAGAATTTGTTCTGTGTGTTCATTAAAAAATGCTGTGATGACATCTTTGAGGACGCGGTGTGATGTCAATTCTTTTCATTCTAAGCAGGATATACTTGGAAGCAGCATATCCTCTTGTTGATCTTTTTTAAATAAAAAATAATAATAGTAATTTAGTGATGATACATGTTCTGTAATAATTTCACCAGAGGCAATGCTGTCACATTCAGATTAGAGTAAATAGTTCAACCATTTGCTTCCAGATGGAACAGAAAACTATACATCTCATATAAGAAGGTTGAATTGTATTCTTTGTATGTATGTGTGTATAATGAACATTTATATAGCACCTTAAAATAACCTCATGAAGGTGCTTAACGTAGAAGTGCGACTTAAGTAACTTTGGGAATGTTTCATTAGCTACAGATCAACTTTGTTTTGGTTAAACTGGACAATTTTAGCTGTACTTCATGGATTTACGTCCTGCTGTCACACGGTAAATTTTAGTGGTGCTTTGACTTTAGTTTTGTGAATCTCCGAAACAACAATGAAATCGCTTTTTTGAGAGACTGGACTGGAAACTCTACAGGGAAGATATATTTAGGGAGGCTTATCTAGTCTTTCTGACTGAATGAATGAATGAATGAATTAACAAATGGACAAATGAATATGTAGTAAGATTTTTCTGTGTGTTTAGACATTTGCAGTTGACATCTTTTCTGCCGGTTGTGTCATCTATTACGTTCTTTCGAGTGGAAAACATCCTTTCAGCGATGCGCTTAATCGACAAGCAAACATTCAAAGAGGAAACTATGATCTGTCAGCGTTAAGCGAAACAGGTAGACAATAGATGCAGTTCATGTTTTATTTGTTGCTATTAATGTTCGGATTTTTAAGAAAGGACAGAGATTGATTGGTTGACTTTTAACCAAACATACTTTTCTTGAATGCATTGAAATACTATGTGTATTGCTATAAGGATAAATGTTAAAGTTATTGTATGCTTATAAATGGTTGAAAATTGGTTCTGCTGCAGCGCAGAACCTGAGTCTTTGCATCCTTAGCCATGTAAAGTGTTCTTTTGTGGCTATAGATTTTCAGTTAAGTTCTGAGTCTTTAGCAATCGGTTTATATCTTGGGTGATGTTGCAACAGATGCTTTCTTTGACTCGACTTGCCTTATTCTTCATTCACTCAAGACTCAAAACTGAACTTTAACGTTCTCTGTCCTATCCTGGTGCAACTCCCACCTCATCTTGCAACCACCACCATCTGCAGTTTCCATGGTAGTAACACTGTCGTCTCTGCCTGACTCCCTGAATACTGACAAAACTGTGCAAGCTGCCTGGCTCTTGGAGATAGTCCCAGTGATAAAATAACTAGTCTCTCGGATACGGCAGCTTTTGTGCCATGCTGAAAAATTTAATTTCTGTGCCGTGACCTTTTAAGATTTGTTTGGCATCTCAGTCGTTATTATAAATGTATTTCAAATTACCCACTGCTCTGTCATTATAGAATCGGAACTCGTTTTGGCAAGAAATCTTGTGATGAAAATGGTTAATCCATTGCCAGCTGAACGTCCAAATACTATGACTGTACTGAGAAACCCATATTTCTGGTCACCAGATGAGCAGCTAAGATTTCTTGAGGTGAGTCATTTTTTTTGAGTGACTGTCATATCTTCAAATTAATCTTTAAAGGTCACAACCAGTTGCACGCTTCATTGCCTAATTGCATTTCACTAGTTTAACCTTGTTGCATGATCATCTCTTTGTTGCACCATCTCTTTGTTGCATCATCTCTTTGTTGCATCATCTCTTTGTTGCATCATCTCTTTGTTGCATCATCTCTTTGTTGCATCATCTCTTTGGAGCAATGTTGCATGAATAAAGAAAGTTCAAAGTGTTCTGCAGATGCATGTAACTCTTTACTATGCATGGTAAAGTTTAGGAAAATGTCATCCCGCATTTTACCTTTTCATTTTGCACTATCTAGTGTTTTTAATCTATGTGCTATAACTGCCAAGACCTTTATAGTTGAACCTTTATTAGCTGAGGCATTTAAAAACTCATCCACTGCGATAAATAATTAATGTCTAACTTAACTTTAAAGGTTTGAAAGTAAGTAAGGTCTAGCTCAGAATATCCTATTATAGTTTTATAGGTTAGTCATGATTTGTTGTGCATGTAGGCGGTTAGCAATCGTCTGGAGAAGGTAAAAGAGACGGATCCTTTAGTCGCACGATTGGAATCACAAGCGCATCGTACGGTCTCAACGGACTGGAGTCAGTACATCACAGAAGATCTCAAACAAGGTAGGTCCATGTTTTTATATGTCTTCATTTCAACAACCTTACAGCTGATGCCTCTTTGTTTTTCGTCTGATTTTGAACCTCTGTTACTGAAAACAAGCCTTTATTTTTGGGGAGTTAGTAATGTCAGAACTTGGTTTTCAGTGGCTGTAGGAGCTTGTTTTTGTGTCAACAAACATATGGATTTTACCAGATCTTAAAGAGTCTGTGTTATATTGATGCAATATTGACATATTGTACTATTTATTGTAATTGATTCCATTTCTGAGGGCTAACAAAATAGAATGCACTTGTAAGGGCTCATCACAGTACTATAATCAAGGCTCAACAAAAGACCATGCTATATAATAATGTGTGATTGATCATTTTGTTATAAATAAGTCTCCATTGTACTATCTAGATGATTATGCAAAGTCTACATGTGCTTAGTAATGCAACCAGTAAATCTTGCTGTCTTTCTGCAGATCTTCGAAAGTTCCGAGCTTACAAATACTACACTGTGCGGGATCTGCTCAGGGCCATTCGAAATAAGGTAATAAATTTTTTTACATCCAACAACACATTTAAACTCTTCACGATCTCATAAACATTCTGAATTTTCTTCATAATTCCAGGAGTATCTTTGTTATCTTCAGAGAGTGGACAGTATCTCACTATGTTGTGACTTTAGTCTTTTAACAAAGCAGCCCACTTTGCTTCCCAGTCACTTTCAGTACATTCTCATCATTGAAGGTTAAATAGCCGTAACTGTCCTCTCTATTGCAATAAAACTGGTTTAACTTCAGTTTTTAACCGCAATAAATGATGCAGGCTGTGAGACGTCTATTTCTAGTACTTCTTATGCACAGTCATCTAGCAGCAGCGGTACCCAACAATTAAGGAATTTCTGAAATTATTTCAATGATCTATTAGTTGCCTGTGAACCCTTAGAACTATCCACAAGATGAATATTTTTGAATTTGTTTATAGATAAAACTTTGACTTTCTTCAGTATATTAAATGAGAATGCTACATATGCTTGCAAGTATCAAAGGTATAATTGCTGTTACTTGTCCATTTTCAACGGATTAGAATTATAGTTCAACATTACTTATAACATTTGTCACAGACTCGTATCATTGCTCCTTCAGCAAAACCTGTGGAAAGGCATGCGTTCAATAATTATATTTATTAGCACTTAGCCATGTGCTGTTGTTTCATCTTTTGGTGTAGCATCATCATTTTGCGGAACTCGGAAAAGAACTTCAGGATTCTCTTGGTCACATTCCAGGCGAGTATCTAGCGTACTTCACGTTGCGATTTCCTCGGCTCGTCCTACATGTTCATGATGCAATGTCTTGGTTCAGTTCAGAGCCGATTCTTCAGCCTTTTTACTGATTTGACGTCGAACATCCCAAAGTCTTTCGCCGAACGTTTTAGAACTGTTGCATTTCTATTTTCGCTGTGTATATAATTCATTCATGAATCGTCAACTGGGAACACATTTTACTGCACTACTATCGTACAATCGAATTTTTCTTATTTTTTTATGAAGCGTGGCATCTCATACTGGTGATTGGATTTGTTGTTTGAATTGAATGGGGAGCTATATAAATGTTAATTGTTGTTATGCGATTGTTGATTGAAAGTGCCTTTCTATTATGCCTACGTAGGCCTGCTGAGAATTAGTCCATGACAGCTGTGAAAGTATTTAGCAGAATCAATGGATGTTTCTTGCTGAACACTTGCATAAAAATGGCATCCATTCTTCAGGGTTTATTTATGCTGATAAGAATTATGATCTTAACGTCACGATTTAGTTTTGCTTCTGTTAAAATACGTGTCGTGTTTGATTGCATGGTTTTAATACGGTGCCTGTAGTGTTTCCTTTGGAGATGGTAACTTAAGTTAAGATGTATTTGTGCCTGACATTACCATTTGAAGTTTTATTTGTTGTCATTATTTACTTGAGTGCAATGTTGTACAGCTGCGTAACGTTCAGCCTGAGCTGTTTCCAAAAAGCTCATTGTTGCATTTGTTATAAACAGTACTGTTGTTTGTTAGCTGGACAGGTAAAAACAATGTAGGTCATGGACGTTTTGTCTTTAGGAGTTTGAAAATGAATAATTCATGGCTGCGATGATCATGACGAATGCATTGAATGCATAGCCGTATATAAAAATATATCTACGTTTATTTGCTACATTTACATAAGTGTGTCAAGGCAGTCAGAATTTTGTTTTTAAAATGGACTTTTGTGTTTTGTTTCGTTCTAAGCAGTAGTGAATGAGTAGGAGAGGTTTAGGGAGGAGATGTGCTCAGGGCTGTTAGTGCCAACTTTTGAGGCGAGTATAGTGTACATGCTGCATCCCGAAAAAAACAACTTTCTGACGAATTTTTTTGAGGACCTTTTATTTCCATCAAATTTTCTGAAGATTTTCGGCCTTACCGCGACGTAAAACCTTTAATTTTATTACTTTGCCTTGTTATGTAACTTTTTAGTAGATTTTGTTTATCCTTGTGAGGTGGGTATACACCGTATGCCCTCGTTTTCGGAATTAAGTACACTATGCCAAATTTTTTAGGTGACTACACGCTGTATACCCACATACACCCTCGTGTACAGCCCTGGTTGTGCCCCTCTCCACTTCAATTTTTTTAATTTCCACATTGTAATGGTAGCATTTGAAGCTCTCATCTTGACATAATTGCTCAACTATTCATTTCACTGCTGATAAAAGTGGTGTAAGGCTTCAATAAATATATACTTATAAATACTAAGCCTTGTAGTTGTAATTATGATCATTTTAAAGTTTTCACATTGTACTGGTAGCAATTTAGACATCGTCTTATCAAAATTACTCTGCTATTTCAGTGCTTATGAGAGTGGTTTAAAATTTCAATAAATGTGCTTATAATTATTAAGATTTATTCATCATGTCCAGCAACTTCATTCTGCTGCTGCTATGGTGTTCTGCCAAGATAATACTCGTGATGAGTGCAACTTGGCATTGCATTAGAAAAGTATTACCGGTATATTAGCAGTAGAATTTACACATAATATGATATTATCGTATATTGTTTTATAATCTTCGTTTATTGACATTCAATCTGACAAACCGCAGAACGATTACATGTACAAGTTATACGAAATACGGCCTGCTTCGCACGACACGCAGTTCGGCTACAACAGGTTCGGTAACTTAACACTAATGGCCTAAATACTGGATCACTCCTGATTCGGCCAAGCCAGGAGTGGGAGGGGCTATCTTTTATTTTTAGCAGAACCCGAGTCAAGCAACACAACAGCAAAGCGCCAATGGCAGCTAACAGAAAATTCAAATAAATTTTTGCCCCGTGTGAGGCTTGAACCCGGGTTGCGCGGATGACTCTCAGTTTAACGGCCAGCGCTCTCTCCACTGAGCTACGGGACCCCCTTGAATTTACAATTTTGCTACAGATCTATAGACACCTTCACGTTGATGAATCCAAACTCTTAATAAAAATTGATCATTTTACGACGCTGATAGCAATGGTTTAGGACTTCAGAATGTCGCCTCCCAAATTCTTAAAAATTTTTAGATTTGCACATTTGCTTAACAGCAGCTTTTTAAGCTGTCATCTTTAAAAAAATTACTTATGATTTCAATGCTCAGAGTCATGGTTTTTGATGCTGTGTTTAAAACATGAATCAGTTTGTTAAAATCTCAACATGGTTAAAGTTGCACTAGTAAGAAGATATTGCTGGGATACATTTTGTTACAGCGCCAAATAATTTAGGTATAACTTTTGGAATCGATGCATTTTAAACGCCAACTAAAAGCGGAAGTGGTGACCTACTTAACTCGCGGGAAATAGGTCTTGGCTTCGCGTAAATAAATTATTATTAATATTGAGATATAAATGAACTGTTGGAAATGCTTAAAAGGAAATATCCGTTCGAAGATTATACGCGGCTGCAACTTAAAGTTTACGTAGACAACAAAGTCAGAGATGAAATGAGTTGTGACGCAAGCGAAAACATGCAAATAGTTTACGGTAGGTTCCTGGTGTTCGTATTTATTATGTGATGGACATTAATTCGTTCGTTCTATGGATATAATAGCGCCTCTTCAAGAAGATTGGCCGGTACTTGTCGATTAATTCACCTGACGACACCGAAGCCCATTATGCGCAATTTTTACATGCAAATTTAACCGTTAGAGCTAGGTTAGGGCACAGTGGTTAGGGTTAGGTTTAAGATTACGGCTAGAATTAAAGCTGAGGCTCTAGGGTTAGGGCTAATCCTAATCCTTACCCTAACCCCCACTAAAAACGGTGAGTAAAAATACGAGATTCGTCAGGTGAATTAACCGACAAGTGACGCAGACAAAACTTCGTCAGGTGAATTAACCGAAAAGTACCAATTGGTCAGATGTAATAAACGGAGCTTTGAAGGAAGCTCATTCCAGATAGATGCCCATTCACAGCAAAGCAAGGAGGCTTCAATGTCAGATACTGGGCAGCAGAGATGGAGCGCCAATAATATAATATGCATAAGAAATATACATAGAAGTCTAAGTTTTGCGAGAATTACTTTTAGACCCAAAATGTTCAATTTGTCTTCTTATTTTTAGAACACATTTAAACGATACGCTAATATTTCAATAATTTTTCTGTTTCCATAGAGACATTTTTGTGGCCCAAAGACGTCTTTTAAAGGTTTTAGCTTTGGTAGTGTTGTCAAGTCTCCGTTCTAGTTTTTGCCCAGTTTGATCATTCATAATGGAGATTGCGGTACTTATGGGTTAATTCACCTGATTTTTTTTGCATGCTGATATAGATATATCGTACCCATGACTATTGTTTATGTTAATTACCTTTCATACTATTCGTGCTAAATATGTCAGTTGCCCGGCTTTGGAATTTAATATCCGAGATTTCGTGAAGGCTATAAACTTGAAGCGTGGTAATTGTGCGGACTATTGGATTGGCGCTGTGGAGGGTTCCTGTCATGGCTGTACATGAGGGTGTACGCGGGTATACAGTGTATACTCACCTCCGGGGGAAAACGGCATCATATACTCACCTCCCGAAAAGTGAGGGTCGGTTAGGACTCAGGTTAGGCGTCGTGAGGGTCGGTTAGGGTTAGTTTTAGGGTTAGTGCAGTCATTCTGCTGAAATTGAAGCTGGATTGATGAACAATAATTTTCCATGAAAAATTGATGAACAGTATTTCCTGACGAAATAGAAGCGGGATTTATCGAACCAATTCTTGCCTAAACAGAAGTTGGATCGATTAAACTAACCGATAAGGAGTATATACTTCAATAAATGGAAGACAAAAATCAGGTGAATTAACCCATAAGTACCGAGATTGCATCTATTGCTTTAACATACGTTGTTCAAAATTATTGCAGATAAAACGCTTCGATTGTTGCAAGAAGGATCAAAAACCGTTAGTCATCGAAACGAGTCGTCAGGTAGTAACATTGCCTGCGAATGTTGTTCATCGCCTGTGCAACTACCTCTCGGTTGTGGTCAGAGATTACTTGACCACAATGGTCAGCTACATACTGAAAACCTATTAACTGCAGCCTGCGAGGATAAGACAAAACACTCTGTTGATATTGTGGATAGTATGGATGTGGAAGGGGAAATGGAAGATGATCATTTGGAAACTCATCGTACACATCCAGTGATTATAGGTAAATTGTATTTTACACCAGTTTTTAATTATTATTGTAATAAATTTTCATGCTGTCTGGCCACACTATATGCAAAGAATGGAGTTTCTGTTTTTCATTCATCGTTGTGTATCGAAAGAATTTGGTTGAAATAAATGCCAGAGCTTTTGCTTCTGCCATTATGATGGGAGTCTCTTCCAGCCATTTCAGACTGTTCCTATTTTAGCATCTGTCCCTCATGTACCATTGCTAAGAACTACTGCTACTGCCTTCTCAGCATTCCATTACCAATTGGTCCCATCCACACCACTATATGTAACGAATATTTTGCCAATAGAGCAGAAGTTTATTGTGCAGCAACAAGAGCAACATTTGATAAAACAGATGTTTATTTCAAGTTCTTGGATCAGGACATGCAATGGAAAAGACCAACTCCAGGACTATCCAGATGATTCTGAGATGGTTGGCAGGCTGGCAGCTCTGCCGTCATGTTCTTTTTCTGCATTCTGTAGTCTGGATTCTCTAACCAGTCTTCTTCACCAGATTATGATTTTAGATAAGGATTTAACTCAAAGTGATGATCAATTTGCACCTTAGACATTATGATATAGTAGCACTATAATTATAGACGTCACCAGAGTAGAATTCAATCGTAAATTGATTCTCCTTTTGCTTTTTTGTAGACGCTTTAGATAAACCACCTGCAAAAGCAAGTGCATTGATGCCAAATTCATCATGCACCAGCACATGCCATGGTTGTGGCAGAGGTTTAACATCCACTGGTGACTCGCTACACAAGTGCAACTGGTGCGTTCGTACGACCTGCGCCGACTGCGTCAGAAGCTGCAACATGTGTCATCACTTGTACTGTCCCATCTGCTCGATCATGAAGTAAGTACAGCATTCATTGTGTTTTAAAACAAAGGATCGTAGAATAGGTCATGTGTATTATTTCTGGCAAAGTTCTCAGGTTATCGTTCTCACCTTTAAGCAGCTGTGAGCGCTCTTGGTAGATCTATGTTATTAATGTGAATATTTATTTATGCAAACTACTTATTAGGGTTGTGATTGTATTGACCTTGCTGTCAGTTGGCCATTTTTGTTATCAGTGTCTTTACTGTACTACAGTATTTTTGCTACACCCAAGCTAAACCTTTGTCTGGCGATTCCCGCTGGTTGGAAATGACATAATTGCAAGTGGCAAAAAATTGTACATGGACAATGGGTCTCGCTGACTATGCTTTTATTTGCCTGAAGCAATAAAATCAGAGCTTTAAGAGGGACAGCTCTTCAATGAATGATAGTAATTAAAGGATAACAACTATCATTTATTGATTGATTGATTGATTAGTTTATACAAAAAGTTTTAGTTGACCTGTACATTAGCTAGCTGTTTGTTTAAAATTTAAAACATATTGGGTGTGCACTGAAAGCGACTGGGAGATAAATGTAGCGTGTCATTGATGTGTTTACCAAACGTTTTGATGCTTTTCACAAATAAGTGGAGATTCTCAAACTTCTTGATTACATTCAAGCCAGTCAAGCAAAATTCATTGATATTCCATAGTGGTGTTGATGCAATAACTAACTTGTCAATAATATTTTAATGCAGTCAAGTTTTAAATTTAGTGCGCTGTATTAAAGCATAAAGTACGTCTTTGAAATTTCTCGGTTCCACAAACAAGCTGGGACGGCAGCTGTTACTCTATCAATTCAAGTTCACAACAGCTAGGATTTCTATTCTGCTGCTCTTGGTGTATGGGATAAATGTGGTTGGTGTGATTTGGATGATTAGCAGTGTGCTGGTGGTTAGATGACTCCTGTTTTGTTTTGATTTTCAGCTACGACGAATATTACGAAAGATCGTTTTGTCTTCAGTGTTCTTCCGGCTGAGGAAAGAGACGGTCTTAGCCGTGTGATCTCTTTTTGGTTGAGAAACTAGGCTATTCACTTCATCAAAGGCAGTGTTTCTCTGACATTCTTTATTTTATGTGATGTCTGGAATCATAAAATTTAGTCTGGATTTCTTTTTTTTTGGTGTCAAGCTGGTTCATTTGTTGACACCGTTTATAGATGAATATTGCACACGAGCACAGACTCTGAGTGTAGGTTTTTTCGCAAGATTTGAATTATACACTAAAAACACGTGATGCTGTCTGCCCAAGTCAGCAACCTCATTCTGAGGAGACTGGTTTATGATAGGCTGTAATTCTGTGTAGAGTTGACTGCATATGAGGATCATGTTATAGCATAGGGTGTTGTAAAGGGCTTTCGATGTACAGGTATAATGAACTGCTTTTAAACTTATTTATGCCAAAGCAAAGTTCTTCCAAGCAAATACGCTAGAAATAATTTTGATAATTAAGTATTTGTGTTCATGTTTTGTGTAATCGTAAATTCCATATTTCTGAAGGATTACTTGAAAGCCAAGTGCAGGGCACCAGTTTGTTGTGAGCATTTGTCAGTGAAACTATTTGCCCAAAGTATTGTACCTTTGTGTCCATATGAGATGTTACATGGTCTATTGTATAGAGAAAGTTTTAGTTTGTTCTAATAGCAATTTGAACTCCAGTAGCAGACTGAAACCCTGGTGTTCTGCCTTTTGCAATAGCTCGATGCTTTTGAGTGCTATACCCGGCCATGCATATTACAAACCTCTGTAAATAATCCGTATAATATTGAACTGAAATCAAAATTTGTGGAGTTGTCTGCGCAAATTTCAATTTGACATTATAAAATTGTGCTACAAATATATTCAAGTTGTAATCAGTTGTTAATAAATACTATCATTCATTCAGTCTTTTGAGTTGTATGTTGCAATCTTCATGTGATCACCTAGCCTACATCTCCGTGATGACTACCGACCTCTTGTTATTTGACAAATCCTATCCCGACCAATGTCTCCTCTTCCCTATCCTCCCTTTGCCTCCCTTGCCGCTTCAATTCGAAGCTCTGTCCTCTTTGGCTGGTTGACTTTTTTAAAATCAGGAACCGATTAACACGCAATAACTGCCTGTCGATTTTGTTTTGACTGAACGCCTGATAATAAGCTAGTTCTCACTACTAAGCTTTTTAGGCGCTAGAAATGTTGAGATTACAGTAGAAGAATATGTTTTTTTCTTGGCTTGAAGCTGGCAGACATGGTGATAGGGACAAAGTTAATGAGCCTACCAATGAAAAGAGGATTAATAGTGCCTGCAGAAAGAATTGTGTAGGATATCGATGTGCTGTGTGTTAGCATCATAGGTGCAACCAGTGCTTAAAGTGTGGAAAAAGAAGTGCTTGGACGCCCCTTACCTTTTCAAAAGAAGTGCCTGGACGCCCCTTACCTTTCCAATCAGTGTTGGCCAATAAGTGGCAGGACGGCGTTCAGATTTTAAAATAAGTGCATGGACGCCGTCCATGACCGTGCAGGCACACTTTAAGCCCTGGGCGCAACCACCCTATGGGACCCACGGGACGCGTCCCCCCAACTTTTGAGTGGTCCCCTAGCTTTATTATTATGGTCCCCCAACTTTTAGGACGTGATTCATTATGGTCCCCCCCAACTTTTAGGACGTGATTGCGCCTATGGTTAGCATATAGATATAATTATTTTCTGCTCTGTAGGCTATGTGTCTTTGTCTCTGTCTCTTATTGTCTTGATATCTCCTGTGAAGATCCCTGTCTCTGATTCATCAACTAATCGACGCTCAACTTTCGGAACGACTCAGCTGGAACGTCCTTCTGTCGTTTCGCTTCGTTGACTCGGAACTGCGAGCTGCTCAGGAAACGGATACGCTCGCAGATTTCCGGCCTCGATATTTCCGCCCTGTACTTCTCTGAATTAGAAACCAAATACAAAAAGTTTCAGTAGAATGTAACAATTGTATTTATTGCTTTGCAATACAATTGCAGTTACGCCGTCGAGGCGTGGTTCGAGCTTTGTAAGAATGGTTAATATGGGTTTATATGAAATTGCTGTTGTAGGCCTATTGTATAGTCCGAACTGGTTTGTTATATAGCTTCTGATGGGCCTTACCGATAAGGTCTTTGACGCTGCCGACATTGGGTCCTTTGTAGTCGTCGGGAAGGTATTCGATAGGAAGACACTCCATCGGAATTTCTTTGTAGATATTCTCCAGGACAGAACCACAGTTCATCAGCTGTCATAATATAGTCATACAAGTTCACCATTATAGTTTCTCAGTAGGACTCCACCCAGCGCTCGTGAATAAGTAGGTGCCCTGCTCTTGGCTTTCTAGTGGCGCTTTATATGTTTGGGGAATATATTATGAATATGAAACATGAATCCTTTAAAGTATACTTGGGTCAATCTGCATGTATGTGAGACACACATGCCAATTCAGAGCCGTTTTTAAGGTTCTGCGAACGTCGGTGCAAAAAGTGACCACAGAGGCGCGTGCCGGTTGAGCGACCGTTTTTTTGCCAATACTACGTGCGACTAGCATTAGGCCTAGATTATGCATGATGCATCATAAAGAAATTGAGTACGACTTTTAGAGGCCCGGCGGCGGGGTTGTGATAAATAGTTTATGATTCATGCCGTTCTAAAAAAAACATAAAAATTAACAATGTGATTAAAATCATAGTTGTAGGCTATAATATTATAATAAATTATAGATGCAATGTCGCAGGGTAGAACGACTCGTGACAGCACTTGAAAACTTTTCAAAACTATCTTTGTCACACTTGCTAATCTTTCATCAATTTCAAGTGAGACTGAGATTAATTTTGGATCAGATCTCGAGCTTTATGCAATTGCGATAAAGCTGGTCTCAGGACTCGGGGGCATTCGGTGCACCGCGCCAAATGGACCTATGTTAAAAACGGCCCAGTATGCCATAAGCCTAAATACTAGTATGAGAATTGTAGAAAAATAGCTGGGGTGGTGGTCAGACTATGCATGCAGTTGGGTTATTGAAAGTGGACTTTACTATGGAGTCCTAAGAAAGACTGCAGGGTGTGAACCCCGGCAATTCTCACCCTGCTAAATACTGACCCTGCTCTGTAGTTCCTCTGGCAATGTTGCGCGTACAATGGACAGAACGAAATCTCCAAATGCTCCGAGATTGTAGATGCAGAATTTCTTCATACGAGCTGGAATACATCTCTGCAATCGTCGTCATCAGCAACATAGTCAACAACAACAACAACAACAAAATCATCATCACCATCGGAATATAGACTGTCTGCAGTGTCTCTATTTACAGACTATCTGGGTAGGCCTAGGCGGCTATAGGCCTATTTACTATCTGGCGCAATTTCATCAATTCATGGCATGCTTTAATTATGCGCTATTACATATAGGCCTATACTTATTAACGTATTATAGCCTATGCCGACACAATTCCTCCTCTTCCTCTTCCCCTACCCCTTCCCCTTCCCCTTCTTCTTCTTCTTCTTCTTCTTCTTCTTCTTCTTCTTCTTCTTCTTCTTCTTCTTCTTCTTCTTCTTCTTCTTCTTCTTCCGGGAATGAATTAATTCTGCTGCTTCAGTGCTGAATCAGAAGCCAGATAGTGACAAGAGTGGGTGCCCACGCCGGGATATTTTAGACAGTTAAAAATGTCATTTGAGTATTGTTATAGTGGCAAACTTTGAACAATTGTTGCTAGTGATTATTAGAGAGACAATTTGAACTGATTGGCATCTGAGTTGAAGTAGTACATTGCTTATTGAAAAGTGCACAATAGGTTGTGTAAACTTTTAGATATTAGCTTTTGTGGAACTGAATTTCTCTTTGTAGAATTGAACAATTTCTATCTGTTAGAAATTTATATAGTGCACGTTGTAGCCTATATTTGTAACAAGTGAAAAATCATAAGTAAGACAGTAAGGATGTCTGTAAGTGATTTCGAAGCTTGGTTGGAAATTGCCAAAAGGATGAACATGGAAGGGGACGAGACACGTGCCTTTGTCAAAGAAAGACAGGCAGAGTGGAGACAAGATAGAGCGACTGAGAGAGAGATCGCCAAAGAGATGAAATTAGCTGAAACAGCAGCAGCAGCAGAAGCGAGAAAAGCTGAAGCAGCAGCAGAAGTCAAGAAACTTGAGATAGAAGCAGCAACGAGAAAAGCTGAAACAGAAGCTGCAACAAGAAAAGCAGAGATGGAAGCTGAAGCAGCAGCAGAAACGAGAAAAGCTGAAGCAGAAACGAGAAAAGCCGAAGCAGAAGCAGCAACGAGAAAAGCTGAAATAGAAACAAGAAAAGCTGAAACAGAGGCTGCAATGCAAGCAAAGAAGGCTGAAGTGGAATTGGAAACAATCAGGAGTGCTGAATCAGAAGCCAGATTAAATCGGGAAGCAGCTGAAAATGAAGCGAGGGGACAGCGTGAACACCAGTTAGAAATAAAGAGACTTGAAGCACAAGTGAGAATGCGTGAAATTGATTCAAGAGGGGAGCAGAACCGAGAGCACGATAATGACTACATGAGGATCGGTGATGGTCAACAACAGGGAGATCACCGAGAAAGCAATAAAGGAATTAGAAATATCAAATTTCCTATATTCAACGAATCAAAGGATTGTTTAGATGCCTACTTGTTGAGATTCGAGCGAACATGTGTGGCGTATGAAATCAGAAAAGAAGTTTGGTCGTTAACGTTAGCGAGACATTTGGAAGGCAGAGCACTGGAAGTATACCAAAGGTTGTCTGCAGATGAAGTGCAAGATTATGAGTGTTTGAAGACTCAGCTTTTGAAGAGATTTCAACTGACGGAAGGTGGTTACAGAAACAAGTTCAAAACCAGTAAAATGGAATCAGGAGAGACACCTTCTAGTTTTGTGCATAGATTGAGAAGGTACATGCAACAATGGTTAGCACAAGCGGGATTTGAGAGAACTTATGAAGGAGTGGAAGATCTCTTGTTGAAAGACCAGTTTTACCTTACATGCAGTACTGAACTTCGTATGTTTATAAAGGAGAAAGGCAAGATGAGTTTGAAGGACATGTTAGTTTGTGCGGAATCACACATTGAAGCACATGGTTATAAATACAGCGAGCAGTCTGCAAAACCAGATGTGAAATTCCATGGCGACAGGTTGAACAGTAGACCGTTTGAACACAGACCCAAGGAACAGTCTGGGTACAATCTAAACAGGAGTAGAAGCGATGGGAAGATGAATCAGGGTACACATCAAAACCGAGGATTCAGCAGGGAAAGAGAAATTGCAACTGGACATAAGGTTATTTGTTTTTTCTGTGGAGAACAAAACCATAAGGCATATCAATGCCCAAAGAAGAACAGAGGTACATTTAAACACACTGCAGCAGCAGTACAAATATTTGAAAGTCGAGCACACTTGGTTAAGCCGGAAAGTGAAATACAGAGAGTGGTTGAAGTTACAAGAGGAGAACAACAGATGAAACAAGGTGAACATAGTAAAATACCACCAATGTACATGGCAGCCAGTGCAATGGTGATAAAAGACAATGATGGATGTATTAGTCTTGAAGACAAGAGTGAATACCAAGTAACAGTTAATGGAAACTTAGTGGGATGCTTATACGACACAGGCGCAAGTTGCTGTATCGTAAAACGTTCTTTGATAAATGAAGAAGCATTGACTGGTGAAGAAACACATTGTGTTTTAGTTGACGGAAGTTTAAGATGTTTCCCATTGGCTAAGGTGTATATAGAGAGTGAACACTTTAATGGTGAAGTACAAGCGATGGTGATGGAACAGCCGATAAAACCAGTAATAATTGGGAAAATCAAAGGATTGAAGTACATGGTAAAAGATGAGAGAACAGAGAATGTGACAAATCAAGAGCCAAAAGAAATAATTGAGAATTGTACTGAAGTGGAAAACAAAGGAATATTGATTAGAAAAACAGGACATGAAGAAAGACCTGTTGGTGCAAAGAAAACAGTAGGATTTTCTGACAATGTGATAAGGAATCAAGATGAAAAATTAATGACAGTAGCAGTTGTGGAAACAAGAGCAGGAGCTAAAAAGGTAGCAAAATACAAACCGTTGAAAGTTGCGGAGATGCCGAACTTGAATGTGTCAGTAAAAGAGATACAGGAGTTGCAGAGTCAAGATGAAACTATGACGAAACAAATGGAAAGAGCAATTGAATGGGATGATAACAAAGACAACATAGAAGATAATCCATATGTGATAAAGAAGGGATTGCTGTATAAAAGATACAAAGAAGCACAGAAAGATGAGGTGAAATGGCAACTAATGGTACCTAAACCATTGAGGGATAAAGTGTTAGCCGTAGCACACAATTCATTGTTATCAGCTCATCTAGGAATGAGGAAAACACATGATAAGATCCTAAATGAATTCTATTGGCCTGGAATAGGACAAGATATACGGAGATATGTGTTGAGTTGTGACATTTGTCAAAAGTCAGTGGACAAGAAGGTGAACCACAAGGCGCCTATGGGTCATCTACCTGTATTAGATGTACCATTCAAACACATATGCATAGACATAATCGGAGAAGTTAACCCTATGTCTGCAAGGGGTTACCGATATATATTAACCATCATAGATTTGAGTACTAGGTATCCGGAAGCTATTCCATTGAAAGGAATTAGTACTGAGGAAGTTGCAGAAGCTTTGTTCGGATTCTATTGTCGTATGGGAGTACCGCAGAAAATCCATACTGATCGTGGGAGCCAGTTCACTTCTGAACTCATGGCTGAAGTAAATAAGATGCTATTGATAAAACACACCATGACGAGTCCATATCATGCAATGGGCAATGGATGTGTAGAACGGCTTAATGGAACCATCAAAGCGACGTTGAGGAAGTTGATTGGTGAACAAGCGAAAGAATGGGATCGTTATATAGCTCCATTACTGTTTGCGTTGAGAGACACAGTACATGAGAGTCACGGTTTCACACCATTCGAACTAATATTTGGTAGATCGTGTAGGGGACCAGTGCAGATCCTGAAGGAGTTATGGACCAATGAGACAGTGGAAGAAGAAGTGAAAGACGTGTATACGTATATGCAGGATTTAAGAGAAAGGATTGAGGAGACTTGTGATATGGCACAGAAGGCGATACACAAAGCGAACGCTAAAAACAAGAAGTATTATGACAGGAAAGCGAGATATCGGAAGTTGGAAATAGGCGATAAGGTGTTGTTACTATTGCCTAGTTGTAAGAACAAGATGTTAGTGAAGTGGCAAGGGCCATATGTTGTGAGAGAGAAGATTGGAGACTATGACTACAGAGTTGAAATCGAGAAAGGAAAGATAAAGACATATCACATTAATATATTGAAGAAATATCATGAAAGAGAAGATGCCGAGACTGTAGCATACATTTCAGCAGTGGTATATGACGGAAAAGTAGGAGAAGATGAAGAAGAAGAGATATTGGATTTGTATGTGAGTGAACAAACAGAGACCTATGAAGATGTAGATATAAATCCTAATTTGGATGAAGAACAAAAAGGAGAATTGAGGAAACTACTGAAGAAATACGAAGATATTTTCACAGACAAGCCTGGGAGAACAGACTTAGTGAAGCATGAAATACATTTGACGAGTGAAGAGCCAGTAAGACAAAGAGCGTATCCAACACCATACCATTTGCAAAAAGAAATAGATAAGGAGATTCAGACGATGTTGGACAATAAGGTGATAGAAAGATCAGAGGCAGCTTATGCAGCACCGCTGGTGGTTGTCAAGAAATCAGACGGAAGTAATAGACTGTGTTGCAATTACAAACAGCTAAACAAATTGACCATATTTGATCCTGAGCCTATGATGACAAACGAAGATATTTTTAATAAGTTGAGTGGGAGTAGAATCTACAGCAAGTTCGATTTCTGCAAGGGTTATTGGCAGATCCCTATGAGTCCAGAATCGAAAGACTACACTACATTTGTATGTGCCAATGGAATATACAAATTCAATGTTATGCCATTCGGATTGATTAATAGTGCGTCAAGTTACAACCGATTAATTAGGAAGATTCTTCACGGAACAGAAAATCTTGAAAGTTATGTCGACGATATACTAGCGCATAATAAAGGATGGAGAGAACACCTGAAGACATTGGAAATATTTTTCGAAAGAGTCAGACAAGCGAATTTGACATTGAAGCCAAAGAAATGTTCAATAGGATATGAAAAGATTGACTTTTTGGGACATACATTGAACAAAGATGACATAAGTCCAAAGGAGAAATCGGTAGATAAAATAGTAGACATGCCACGTCCAAAGACAAAGAAACAAGTCAGGAGTTTTCTTGGAGCGATAAATTATTATCGTAAATTTATACCACACTGTGCAGAGATCATGGCACCGTTGAGTGATCTGACAAAGAAGATGGCACCTGGAGTAGTCGAATGGAACGAAGAACTGGAAGCTAGTTTTACGATGTTGAAGAGTGAATTGGCAAAGGAACCAATTCTGAAACTACCAAACCTTGAGAAAGAGTTTATTCTTCAGACGGATGCAAGTGGAAACGGAGTAGGATGTGTAATAATGCAGCAGTACGAGGGGATCAATCATCCCATAGCGTATGCCAGCAGGAAACTAGTGGAACGTGAGAGAAGGTACTCAGTAGAGGAAAGGGAATGCTTATCGATTATGTGGGGAGTTAGTAGGTTCGATCGATACCTATGTGGAAAGAAATTCATAATCGAGACAGATCATTGCGGATTGCAATACATGAGAGAGAATAGGATGAAAAATGCAAGGGTCATGAGATGGAGTTTGGCCCTCCAAAATTATTCCTTTAGCATAAGATACATCAAGGGGTCCAACAATGTTATGGCCGACTACCTGAGTAGAGGATTAGAGTAGAGTAGGTTGCAATAAGGTAAATGTATAGTTGTAAATAAGTAAGTGAAGTATAGTAGTTCTGTATGATATCTAAAGTAAGTTAAAGAAGTTTATTAGGTTAGTTTGTCAAGTAGGTGAGTTTGATAAAGCCTGTAAACAGACTTTTGAAGGAGGGGCATTTGTAGCGGTTGAATGCTTCTTGCCAAACAAAACCTATTAAACAATGCTATGTATAATGATTAATGTAGGTAAGAATTAAGTTAGATAATTGGTGGCGTATTTAGAAATATATTTAATCATAATTTGTGGCTTAATATAACAATTATTAATAATAATGAAATCAACATGCGCTACAACAATTGACTCAACATTACGGAGCGGCGGAAAGCAGCGTTAACGAAAGCAGACGGTAAACATTTTGCCAAACGATACCCAGTCATCGAAGGAGCTGAGCAAGGAGGGTTGGAAAGATATTTCGAGCGATGGCGTCCGTCGGCAATTGCGGAGCCATTCGTTGGTAATTCGAATATCTGGAACTTGATTTATGGGTGTGGAAAGCGACACGTTGTCGACTTGTCCCACTATCGAACTTTGAGACGTTTGAAGCGAAGTTCCGAGGCGAAGCGAGTGAACTGTGCGAAGCAGTGTGACTCTTGGCGACGATTTGCGAATCGGTCGAACGTTGAAGTTGGGATCGAACTCTGAAGCGATCCGTGGTGAAACATTTGCAGCAAGACGAGGAGGAAGAATCGGTTGAGCGACGGGCGAATTCCTATGCTCGACGAAATCCGAGGAAGAAGGAGAAACACGCTGGGTTACTGTTTCAAGCTACAGTACCCATCGAACAAGCAACTACCGAGAAATCTGGACTGACGGCAAGAGAGAAGATCGCGACCTTCTTCAACTTTCCCTTCAATCCATTCCCTGCGGAAGTTGAAAAACATTTCTACATCCACCAGAAGGACGATGTGGAAAGATAAGAAATACACATAATATTATTATAATTAATACGCCACAAATAGGTAGATAAGATTCTTTTCTTTGAATTGCATTTATTGACTGAAATGTTATTTTAAATTATATCTTTATATTAATCACAGTCTCATTTGTTCTAGGTCGTAGGTTGCTATTATACCATTATTCACCCAACAGCCTCTGAGCATAAAGTTCACCTTCAATATTCTAGACTTAATAAATCCTGAATATAGGGGGTAGTGACAAGACTCTTGTCACTACCCCCTATATTCAGGATTTATTAAGTCTAGAATATTGAAGGTGAACTTTATGCTCAGAGGCTGTTGGGTGAATAATGGTATAATAGCAACCTACGACCTAGAACAAATGAGACTGTGATTCATATAAAGATATAATTTAAAATAACATTTCAGTCAATAAATGCAATTCAAAGAAAAGAATCTTATCTACCTATTTGTGGCGTATTAATTATAATAATATTATGTATATTTCTTATCTTTCCACATCGTCCTTCTGGTGGATGTAGAAATGCTTTTCAACTTCCGCAGGGAATGGATTGAAGGGAAAGTTGAAGAAGGTCGCGATCTTCTCACTTGCCGTCAGTCTAGATTTCTCGGTAGTTGCTTGTTCGATGGGTACTGTAGCTTGAAACAGTAACCCAGCGTGTTTCTCCTTCTTCCTCGGATTTCGTCGAGCATAGGAATTCGCCCGTCGCTCAACCGATTCTTCCTCCTCGTCTTGCTGCAAATGTTTCACCACGGATCGCTTCAGAGTTCGATCCCAACTTCAACGTTCGACCGATTCGCAAATCGTCGCCAAGAGTCACACTGCTTCGCACAGTTCACTCGCTTCGCCTCGGAACTTCGCTTCAAACGTCTCAAAGTTCGATAGTGGGACAAGTCGACAACGTGTCGCTTTCCACACCCATAAATCAAGTTCCAGATATTCGAATTACCAACGAATGGCTCCGCAATTGCCGACGGACGCCATCGCTCGAAATATCTTTCCAACCCTCCTTGCTCAGCTCCTTCGATGACTGGGTATCGTTTGGCAAAATGTTTACCGTCTGCTTTCGTTAACGCTGCTTTCCGCCGCTCCGTAATGTTGAGTCAATTGTTGTAGCGCATGTTGATTTCATTATTATTAATAATTGTTATATTAAGCCACAAATTATGATTAAATATATTTCTAAATACGCCACCAATTATCTAACTTAATTCTTACCTACATTAATCATTATACATAGCATTGTTTAATAGGTTTTGTTTGACAAGAAGCATTCAACCGCTACAAATGCCCCTCCTTCAAAAGTCTGTTTACAGGCTTTATCAAACTCACCTACTTGACAAACTAACCTAATAAACTTCTTTAACTTACTTTAGATATCATACAGAACTACTATACTTCACTTACTTATTTACTACTATACATTTACCTTATTGCAACCTACTCTACTCTAATCCTCTACTCAGGTAGTCGGCCATAACATTGTTGGACCCCTTGATGTATCTTATGCTAAAGGAATAATTTTGGAGGGCCAAACTCCATCTCATCACCCTTGCATTTTTCATCCTATTCTCTCTCATGTATTGCAATCCGCAATGATCTGTCTCGATTATGAATTTCTTTCCACATAGGTATCGATCGAACCTACTAACTCCCCACATGATCGATAAGCATTCCCTTTCCTCTACTGAGTACCTTCTCTCACGTTCCACTAGTTTCCTGCTGGCATACGCTATGGGATGATTGATCCCCTCGTACTGCTGCATTATTACACATCCTACTCCGTTTCCACTTGCATCCGTCTGAAGAATAAACTCTTTCTCAAGGTTTGGTAGTTTCAGAATTGGTTCCTTTGCCAATTCACTCTTCAACATCGTAAAACTAGCTTCCAGTTCTTCGTTCCATTCGACTACTCCAGGTGCCATCTTCTTTGTCAGATCACTCAACGGTGCCATGATCTCTGCACAGTGTGGTATAAATTTACGATAATAATTTATCGCTCCAAGAAAACTCCTGACTTGTTTCTTTGTCTTTGGACGTGGCATGTCTACTATTTTATCTACCGATTTCTCCTTTGGACTTATGTCATCTTTGTTCAATGTATGTCCCAAAAAGTCAATCTTTTCATATCCTATTGAACATTTCTTTGGCTTCAATGTCAAATTCGCTTGTCTGACTCTTTCGAAAAATATTTCCAATGTCTTCAGGTGTTCTCTCCATCCTTTATTATGCGCTAGTATATCGTCGACATAACTTTCAAGATTTTCTGTTCCGTGAAGAATCTTCCTAATTAATCGGTTGTAACTTGACGCACTATTAATCAATCCGAATGGCATAACATTGAATTTGTATATTCCATTGGCACATACAAATGTAGTGTAGTCTTTCGATTCTGGACTCATAGGGATCTGCCAATAACCCTTGCAGAAATCGAACTTGCTGTAGATTCTACTCCCACTCAACTTATTAAAAATATCTTCGTTTGTCATCATAGGCTCAGGATCAAATATGGTCAATTTGTTTAGCTGTTTGTAATTGCAACACAGTCTATTACTTCCGTCTGATTTCTTGACAACCACCAGCGGTGCTGCATAAGCTGCCTCTGATCTTTCTATCACCTTATTGTCCAACATCGTCTGAATCTCCTTATCTATTTCTTTTTGCAAATGGTATGGTGTTGGATACGCTCTTTGTCTTACTGGCTCTTCACTCGTCAAATGTATTTCATGCTTCACTAAGTCTGTTCTCCCAGGCTTGTCTGTGAAAATATCTTCGTATTTCTTCAGTAGTTTCCTCAATTCTCCTTTTTGTTCTTCATCCAAATTAGGATTTATATCTACATCTTCATAGGTCTCTGTTTGTTCACTCACATACAAATCCAATATCTCTTCTTCTTCATCTTCTCCTACTTTTCCGTCATATACCACTGCTGAAATGTATGCTACAGTCTCGGCATCTTCTCTTTCATGATATTTCTTCAATATATTAATGTGATATGTCTTTATCTTTCCTTTCTCGATTTCAACTCTGTAGTCATAGTCTCCAATCTTCTCTCTCACAACATATGGCCCTTGCCACTTCACTAACATCTTGTTCTTACAACTAGGCAATAGTAACAACACCTTATCGCCTATTTCCAACTTCCGATATCTCGCTTTCCTGTCATAATACTTCTTGTTTTTAGCGTTCGCTTTGTGTATCGCCTTCTGTGCCATATCACAAGTCTCCTCAATCCTTTCTCTTAAATCCTGCATATACGTATACACGTCTTTCACTTCTTCTTCCACTGTCTCATTGGTCCATAACTCCTTTAATATTTGCACTGGTCCCCTACACGATCTACCAAATATTAGTTCGAATGGTGTGAAACCGTGACTCTCATGTACTGTGTCTCTCAACGCAAACAGTAATGGAGCTATATAACGATCCCATTCTTTCGCTTGTTCACCAATCAACTTCCTCAACGTCGCTTTGATTGTTCCATTAAGTCTTTCCACACATCCATTGCCCATTGCATGATATGGACTCGTCATGGTGTGTTTTATCAATAGCATCTTATTTACTTCAGCCATGAGTTCAGAAGTGAACTGGCTCCCACGATCAGTATGGATTTTCTGCGGTACTCCCATACGACAATAGAATCCGAACAAAGCTTCTGCAACTTCCTCAGTACTAATTCCTTTCAATGGAATAGCTTCCGGATACCTAGTACTCAAATCTATGATGGTCAATATATATCGGTAACCCCTTGCAGACATAGGGTTAACTTCTCCGATTATGTCTATGCATATGTGTTTGAATGGTACATCTAATACAGGTAGATGACCCATAGGCGCCTTGTGGTTCACCTTCTTGTCCACTGACTTTTGACAAATGTCACAACTCAACACATATCTCCGTATATCTTGTCCTATTCCAGGCCAATAGAATTCATTTAGGATCTTATCATGTGTTTTCCTCATTCCTAGGTGAGCTGATAACAATGAATTGTGTGCTACGGTTAACACTTTATCCCTCAATGGTTTAGGTACCATTAGTTGCCATTTCACCTCATCTTTCTGTGCTTCTTTGTATCTTTTATACAACAATCCCTTCTTTATCACATATGGATTATCTTCTATGTTGTCTTTGTTATCATCCCATTCAATTGCTCTTTCCATTTGTTTCGTCATAGTTTCATCTTGACTCTGCAACTCCTGTATCTCTTTTACTGACACATTCAAGTTCGGCATCTCCGCAACTTTCAACGGTTTGTATTTTGCTACCTTTTTAGCTTCTGCTCTTGTTTCCACAACTGCTACTGTCATTAATTTTTCATCTTGATTCCTTATCACATTGTCAGAAAATCTCACTGTTTTCTTTGCACCAACAGGTCTTTCTTCATGTCCTGTTTTTCTAATCAATATTCCTTTGTTTTCCACTTCAGTACAATTCTCAATTATTTCTTTTGGCTCTTGATTTGTCACATTCTCTCTTCTCTCATCTTTTACCATGTACTTCAATCCTTTGATTTTCCCAATTATTACTGGTTTTATCGGCTGTTCCATCACCATCGCTTGTACTTCACCATTAAAGTGTTCACTCTCTATATACACCTTAGCCAATGGGAAACATCTTAAACTTCCGTCAACTAAAACACAATGTGTTTCTTCACCAGTCAATGCTTCTTCATTTATCAAAGAACGTTTTACGATACAGCAACTTGCGCCTGTGTCGTATAAGCATCCCACTAAGTTTCCATTAACTGTTACTTGGTATTCACTCTTGTCTTCAAGACTAATACATCCATCATTGTCCTTTATCACCATTGCACTGGCTGCCATGTACATTGGTGGTATTTTACTATGTTCACCTTGTTTCATCTGTTGTTCTCCTCTTGTAACTTCAACCACTCTCTGTATTTCACTTTCCGGCTTAACCAAGTGTGCTCGACTTTCAAATATTTGTACTGCTGCTGCAGTGTGTTTAAATGTACCTCTGTTCTTCTTTGGGCATTGATATGCCTTATGGTTTTGTTCTCCACAGAAAAAACAAATAACCTTATGTCCAGTTGCAATTTCTCTTTCCCTGCTGAACCCTCGGTTTTGATGTGTACCCTGATTTATCTTCCCATCGCTTCTACTCCTGTTTAGATTGTACCCAGACTGTTCCTTGGGTCTGTGTTCAAACGGTCTACTGTTCAACCTGTCGCCATGGAATTTCACATCTGGTTTTACAGACTGCTCGCTGTATTTGTAACCGTGTGCTTCAATATGTGATTCCGCACAAACTAACATGTCCTTCAAACTCATCTTGCCTTTCTCCTTTATAAACATACGAAGTTCAGTACTGCATGTCAGGTAAAACTGGTCTTTCAACAAGAGATCTTCCACTCCTTCATAAGTTCTCTCAAATCCCGCTTGTGCTAACCACTGTTGCATGTACCTTCTCAATCTATGCACAAAACTAGAAGGTGTCTCTCCTGATTCCATTTTACTGGTTTTGAACTTGTTTCTGTAACCACCTTCCGTCAGTTGAAATCTCTTCAAAAGCTGAGTCTTCAAACACTCGTAATCTTGCACCTCATCTGCAGACAACCTTTGGTATACTTCCAGTGCTCTGCCTTCCAAATGTCTCGCTAACGTTAACGACCAAACTTCTTTTCTGATTTCATACGCCACACATGTTCGCTCGAATCTCAACAAGTAGGCATCTAAACAATCCTTTGATTCGTTGAATATAGGAAATTTGATATTTCTAATTCCTTTATTGCTTTCTCGGTGATCTCCCTGTTGTTGACCATCACCGATCCTCATGTAGCCATTCTCGTGCTCTCGGTTTTGCTCCCCTCTTGAATCAATTTCACGCATTCTCACCTGTGCTTCAAGTCTCTTTATTTCTAACTGGTGTTCGCGCTGTTCTCTGGCTTCTGTTGCCAAGCGATTTTCTCTCGCTTCTGTCTCAGCTGCTTCACGATTCAATTTGGCTTCTGATTCAGCACTCCTGATTGTTTCCAATTCCACTTCAGCCTTCTTTGCTTGCATTGCAGCCTCTGTTTCAGCTTTTCTCGCTGCTGCTTCTACTTCAGCTTTTCTCGTTTCTGCTTCTGCTTCAGCTTTTCTCGTTGCTGCTTCTGCTTCAGCTTTTCTCGTTTCTGCTGCTGCTTCTATCTCAATTTTCTTTAATTCAGCTTCAGCTAGCTTCGCCTCTTTAGCAATCTCCCTCTCAATTACTCTCTCTTGCCTTAGTTCCGCCTGTCTCTCTTTTATGAAGGCTCTCATCTCATCTCCCTCCATGTTCATCTGTTTGGCAATTTCCAACCAGGCTTCGAAATCAGTAACAGACATGCTTACTGTCTTACTTATGATTTTTCACTTGTTACAAATATAGGCTACAACGTGCACTATATAAATTTCTAACAGATAGAAATTGTTCAATTCTACAAAGAGAAATTCAGTTCCACAAAAGCTAATATCTAAAAGTTTACACAACCTATTGTGCACTTTTCAATAAGCAATGTACTACTTCAACTCAGATGCCAATCAGTTCAAATTGTCTCTCTAATAATCACTAGCAACAATTGTTCAAAGTTTGCCACTATAACAATACTCAAATGACATTTTTAACTGTCTAAAATATCCCGGCGTGGGCCCCCACTCTTGTCACTACCCCCTATATTCAGGATTTATTAAGTCTAGAATATTGAAGGTGAACTTTATGCTCAGAGGCTGTTGGGTGAATAATGGTATAATAGCAACCTACGACCTAGAACAAATGAGACTGTGATTCATATAAAGATATAATTTAAAATAACATTTCAGTCAATAAATGCAATTCAAAGAAAAGAATCTTATCTACCTATTTGTGGCGTATTAATTATAATAATATTATGTATATTTCTTATCTTTCCACATCGTCCTTCTGGTGGATGTAGAAATGCTTTTCAACTTCCGCAGGGAATGGATTGAAGGGAAAGTTGAAGAAGGTCGCGATCTTCTCACTTGCCGTCAGTCTAGATTTCTCGGTAGTTGCTTGTTCGATGGGTACTGTAGCTTGAAACAGTAACCCAGCGTGTTTCTCCTTCTTCCTCGGATTTCGTCGAGCATAGGAATTCGCCCGTCGCTCAACCGATTCTTCCTCCTCGTCTTGCTGCAAATGTTTCACCACGGATCGCTTCAGAGTTCGATCCCAACTTCAACGTTCGACCGATTCGCAAATCGTCGCCAAGAGTCACACTGCTTCGCACAGTTCACTCGCTTCGCCTCGGAACTTCGCTTCAAACGTCTCAAAGTTCGATAGTGGGACAAGTCGACAACGTGTCGCTTTCCACACCCATAAATCAAGTTCCAGATATTCGAATTACCAACGAATGGCTCCGCAATTGCCGACGGACGCCATCGCTCGAAATATCTTTCCAACCCTCCTTGCTCAGCTCCTTCGATGACTGGGTATCGTTTGGCAAAATGTTTACCGTCTGCTTTCGTTAACGCTGCTTTCCGCCGCTCCGTAATGTTGAGTCAATTGTTGTAGCGCATGTTGATTTCATTATTATTAATAATTGTTATATTAAGCCACAAATTATGATTAAATATATTTCTAAATACGCCACCAATTATCTAACTTAATTCTTACCTACATTAATCATTATACATAGCATTGTTTAATAGGTTTTGTTTGACAAGAAGCATTCAACCGCTACACCCTTCTTCTTCTTCTTCTTCTTCTTCTTCTTCTTCTTCTTCTTCTTCTTCTTCTTCTTCTTCTTCTTCTTCTTCTTCACCTTCTCTGCCCTCAGGCAGGTTCGTAGGGCCTATGTCCAACGACGCCATTTTTCTCTGTTGTGTGCTTTTCTTTTCAGTCCACTGTAGCCTATCCTTCCTCTGTCAACATCCAGTCCAGCAGCATTGTTCTTGGTCTACCTAGCATGGGCTGAGTTTATCAGAGGCTAGAGGGCTAAGCCCCCCCCAAGAGGCCCCTTGGTCTTTTTTTACCGTGTAAATGGTATATTTTTCGGGCATAGCCCCCCCAAGCACTTCCAATTGATGACTTAAAAAAAGTCATCAACTTTTCGACCGGGAAATACAGTCATTTTCATGGGACTTGAACCTTGACGTTGAACCTTGACGCCTAAAAAAATCAACTTTTTCCAGCCGAAACGAAATATTTTTTCCACGCCGCGTCTTCTGGACCAAGTTTTTAGCCCACCCCCAAACGGAAACCAAACTCCGCCCATGCTACCTCGCATCCTTTCCCCTCCATTATTCCCTCAATTAGGCTATGTATCTTAATAGGCCTATGGGGTGTCGATCCTTAAGATGTGTCATATCCATTTCTTCTGCCGCCCACGTGTAGTGCCCATCAGTGATCTCTTTTGAAGTCTTTTCTTCCACCAACTGTAAGATTTCCTCATTCGTTCTTCGCTCCGTGTTTGCGTGCGCACAGGTTTGTGTGTGCTCGTGTTTACGTGTGCGCATGTTTGTGTGTGTGCGCGTGTTTGCGTGTGCGCATGTTTGTGTGCATAGATTGAGTATTCGTGACTTTAGGGTTTAATATTCGTAAATATTCGTGAATATTAAGATTTTTTAATATTCGTAAATATTCGTAAATATTCGTTAACGGACTAAAGTTAACCGTGGAAACCGCAATGTTACCCGGTAAAGCAGTTTAAGTTTCTGAATGTCTCCATGACATTCACTCGCATTCAGGACAAGGCTGAAATAAAATCTGCAATGCGCTTAATTATTATGCTGCGAACGGGAGAAGTTTTGTTTGTAATCTGGCACTATATAATATTATTTCCTGCGTTGGCATTTATATTTACTCATCCTGCTACACGTATAGGCTAGATCTATATAAAACTACTTTATCAATTTGCAGTTACTATTATAGGCAGTTAAAGTTTATTTCTAATTTAGCCTACTAGGCCTACTGCTGCTACTTGCCAACTGCCATCGGTAGCTCTGCCTCTTTTCAGTTGGGGAGGATGGTCAGAAGTCAGACAAAGTGACTAACATTAAGTATCGAATGTGATATGAATGCCGCATGGCCACATTGGCCAGATCAGCAGAGACCTTGATGTTTTAAACAATAAATCTATTAAAGTTCTTGTCAGTTAGTCTACTGATACAGGCCTATGCGTAGGTTAACTCAAATTTGTACAATTTATTCAGTAAAAGTGAAACATTTTCATAAATAACAAAATAAGAATTAAGAGTAAAGAATTCCTTGAAAGAACAAAGGCCTACTATTTTACGAATATAATATTCGTTGGCAGTTTTAATATTCGTTAATATTCGCGAATATTTGAAAATCTTAATATTCGTAATATGCGAATACTCAATCTATGTTTGTGTGTGTGCGTGCTTTCGTGCGCGCTTGTTTGTGTGTGTGCGTGTTTGTGTGTGTGCGTGCTTTCGTGCGCGTATGTTTGTGTGTGTGTGCGTGTTTGTGTGCGTGCGTGCTTGCGTGCGCGCATGTCTGTGTGTGTCAACTCCCATTCTGTTCGCTTAATTCCTCCTTGTCTAGGCCTATCCTTCGTTCGATTATTTATTTATTTAACCTTTGCAGAGCGCGTCCAGCCACTGAATAGCAGCGTCATCACTGCGTCATCAGCCACATGCAACGCCCAATGCCACTAACTTTCAACAGCCCAGCAGAGAACTACTTGCACGACGTTTCCATGGACATTTTACTGAATTGATTTGGGAGGGTTAGGCCTACAGGAGCTGCTATTCCTTTGGTGAAGGTGCAAGGCGTGCATATTTGCTTACGTGCCATCCTCCGTAAAATGTTCTTTGCTCATCAATGGAAAAAGCCGTCTGGTGTTTGATGGTCATTCCAGAAAGGTCATCGAAGATGACGATTCCGTTGACCTGGAGAGATTCGTCGATGAAGAACGCGTGGTACGTCATACACATGATCGCTCGGAAGACATCTTGCTTTGTATAGCGCCCAGCCCACGGCTGCAGTTTCGCTGCGGTATATGAAAACGGAAAGTTTCATCTATTACGATTGTAAACGGCATCGATGGGGGAGGGGTTGGACTGTGATCTACTTGGAATTGTGAAAAACACTTTACAATGGGGCTCTAAGAAAAACTAGGGGTTGAAACCCCCGACCCCGGTAATTCTCACTCTATACCATATGATAAAGATTGGCAATTTAAGCCAAGAACTTTAGATGTAGAACCTAGACCCAGTCTGTGAATAGCGATGGGCATTATAATATATTTACCCAAATCCATAAAGTTGGGGGACGGTTAGGCTACTTCTTATACCCCGAAAATTACGCCTATCCCGATGACTAATCTTTAATCATGCGATGCCTTTTAAGGGCGCCGTAATAAAAGCGCGCAGGGCAAAAGCGCGCAGACAAATGCGCGCAGACAATAGCGCGCAAAGCGCGCAACAGGAACTTTCCCCGACATAAGCGCGCAGACAAATGCGCGCAACCAAAGCGCGCAACTACCCGGACGAGTATTTAATGTTGACTAATAATGATTAATAACGTACCGCCTACCGCCTCAGGCTAAATTATTGTGTATGCTAATACGTTATAGATCAGGAACATGTAATTTAAACACAAAATTAATATTGTCAAATTAACGCCTAATTACACATAGGGCCTACATGTAATTGTTCCGAACTCATTCGAAATGAATTCCAATCTTCGGTGAATTCTCGCCTTAGAATGTTAAATAAATGTTTCATACATTCTCTGTCTTGAGTCTATGACTTCGCATATTTTCGGCTCCACTTGTTTGATGTAGTCTGTATTCGATATTGTTTATTATATCACCGTAGTCTTTCATGATTTTCGCCGGAAAGTCAAAGCGACCCACTTATAAGAACAATATTTGGCCCATTTGTTCTTCTTGCGCGCATTTGTCGTGCGCGCTTTTGTCACTGCGCGCATTTGTCTACGCGCATTTGTCTGCGCGCTTTTGCCACGCGCGCTTTTGACGGGTCACCCTTTTAAGGCACATGTTGGCCTAATACTTACGGAAGTTGACGAACATAATGGTTTGACCCTCTGAGTTTTTCCTCGTACCCGGGAACATGAACCTGCATCCACAAAAGCGTTACACAACAGCATTAAACACCTATAGTAGGCCTACATCTTACACTGTATTCGTATTTATAAACTCCACATTTCAAGAGCACCAGCTTATCCACGAGCATCGCGTTTTAAAGTAGACCTATGTCTAGACGCGCCAATAGATAGGCATTCAGTGACTTTAGCGGCTTTAAATATAATCTTCCCTATAGCCTATCCTGATGAACATGTGGGTAATATTGGGTCACATACGCTGAATCATAATATGGAAATTTCTCTGAGGCAAATAGGCCTAGGCCTATTGTATAGTTTCTGTTCCCCTTTCCAACAATGTCCATACTATAGGCATCCCTTGTCCCTAATTTTTCCCTCGATCATCGATATTTTGTTTTGTATAGGGGTATACTGTATAATTATAGTAGGGTTTTTAAAAAGGAATTTTTAGAACTGCACAACTCCTTCTTTCCCTTCCCATCCTCTATGGTAAATTACTCCCAATAGGATAACGTACAATGACCTGTTTTAAACTATTTCCAGCTGCCCAGACATGCTTCTACAACTGCACAAATCCATTTAGAGCTGCACGTTTTGTGTCGAACTTCACGTTCAAAAGCCCTGGAATGGAGGGAGGGATTGGCGGGGAACGGCCCGAATCCTAAAATTCCCGGGCAACGCCGGGTACCCCAGCTAGTACGATATAATAATTATAGGTTCAGAGTTCCTACAGCTAGGTGCATGTAGGTACCGACCCCTCGCTGAGCACAGTCTGAATCGCTGGATTCAGAGGATCAATGTCCTCGAACCATTCCTTGTGCTTCGTCTTCATCGTCAGGTACTTATCCAACAACGACCTCGATTCCAATTGACTGAACTTCCGGCCCCTCAGAAAGGACAGCAGAAACAACGTATCTACAAAGAAACAGACAACCGAAGATACAGCTCGTAGCGTAACAGTTACTTCACGCTGTGCCCGTTGGGCATGGGCGGAGACTTAGGGGAGATAGGGGGGGACGGTCCCCCTCAATGCCGTTGGGCATAGGTTCCAAAGTACAGTGGCCTTCTCGATTAGCAATACCTTGCTGAAGCGTTCAATGCATCTGATGCTGTGTTAGTGACACATTCTCAACTTTCATAATTATGGAAGTAATATTAACGACTAACGAACGACCCGATAGAATAAACGTTTCATTTAAAATAGAAGAGACTGCTGGCAGAGACTGCAGCTGAGGCTAGCAGCTATTATAGGCGCCGTAGGCCGTGCATCAGGTTTTTTTAGCGTGCAGGTTTTTTGACAATCATGTGCAGTTCTAAATGAAATTGTGCAGCTATAGAAATAGTAAAAAGGTTATTGTCATCCGACAGGGAGTTATTTACCGTGGTGGATGGGTAGGGAAAGTATAGAGGCTAGCCTATAGCCTATAGTTCAAAAATTCCGTTTAAAAGCTTTGCGCGCTCGTTGTCCGAACCACTTTATCCACTGGGCGACAGTTGTGTTAGAAAGGATGATTGCCAGATTATAAAAGAACAAAACTGAAGTCACGAGTAAGGAAATCGTCTTATCCAATTTCCTAAGGTAGCGCAGTAGCTGGTCAAGCTGATGAGCACTTTGCTCGTAGACCTAATTCTGCTTTGCAGAACCGTGCTTCATCGGTGGAAGGACCCTCAACCTGGAATGGCCTTCCTCTGACACTCCGCTCCCTTTCTAAAAGCCCATCTAAAGCTTTAATTCCTCTCATCTTCAGACAGCTTTATTTGGCCGCGCTGAGGTTGGGAGCGCCTCTGAGTAGTCCTTTGAAGAGGCCCTAAACAAAGAAAGAAAGTCTTGGAAGTGCATAGGTAGGCCTATACAAGCATGCATGCATGTTTCAACGCTTGCGGCAACTTACCAGTCGGGCAGTGAAGATGCGGTTGTTCGAGGATCCAGTTCTTGAATGTGTTGACAGCACTGAGTCTCTCTTTTGGATCTTCGTTCAATTCATCCTTCGCCTTCTTCAGACTCTTCTCGTCCAGAGAACAAACGTAGTTTTCCGTCATCTTCCCAATCGCTCTTTCCACTGCTCCCGATTCAACGCTTAGCCAATGCTATAGTAGGCCTATAGCTCTATCTCCTTCTGTCTATCCAGAGCAGTCTCTGAATTCTAATCTTCTCTGTCTGTTTTCTGCTTGACAAAAGGATACGACGAAATCCAGGCGTGCAGTTAGTTGATTACGCTTAGCTAGATCTTCTAACTGAAGCAAATCCAGCTGACCATTCACAAAGAACATAAAAGCCACAATGCGTCAGCGCACCGCACGGCACCCAAACATGCACATGGGCCTAATGAGCAGTTTATAAATATCTATGGTGGATTAGGCATAGGCCATATAATATTCACGAATCACGAGTATTAGGGCTTATACATACGTTATGCAAACGGATTTCACACTTATGTATATATGTAGCATATATGCATGCGTGTAGGCTATATATATTCTATGCATATATAGGCCTACCGGGTACGTTAACACGTACATAATATTCCTTTAATATATGTATATATAATATGTATGTATACATATATATATATTATATATATATAATGCCTATGGTACAGAGACCTGTAGGCTATAAAAACGTTTATGAGGATTGTTTTAATTGTTGCATACGAATTTATCGCACAGCACAGTTTTTGCCCTGAATTAGAAAACTCAGTGCATGAACCTCTGATCGTCTGATAAGTGTTTTCATCGACTGCATTACATGTAGACTTCGAGATATCGACGCTGCCTTAGAGATACATGCACACGGTATCGGACGGATACAGCGGTGGGCTTGTAGTTTCGGCAGTTGTAATCTGAATTCTGGACTTGCACGTCTGTCAATAGCAGCTGCAGGATAATAATAATCATAGATGTAAAAAACGATGAAACGAAAATAAAAAACGGTAAAAAACGTCGTTTTTTTCGAAATAATAAAAAACGACAACAAAACGATAAAAAACGGAAACGGAAAATAATTTGCCTTTGTTACATCTGAAATTTCATTTTCAGCTTACAAACCTTAATTACTTATGCAATTTTATTAAGAAACTGCAAATAACACAACTTTATTATTAGGCCAAAATAATTGGTATAAGTAACATTAATCTACCACAGTTATTTTTTCTTACAACTTTCGTTTAATAAGAAATTCGGACAAATTAAAGGTATTGAAATCTTTTCAAATTTAAATTGTAGACATAGGTCTAAGTCCACATTATAAGTTTATGCTGATCGACATAACACAATTAAAATCTAACCAGAAGCAAAAACCACAGATGTTTACTAAATTATATATTGTAGGCCTACATTATTTTGTGCTTAAAATTGCTACTTATAAATATTAATAATTATGCCCAAGAATTTTATATCAAAATAACTCTTAGAAATTTCATTTCTTGTAGAGATTTACTATATGTATTTCTCAAAATTATGACTTAAACAATTACACAAAGACCATAGTTAGCTGCATCCTTGAGAGAACGGTGAAAACGTATGGAATATCAGGCAAAAATTAAATTAAGGAAAATAATATTAGACAGCAAATAATTAAATAAAGTTACATAAAAATCGAAAAAAACGATAAAAAAACGATGGAAAAAATAAAAAACGAAAAAAACGACGTTTTTTGGGAAAGAATAAAAAACGAAAAAAACGTTTTTTACAACTATGATAATAATTATATAGTTCGACAATTATATCTGTCACTGTTGACACAACTAAGAAGGCTTTTATTTCACTAGTATACCTTCAAGATGGCGACGGTCGGTTATCGCCGGCATTGAGCATTGATCATGATTAGGCCTTCTATAATTATAACTGTGATGTTTTAATCAACCAGTCTATCGAATAACACATGAAACAATACACTATTCAATGCTGGACCACTTACCAAACCAATCCATTCGCTACCCATATGATGATGACGTAGTCGACGATGACGACGATGATGACGACAACGATGTCGACATCGTCGATGACGACGACGACGATGATGACGACGACGGTGATGACGACGACGGTGATGATGACGACGGTGATGATGATGATGAGGAGGAGGAGGAGGAGGACGATGGCAATGACTGTGATTTGTTTGATCCCTGCTAAACATTGATTTTAATGAAAAGTAATTCTGTTCGAACCGCTTGAACTACTGCAGCTGCATTACTGTGTAGACCGGAAGTGAGCAGAGTGTGCCTTGTTAAGAGAAGGACGTGTTCCAATTCCGTCGACCGTAAAGATTGCAGATATAGGCACTACAATACATATCTCACACGCAAAACAAACGACCGATGGCAGAGGTTCATAATATAATGTGGGAGACATATTTTTTGTCGTCAATATGAGGCCAATTAGGCTCAATCGACAAAAAACGAGCCTGCTTTGGTTCATAGGAAAATTCCGGTTCCATTGTTAGGTCACTTTTAACGATTATTGTTGCGAATTAGACTCTCACTTCTAACAAGTCCTGACTGGCTGTGTGTGGCGCAACCTGGCGGCCAGTAATTATATTCACAGCACGCACGAACCCAACGGCAGGACGACTAAGGCAGGTGCAGCGGATTGTTAGGCTTCGTCACAGACTTCGTGCATTTCGTTTACAGCGGACCCCATTGTATTGTATTGTACTGTATCGCATCTAAGCATTCATGAGACCAGGGCTTTTTAAACGTGAATTTGCACAAAAAATGTGCAGTTGTAAATGAATTTGTGCAGTTGTAAAAGCACTCTTGTAGCCTACAGTGAAAATCATTAGAAAAAGGTAGTCTAACTGCAGCCGATTTACCATGGATGAGCGGAGTGGAACGAAGGGGTTGTGTGCAGTGAGAAATACATCGAAGGACAAAATTTCTGCTGAGTGACTTAAAAACGGTCGTCAGAAATCTTCTCTGCCAAAGGGCACACCAGATTCAAATTGTTGGTTGTGCAGTTGAAAAATTCCTTTAAAAAGCCCTGCATGAGACCGTTGAGACGCCCCTTGTAGTTAGGCCCTATAATTATTGGCTATACAGAAACGCTCTCTGAAGCTTGGAGCTTACGATTTTATTTTTAAATTGTCACAATCGATGAAAAAATGAGAAGCTTATCTTACTCATGACACTGTGTGAGGTTGATGTAGCCTATGTATATCTCTGATTGAGACAAGAGGTCAAGTGAATGGCTACAGACACATGTTGTTAGGCAGACAAAATGCCCGGTCTTCACCTAGGCTATGGCAATGCACTGAAACTCGTAAATAAGCACCGCACTTGAGCTTGGCCGAGCGGTGATGTTTTTCTCAAGCGTTTCTTTTCTTAGAATCATTGAGAGTCGGATATCTTATCGGCGGACAAGCCTTACTTAATAAGAGATAAGCCTAATCACTGCAAACCACTCTTCTGTCTATGGATAAGCACCAAATGATTGCCCATTATCATCTATTATATTAGTATTATACGGTCTGCCTACAACCTTGTGTATGTATGGTTGCTCTGGTTTTAACCATTTTATCAATGCTTACTGATCAACTGCACCCAAAGTGAACTCCATGAACCTAACAACTGCGCAGCTCTCAACTTATAAGCTAAGCATAAAAAAGGTTAAAAAAGGATAAAAGGCTAGCATTGATTTAGCGTACTGTTGGCTACACCTGGTACTGAAGCAAGTGTATCAATCTCCGATTACGGTCACATAAAACCGCACCAGGGAGAATGCAGCTAATTAACCTGTGCTGTGGATGTCAAGCAAAATCCGCGTCGGGGTGTAATGTGAAATGTGGGGGTGGGGGTTCCGGTGGCGCATTGGGTAACACGCTGGCATGGAGATCGGCGGAGCTGAGTTCGATTCCCGAATTCTCCTTAGAATAGACCGAAATTCTGCAGAAGAGAGAATATATGGTGTGCTCAGATATGCCAGTGGGCTCACAAGAATTTGCTGAGTCGCAAACTAATGGAACTTATAAAACGCCCTAAACCTAACACTATTTTATGACCATATACATGTATAGGCTTAGGAGATCCGTGTGGACTCTTAACGGTTCATATATTATGGGGTATAGGTCTTATATGAGATCCATGTGCCACATGTGGGCGCGCTCGCGGATGAATGGGGCCCACATAGCTGTCATAGCGTGATCGCTATACTGTGCCGTCCCATATGGGCAACGTCGAATGACGAGTAGGAAGATCCTGGACCTTCGTGGAGATGGAAAAGGCTTTTGACAGAGTGCCAAGTGCTCAAACTTGTCATGAGTCTTTTTGTACAGTTCTTGAATGACCTTGTTGATGTGCTCCAAAGGTAAATCTTCCCATAGGCCTATATCAACTCCAATGTGACAACCAAGTCACTTATCGCTCTTACTTTTGGTTGCAGATTGTGTTTCTCCACCATAGTTCTCCTAAATTGATTACGGTATCAATCTATGGGGTTCAAATCCTTGGAACCATTGGCTTTTTCAATGAAACCAGAACCATTGACATCGAGCCAATCTCCTTTCATCCACGCAAAACTCTTAACTGGACCCTCTAGTTCTAAAGTGGTTCAAGTCCATTTTTTGCGATTTTCACTTTAAGCCACTTTTCCACTAAATCGAGTGCGCTCTTTCCGATGGTGAATTCAGCTAAGCCGCTAAAGGACTCTATCATGGCGTATTTGCGATATATTGGTTATAGAACTGACAATAATCAACGCATACGAAATTTCATTAGCGAATCACGTCTGTTTAATTCATTCTTAATGTTCACCACTTTGATTGCAAGCTGGTGCAAGAGTGGTTCAAGTTGACTTGATTCACTATTGCGCTTAAGTTTATTAACTCATTGACACTTTATGACAAGGCATAGTGGATCAATCACACTTGATTCACTCTTCCACCAAAGGTTTTGGATGTTTCAGTCACGGTCTTCCTATTGAATTAGCACTGTAAAAAAACCTTCTTTAGAAAATTAATTTTCAGTGTAATATGATATTCTCTAAATTTTCGCAAACTTTGATAGGAACCTCGCCAAGTCGCTAATAATTTAATTAATATGGAGAAAATGACGACTTGTAAGGCAATAAGCGCGTCATTGTAAAGAATTGTTACTGTCAGCATGTAAAAATTTAAATAATTTATAGCTATTGTGGCCTGTAAAGCAGTGTAGCTGCTTTTGGATGCATTATCTAAACGTCCAACATGCAAATAATATGACCTACACCTTAACAGTTTTTTCTTATTATGGCTTAGATGCATAATTTGTATGCATAAGATACAAATGGGCATATATACACGTTAACATATTTTACTTGTGTGGCAGAGCAGTACTTGTGTGGCAGAGCTGTACTTCTGTGGCAGAACTGTACCTGTGCGGCAGAGCTGTACTTGTCTGGCAGAGCTGTACTTGAGTGGCAAAACTGTACCTGTGTGGCAGAGCTGTACTTATGTGACAGAACTGTACTGTGTGGCAGAGCTGTTACTGTCTTTCAGAGCTGTGCTTGTGTGGCAGAGCTGTGCTTGTGTGGCAGAGTTGTACTGTCTGGTAGAGCTGTACTTGTGTGGCAGAGCAGTACTGTGTGGTAGAGCCGTACTTGCATGGCAGAGCTGCACTGTGTGGCAGAGATGTACTTGCATGGCAGAGCTTTACATGTGGCAGAGCTGTTACTGTGTTTCAGAGCTGTGCTTGTGTGGCAGAGTTGTATACTGTCTGGCCAAACTATTCTTGTGTATCAGAGCTGTACTTATGTGGCAGAGCTGTTCTTGTGTGGCAGATCTGTACTGTGTGGCAGAGCCGTAATTTCGTTGAAGAGCTGTACTTGCGTGGCAAAGGTGTACTGTGTGGCAGAACTGTGCTTGTGTGGCAGAGCTGTACTTCTGTGGCAGAGATGTACTTGGGTGTCAGAGTTTTACGTGTGGCAGAGTTGTTACTGTGTTTAAGAGCTGTGCTTGTGTGGCAGAGCTGTGTTTGTGTGGCAGGGATGTACTGTCTGGCAGACTATTCTTGTGTATCAGAGCTGTACTTGTGTGGCAGAGCTGTACTTGTTTGGCAGAGCTGTACTTGCGTGGCAGATCTGTGCTGTGTGGCAGATCCGTTATTTCGTGGCAGAGCTGTACTTGCGTGGCAAAGGTGTACTGTGTGGCAGAGCTGTACTTCTGTGGCAGAGCTGTGCCTGCAAGGCAGAGCTGCACTTGAGTGGCAAAACTGTACTTGTGTGGCAGAGGTGTACTTGTGTGGCAGAGCTGTTGCTGTCTATCAGAGCTGTACTTGTGTGGCGGAGCTGTATTTGTGTGGCAGAGTTGTACTGTCTGGTAGAGCTATCCTTGTGTGGCAGAGCAGTACTGTGTGGCAGAGCCGTACTTGCATTGCAGAGCTGTACTTGCATGGCAAAGCTGTACTGTGTGGCAGAGCTGTATTTGTGTAGCAGAGCTGTACTTGCGTGGCAGAGCTGCACTTGCATGGCAGAGCTGTACTGGCGTGGCAAAGCTGTAATGTGTGGCAGAGCAGTATTTGCGTGGCAGAACTGTGCTTGTGTCGCAGAGCTGTACTGTGTGGTGGAGCTGTACTTGTGTACTTGTGTAACAGAGATGCACTGTGTGGCAGAGGTGTATTAGTGTGGCAGAGCTGTACTGTTTGGCAGAGATGTACTTGTGTGGCAGAGATGTAGCACTTGTGTGGCAGAGCTGTACTGTGTGGCAGAGATGTACTTTTGTGGCAGTGATTTACTTAGGGGACAGAGCAGTGCTTTTGCGACAGAGCTGTGCTTTTGTGGCAGAGCCATTATTTCGTGACAGAGCTGTACTAGCGTGGCAGAGCTGTTCTTGTGTGGCAGAGGTTTACTGTTTGGCAGAGCTGTACTTGTATGGCAGAGCTTCACTTGTTTGGCAGAGCTATTCTTGTGTGGCAGAGCTGTACTTGTGTGGCAGAGCTGTTCCTGCGTGGCAGAGCTGTACTTTGTATGGCAGAGATGTACTTGTGTGGCAGAGTTGGAATGTCTTGCAGCAGCGTCGAGTACAAACTGTGGAGGAGACAGTCAAACCTACGTGTGCTTGCAAAATGTTGGTTACATAATAAAAAAAGTGTCACGTTGAAAGTTTTGTTCCATAAACCTAGAATTATATTTGTGCATTTTATGCTTTCCAATATTAATAATTATAAGATAGGCCTAAAATAATTGTTTGCACGTATTTTTCAACATTTATTCAGAGATTAGCCTAAGTGGATCATGTCGGATTGATTCACATGTACAATATCGTAAGTTGTAAAACATTCAGTTCATAAACGGATCAAGTCAAGTTGATTCACTTTGACGTAAAAATTACGAATATTCTTGTCAATTCATTACTGGCCCACGCTATAAAAATGCTATTTTCTCCAAAGTTCACTAATATTTACTGACGGCATTATCCATGCCGATTATATGCATTATAACAGTTTATAATATCAATCTTTCGTTCCTAAACGTTTTCATTTCGATTTGAACTAGGCCAACTAGAGTAGGCCAAAACTTCAAAGTCGATTTTCTCGAAACAGCAAAATTGTCGATGAACCGCTTTTGAACTAGGGGGCTCAACTCTCGGCTTAACTCGTAATTTTTGCGCTCTCAGCCTCTCACTGTTGATCAGAGTAAGCGGTAGCCTACTCGAAGCTTTATATCTCGACGATCTTGCTCATGAGGTGTCTGAATACACATTTTGATTTTGTCTGTCATTGACAATTTGACACCCTGGCCACTTTCATGCTTTAGATATTTGAATTTCATTGCTTTAATAGCAAAATTATTAATCTGACAGATTCCTTATTTTACCAACTTGATCGTCATCTTGCTAACTGCTAAGTGACTTCACAGTGAGGTGCAGCCACGCTGGTACCCTGTTTCTTTTAAATAACGATAATAATGATCATCTGACAATATCAAGACTTTTGATAACAATTATTTGAGATGAGACCTACAATAACCTACATGTAATATATCGGGTTTTTGTTAATTTTTGTTGCATTACGTTTTTGAATCATCAAAAAACAGTGGGTGTTCTCGCTAAAAGTGATAAGCTTATAACTTTTGTTCTCTTTGAAATATTTTGATGAAATCTGGCCACCATGTATAAATATGAATTGTCTATAAGCCTATAAAATTTCATTTCAAAATTCTTACATCTGGCCAAGATATTGGCATAGACCTTAGTGGTGGTCTTTTTATGGCCATCCTGTATATGCACTTAAGTATGTTTATATATATATATATATATATACTTTGTATAGTATAAACCAGTGGTTTTCAACCTTTTTCTAGTGGCGGAACCTTTCTTAAAGCACTATTTGCTCGCGGAACCCTGCGCGTTTCACCCGTCCAGTTTTTTCAAGAAATATACAACCTACAGTTGTATCTTGTAAAATTATGTAATATGTAGATTAAAAGTACGTTGTTTGCACTCCTGGTGCAGTCAATAGGATCACATTACAAACAGGCATACTTGCCACCTTGCGTTAGAATTCTAGAAGTGTAGGCCCAGCCGCCCAGTGCACAAAACTCTGTCAGAGAACAACTGCATATCTGTTCTATTTCGCCAACAACTATATATCCATCCATCTGACAGAATGATGAATAGAATATTGAAAATGACAAATGCGTTGTACTAGAGATCAGTGTTATGGACAAGTTGTGTTAAAGTATCCCTTTTCAAGTTTACTGCGAAATTCGGTGCCTGTTTAAGTCTTGGACGCATCTTAGGAAGACTCAAAATGATTCATCTTCAACATAAAAGAATCGCTTGGACTCAACCGTCATGAGTGTTGTGGGTGACACGAGCAGATGGCAAGCTTAAGCTAGGGC